>BSBK01000224.1:207500-807500 GCA_027943335.1 Chamaecyparis obtusa | reverse complement strand
GTGTCACTAGAGTCCGCCTGACAACTGTCGTCGTCCTCCTGTCATGTCCCTCTATTCGAAGGCCTTTGGGCGGTATCTACATCTTGTTCTATAGAATCTCTAAAGACAATAATAAAAATTCAAAGGATGAGAACAATATAATTAATGAGATAAGAATATATTAATTAATATAATATCGAATATATAATAAGTGATATATAAAATATATAATAAAATAATATATGTATAGGTATATTATATATTATTTGTTGATATTAATAATTGATGATATATAATAATAACCTATACGATGTTTATTAATAATACAACAATAACAACATATAATAATAATATATTATTATTATTATTATCAAGAGATAATAATAATATATTGCTAACATATTATGATTATAATAATAAAAAGAAATAAAATAATCTATTTTGAATATAATTATATATAATAATATAATATATAAATATAATAATATATATTGTTGATATAATGATATAATACATAATTAATATAATATATTATTAATGTAATAATTATAAATAATAAATTAATTAATCTTGTTAATATGTTATTGATGATATTGATCAATAAATATTGAAATTAATTAATATTGAAATCTTTTATTTAATATTGAAATTGATAATTGTGAAATTAATCTCTTAGTGATTAATTAATATTGAAATTAATTAATTAATAATTAATAAATAATACAATTAATAATTAATAAATAATACAATTCATAATTAATAATAAATTTTCCATTATAAGGTAATTGATAAAGTGATCGATGAAATAGTAGTCTGCGTTAAATCAATGACTATTGACTTAATCATTGCCGTGAATGTGTATTATGACTAATGATCGCAACTTTAAAGAATATTATTATCATCGATGACTATGGAAAAGTTACCATATGTTAGGAAGCGGCAATGGACGTGCCTGCAGAACGTCTTCTATAAATCGCAACATATAAATATTAGTGTGGAGGAGATCGGTTAAGAACAAAGATAGGAAGATTATATCAGAAGGAAGATTTAAGAGTATCCAAAACCAGCCTTGAACAGGCACGATTTCATACAGACAGGAATCTTAAAACTCTCTGGGAGCAATCATCCATTTGCAGAGAGGTAAGTCATTTAATTGTAATCATTTACAGCATAAAGGTGGTGTATAGATATGTATATAGCAGCGTTCCAGGACTTGCCGAGTCCATGCCTGACTCGGCGAGTCCAAGCCAGAGTCAGGCCAGCCGAGTCTGGTTGCCTCTGGACTCGGACTCGGCCGAGTCAGGCATGGACTCACCGAGTCCTGCCGAGTCCATGGACTCGCCGGACTCGGCGAGTCCCGATGCCTGGACTCGGCGAGTCCCGATGCCTGGACTCGGCCGGCAGTCAGCGCTTTTCAGCGCTTTAAAAAAGTATTTTTTTATTATTTTATTTTGTTTTTTTGGTTTGTTATGCTTTTTATAATATGTCTTTGACCTAAAAAGGTCATTCTATCACTTGCATAAGGAAAGAAGAGAGAAAAAAGGCTTGAGAGAAGAGGATTGGGGTTTTAGGAAGAAAACCGGTTGGCTCTCATTGAAGGATTGCTGATTGTTTGTTCAACTTTGTTGCACTTTGTAGCTTGCATGTAAGCATTGAGAGGAGTTGAAAGACACATTTGGAGGAGGCTTCTACAAAGTTGATTTGCATTTCCATTTCTAGAGCAAATTCCAAGAGGTATGTTTCTTTCTTTTTGTTGTTTTGTATTTTTTTTTGCATTCATGAATCTTTTTTTGTTTCCATTTTGTTTAGTATTTAGTATTTACAAATTACAATTTTACATTTCTAGTGTTGGTAAACCGTAAAATTGATTTTCAGTTTCTATAATATATATTGTAGTCTTGTAGATGCTTATTTTGTTTTATTTATGATTTATTGCAGCTGCCACCAGTCATCATGTCTCAGACTGAGGGTAGTGGAAGTGGAAGTATGCCTAAAACAAACCCAGATGCAGACCCTCGTGCCATAGCAAGGGATGAGGCTTGGTTACATGCCATCCCTGGCCACAAAAAAGGAGTTGTTACATGTTGGCATTGTAAGGTAACATATAATGGGGGAGGCATTAATAGGCTGAAATATCATCTTGCACATATACCAAAGCGGGATGCTAAAGCATGTTTACTGGTTCCCGAAGATGTCAAACGCAGGATGATAGCTATTTTAGAGGCAGCTGAAGAGAAGAAAGAATTACAGAAGAAATGGCAGCCTTAGCTACACAGGGCTCTTCAAGGACACATGCTAGGACTCCTATTGGCACTAGTACTACTAGTACTACTTCTGCATCTGCGAGTGTGAGCATTGGGGGTCGGGTTCTTAAGAAACCATCCACACTTGATTCCATCTTTGCTCCACGCACAACTCCTGGTGCACAACCATCGCTTGAGGGCATGAATTGGAATAAGGAGATGCATGACAAAGCAAAACTAGCACTTGGAGATTTTTTCTTCTACAACAACCTTCCATTCAATGCAGCAAGGTACTTATTTAATATTAATATATAATTTTAATTTTTAATTTCTATGTCTTACTTCTCTTGCTTTAGGTCTTCTTTTTAATTTATTTATTTAATTGCTTTTAGGTCTCCATATTGGCAAATTGCCATAGATGCTGTTACTGTTTGTGGTGCGGGGTTCAAAGCCCCTAATGATGAGGAGCTAAGAGGTCCTATTTTGTCCCAACGAGTTGCTGATGTACAAGTTGAAATTGAGGAGCAACGTAAGGTATGGAAGGCAAAGGGTTGCACCATCATGACAGATGGTTGGACTGATAGAAGAAATAGGACATTTCTGAATTTCCTTGTCTCCTCATCAGGTATGTTAAGTTTTTAAGCTATAAGACTTAAGTTATGAAATTATGAATTAGATTGATCATTGATCATAGTAGTAAGTACTACTACTAAATTGCTTTATTTTTTCTCAGGTGGTACAATGTTTTTGAAATCCATTGATGCCTCGGGGAAGACAAAAAATGCTGAGTATCTTTGTGAGGTGATGGAGGGAGTGTTGAAGGAGGTTGGTGAGGAGAATGTGGTGCAAATATGCACAGATAATGCAGCAAATTATGTTGCAGCAGGTAAAATTTTAAATTATTTTAATTTTTAATTTCTATGTCTTACTTCTCTTGCTTTAAGTCTTTTTTTTAATTTGTTTATTTTTTTTGTAGGTAAACTTCTTATGGAGAGGCACCCCCACATATTTTGGACCCCTTGTGCCGCTCATTGCATTGACCTCATGTTGGAGGACCTTGGCAAACTTCCTTGGATCAAAACATGTGTAACATAGGAAGAAATATTTGCAAGTATATATATAATCATACTTGGGTCCTCAACCTTATGAGGCAACACACAAAGCAAAAAGAGTTGTCTCGTCCAGGGGTCACTAGATTTGCAACAAATTTTCTCATGTTGCAATCCATGCTCAAGTCAAAGGCCGGTGTGAAAGGCATGTTTGTATGTGAGGAGTGGACAAGATCATCATATGCAAAGACCACTGCAGGGGCTGCCATGGTTGACTTGGTTTTTGATGAGAGAAACTTTTGGCAACCGGCCAAAGAGATTGTTGATGTAATTTTCCTTTTTGTCCTCATTTCCAATTCCCTTTCATATCATTATTTTTTGTTAAACACTTGTTTATAACTTTATGTTCATTGTTCAACTTCATTTATTGCAGCTTGTACGACGTCTTGTTGTTCTCCTACGGGTTGCTGATGGAGAGAAGCCCTCAATGGGATACATTTATGAGGGCATGGATAGGGTGAAAGAGGCCATTCAATCCTTTTATGCAGGAAATCAAGATAGATATGGTCCCCTATGGGATGTTATTGATAGGCGATGGCACAATCTACTTTACAGGCCTATACATCCAGCTGCCTACTTCCTTAATCCAGCATACCAATTCAGCCCAAGTTTCAAGGCTGATGGGGAGGTGTGGAGTGGCCTCTATGATGTTATAGAGAGGATGTCACTTGATGATGCAATTTCCGCAAGTATAGTCCGTGAGGTAGAGATGTACACCAAAGCACAAGGGGACTTATTTGCACGAGAGATATGCAAAAAAATCGAACTGCATTGATGCCTGGTAAGAATCTATGATTCCAAATTCTAATTTCTAATTTCTAATTCTATTACGGTTTACCACTTTAGAATCTAGATTGATAAAGTTAAAGTCATAGAACTGATTTCAAATTTTCTTGTTTCAGATGTATGGTGGGAGATGTTTGGTACTAAGGTGCCAAATCTACAGAGGATTGCCATTCGTATCTTGAGCCAGCCATCTAATGCTTCAGGATGCGAACGCAATTGGAGTATGTTTGAGCATATACACTCCAAGAAGCGCAACGGGTTGGCCGTGAAAAAGATGAATGATCTTGTGTTTGTTCACTACAACCTTCGCCTTCGTCACAAACGTATCTTGGGCACTGACACATCTCCAATTCAATTAGAGAACATTGATCCACAAGAAGAGTGGAACACTGAGATGAATGATCCTGTCTTCAGTGATAGAGACTTGGAGTGGGTTGATCAGGTGGATCGAGAGGCAGAGGCAGTAGCGATGGCACAGGAGGAGGCTAGAGCACGAGGAGACCCAGTGCAGGACCTTGAGGCTGACAGTGGTGGATCCGAGTCTGATGATGAGGATTATGAGGAGGGTGATGATGAGGAGGATGATGAGGAGGAGGAGGTTTCCGATGAGCATGTCACTGAGGATCCTGTTTCAGTTCAGCCTCAGACACAGGGAGAGAGGATGGCTATAGAGTCTTCCATTTGTCATTTTAGGCGTACTCGTAGGAGGACATAGGCTACTATGAGGCTATGAGCCTTTATTTTGAATCTTTGATATATGTTTTGAACTTCTCATTCCATGGATTTCATATTCCATGAATATTGTAGACATTTTGATTTATCATTTGACAGTGACACTATATTTCTGATTTATCATTTGACAGTGACACTATATTTCAGATTTCTATATGTTATTTGGTTTAACAGTGTCAGTAACTTTAACTAGTTTTCTTCAGAAATCTGTATTTTTACTTATGTGATCTATGCAAAGTTGTGTATGTGTGCAAAGGAGTTTCTATTTATCTCAATTATTGTGTATTAGATGTTAATTGACTAAATATTGCAGGAAAAAAACTTAAAATCCTTAAAAATCTTTGCATTTCATGGGTTTTTTGATTTGCCGAGTCCTTGCCGAGTCCATTTTGAGCTTTTCGAGTCCGAGGCGAGTCCGAGTCTTGGAACACTAGTATATAGAATATGATATCTCTGGAAATACTAATCATTTCCAGAGACTTCATACAAGACGATATTAGTAATATAATTTAGAACTAAGACAATCTACAGAAATATTCATTTAATAATATATTAGTTAAATTATTGGCAAGCTTGTTTGTTTTAATCTATTCCTCAAATCCATATTGGACTGGGAGTTTGTTGTGGATAGGAGTAATTCAACCATCATGGGCAAGGCCATATTGGGAGCCTGCGGTAGGGTGTTTCCATCCCTAGGACAGTAATTCTACCGTCCACTATGGGTCAGGAATAAATCAAAATGAGCAACCGTGCCAATGAAGTAATACCATACTATTTCACTTAATCCCATACAGTAATCAATATTATTGCTACTATAAATGTTACAATTAGGAATTAAATCAAGGTTATGAACTAATAACTTAAGGTTGTTTGTCTCTACTTATTTAATCTAAATGCTAAAATTTTTGGATTCCATCCAGAGAAAGACTCATTACAATTGAGGGTCATTACACCTCCTCAGACTTGTACATCACAGCTTGTCACTTCCGCTTTGAACCTGACTGCGAAGTACCACCAGCTGCCAAAGCATCCAATTGATGCCAATACAAAATAGGTGGATGTGTCGGCTCCATGCGGCCCTACGATTTCACCTCCAACTCCTCTATTGGTATGTGGGTATGTGTAGCCTCAAGAAAGAAACCTATGGCATAGTGTGGCATATAGAAATTTTTATGCTGGAGTGTCATAAACCTGTCCATCCGATCTGCCAGCAGTGTAGCCAATCATAAACTATGTCGTTCTGAAGTCCATTCATGAGGACAATCTGGAGAATGACAATTTTGGAAGGATGACTTGAGCCTATGAGTGTACTCTTCACCACTTCCATCAAACATCTCCAATCACCCTCAACGATGAAATACTTCTTCAACCCTCGGCTCTTACTAACATCGACTAGGGAAGCCCACTCCAAAAGAGTCAAATTCTTGGAAACCATCCTTATTAATCTTTCCTTCTGCTCTTTACTGAACTTCTTCACTGTGCGATCAATTTTCCGCCCATTCAGCCTTGGTATGCAAAATACCCTAGTAAACTTTGAGGTTGTGAAAGAGATGGTAATGTCTTGGTCCGGATACTAAAAAGTGGACTTGTGCCTATGCTTGTCATAAGTTTCCAACATTAAGGGTAAAGCCTACTTAAAATCCTGAATAGAAAACACTAGCATCTGAATGACCCACTACACATGTGCCCGTTTCAAATTTTCCATGATAGGATAGTTGTTGACTGTCTCTTGCCACCATGTGCGGGCACTCAATGCCATTCAAACCCTCAAATGTCACGTTTTTCACTATGGCTTCGACCTTCTGGATCTGCACCTTTGGTTTTACTTTATTCTTGCTCGCATCCATTTTCCCTGCAATCTTGACTCCTGATTGCAGTACTCTTTTGTCTTTATTCATTACTGAACTGTTGCTTGATGGTGATGGTGATGTCAACTGCAACTGTTTTCTCCAATTTGGCTTCTTTCCTCTCGCATCCATCAATAATAATTTGTCTTTTTGTGCACTCTGTTCAGTATGATATCCAATCTTCTTCTTTGAATCCCTAACTACCGTAGGGTGTATTTCCTTTAGTCACAAAAAGAAAACTTGGCCGCGGTCGTTCTCTTTCTCTTTTATGTCATACAGTGAGTCTTTGTCAACAACCCCTATCATGTATCCCATCCTATGCACTCTATTCTTTGCGTACACGGACTATGTCTTTGACTGTGTCCACTTTATCACCACGCTACTCTTCTACACCAATATTCTTCTAATAAGATCTATGCCATACTTGCATTCATAGGTTCTAAATCTTTCTTCCACCACCGTAGGCCTGTAACCACATACAAAAGCCTTGCGACACTTATGTAGGCACTTTCAGTTATTTCACAATAGGCTTCAGTGGTACCGTACGGTCTTCTTTACTCTGCTGCCTATCCTTTCTTCATCATAGGCTCTTGCTTTTGTTTTTGTAGTCTTCTCTAACTTCATTGTAGGCACTCCTTTCACTCTTCGTATAGTGTTTTTCCCTCATGCGTTGATTCCCTTCATACTTGACGGCATGGCATTTTGTTTCCTCAGGTGGTATCGTAAACACTCTTTCTCTTTGAAATGCCAGAAGACTGTCTCATAAAATTTCCGTCGCCTTCCTAACTTGCCGCCGAGTACCGTACGGTAATCATCTGTATAGTCTCTTTTATTATTATTTTTTATAAAAAAATCGTGGCCTTTTTATCTTTGTCGTACGGTGGACATGGGTCCACCATTCGATGACCATAATCACCCATATGGGTTCCACCATACGGTGACAACAGTCATGCGTATGGGGACCACTGTACAATGAATGAGTTTGCCATTTTATTTTTGCTTTTTTTTTATTACCTCTGGTTGGGCCTGCCGAGGTGAACTAGGTCATTTCTCCATCCTCACTCGTGATATAACTTCCACATGGACCCGTTCATAGCTACTGGGATCTCACGACCATCCAAAGTTGCCCACTTGATTGCTCCATTTTCTCCATCCTACTGGGCTCTATACAGACCCAACCGTCGTATCTTAAACTTTTCGGGTTTTATCTCATTTCTCCCATTGTACTTCAAAACCCATTGTCCGGGGGTGAATCTCATCTGTCTCAAGTGCTTGTCATGCCGCAACTTCCTTCGTTTCTGGGCTTCCTTCGTCGCCTACTGCACCATCATCCGTCGTTCATCCAACTTGTTGAGGGCGTACAATTGCTCCCTTAAACTCTCCATGTCGCCAAGTCTATTTTCAATGGCTATCTGATGGCTTGGTACCAAAAACTCCACTGGTACGATAGCTTTCCTGGCCGTACATCAACTAGAATGGTGTCTGGCCCATGGTCACCTTGTAGGTTGTGTGGTAGGCCCACAGCACCAAAGGCAACTTGTCCTCCCAATCTTCGTGTTCAACCCCACACAATTTGTAGATCACCGAAACTAGAATTTTGTTGGTAGCCTCGGCACACCTGTTGGCTCTCAGGTAGGGGCTCGATCGGGAGTGAAAATTTTTGAACTCTTTCGTTAACAACTTCATCACATGATTGACAAAGTGTCCTCCCCAATTGCTTGTTAGCTGGATGGGGATGTCGTACCGTGTAATGATTTTCTCAGATAAATTCTGGTATACTCAATGTTTGGTTATCAGGTAAAGCTCGCGCTTCTACCCACTTAGTTAAACATTTTGTGGCCACAACAATATAATGACACCTTTTAGCATGGTTGGCCTTTAGCAGTCCAATAAAGTCCAGCCCCCACCCTTCGAATAACTCTTGAGCATGCGAAGGGTTGAGCAGCACGAAATCCTACTTCAGCGGCTTTCCAGCCCTTTGGCATGTATCACACCCTACGACCCACTCTCGGGCGTCGTTGTACAATGTAGGCCACCACAAACCGTCTAGTAACACCTTCCAAGTTGTGGTGTTCGGTCCCATATGTCCTGCCAAACCCTCATGTGCTTCACTCAACACACTTGGAACTTCCTCTTCCATGATGCATCTCCTCAACACTACTCCGCACCCATTTTAAAGAACAAGCCTTTGATCAACTGAATATCCCGCTTCTCAGGACGAGCTTCCTTCATTCTGCTAGCGGCGTGTCTCTCAAGAACTGGGACATCGAGAGATACTCTCCAATGCTAGTGTACCATGCCGACAGTACCACAATATGGAACAAGTGGGCATTTGGAAAATTGTCATTTACTCTTATTGGTGGCTCTCCCAATTTTATTCGTGACAATTGGTCGGCAATCACGTGACTTTTTGTTGGCCGTACAATGATCATGAAGGTGAACTCCTACAACAAAAGAAGTCACTTGCTGACCCGTCCTTGAATGATAGGCTTGTTCACCAGGTACATGAGGGCCTACTGGTCCACAAAATGTGAATGGGGTCGCCAGTAAGTAATGCCTAAAATTTCGTACGACATAAACCTTCGTGAGAGCCTCCCTCTCGGTTGTGTTGTAGTTCTTCTCTGCCTTGGACATAATCTACTGGCAAAGTAGATCAAATGGTCTAGCCCATGGTCGTCCACCTGAGCCAATGTAGCACCAATTGTAAAGTTTGAAGCATCCACACAAACGTGGAACTCCTTATCCTAATTAGGGTATGCCAGGATCGAAACACCCACCAGCCTCGTTTTCAACTCCTCAAATGCTTCACCCTGTGCCGATTCCCAAGTATATGGCTTTCCCTTCCGTGTCAATTTGTCTAAAGAATACGAAACTTGCACGAAGTTCTTGATGAACCTCTTGTAGTACTCGATGTGGCCAAGGACTTTACTCCAATGACGTCTATGGGAGGCTCCATCTCTACAATCACCCTCACCTTGTCAGGGTCTGTCTTTAATCTAGCCTTGTAAGAAATGTATCCCAATAGCTTCCCCTATAGCAACATGAACCTACACTTCTTTGGGTTCAATGCCAATTTGGCCCTCCAACACCTCTCCATGCACTCCCATAGGGCTACCAAGTGCATGTCATGTCCACTATAAATGGACCGGTCGTCGAGGAAAACCTTGAAGTTCCCTACCGACATCTTATTGAAGATGTGCAAAATTATCCTCTAGAAGGATGCTGGCGCATTACAAAGTCTGAAGGGCATCTAGTTTTACGTGTAAACACCATCCTCCACAACAAATGTGGTCTTCAATTTATCTTCTTCAGTGATGGAGATTTGGTTATACCTCGAAAACCCATCCATGAATGAATACATTTCATGTGCCGTGACTTTCTCAAGGATGCTATCAATAAATGGTACAGGGAAGGGGCCTTTGATGGTGACAACATTCAGGCACCGAATGTCCATGCAAATGCGGATTTGGTTTGCCGCCTTCAGTGAGATGATGATGGGGGATACCCATTTGCTGTTTGGACCTGGAAAATAATGTTGGCCTTCAGCATTCACTCTATTTCTTCATTTGCCCTCACGACATAATTTTTATTCAAATCGATACAATCTCTATTGCATCGCCTAGGCCCCAGGAACCAATAGAATACGATGTACGCACAACTCCGGAGGCACTCCCTTCAGGTCTTTGTATGTCCACGTAGAGGCGTCCTTATACTTCGTGAAAATTTTGAATGCTACCACCTTCAGCACCGAATTCTAGTCGTCCCCTACCAATATATTTTTTTGGTTTGCTTCGTCTCTGAGGTTTGTGATCTTCAACAAGAGCTCTTTGTGCTTTATAAGTTTCTCCATGTCAAACCTGTGTGTTGGGACCTCATTGACTCGAGCCTCCCCTTGTATTCCCCGTACTCCAACGGAAACAAGTCCTTCTATGACACCTCGTCGATTTGTAGCATGTTGCACTAAAATAATTCGCAATCTTCCATTTATAGGTGTAAGAGTCCATTCATTGAATCCAGATCATCTTCTAAGAATCCTTCAAGTTCCAGAATGCCTTCGTCATTAGGTTTCATCCTACCCTTTCCCTCGTCTATTCCATTCATCTCTCCTTTAGACTCAAACTCCGAGGAGGATGCTAGTTCTTCACTCACCATTTGTGTTTTGAGATCAATAACAAATTCTCTCCCTCCGCTTTCCATCGACAAGGTGTTCCGCTTCCAATTATGGTTTACCCTATCTGTGATGAGCCACCCTCTCCCGAGGATAGCATCGTATCCCTTCTTTAGGGGAATCACCACTAAGTCTAGGACAAAGGGTTGGGTACCAATGGTTACCCGTTGCGCCATCACTGTCCCGATAGGCTTGATGTCGTGCTAATCAACACCCACTAGATTGAAGGTCGGCGGCTATAGTGTTGGTTTCCCAAGTTTCTTCCATGTTTCCCCTGGCAACACATTTACCCCTGATCCTCTATCGACAATAGTGTCGGTGAGGATGGTTTTGAGGATACCTATTTCCACCACTGTGGGGGGTCAGCCATTATTCACCGCCAATAGCATGGGGTTTGTCGAAGGGCTGACAGGAACATCTGCTCACTTTTTCATATGGTTATGTACCAATATGGTGTTTAATATGGCCACTCTCAATGGAGGCATTGTCTCCAAAAGGTCTTTGATCTTGACTAACACCTCCATCTACAACACTTGCTTGATAATGTTTTGTTCTGCTTTGGTGCGTGTATGAGATGAAGTACTCACAATGTCATGGGCCTCTCTTCTTTCTGCCTTCATCTCTCTCTCAATGCTTGCCTTTTCCTCCAGTACCCTCTCCTTCTCCATTCAAGGGATTGGGTACGTTGCCTTCTTCTCCTGCACCCGAGTAATTGCCAGTACCCCTTAGTCTTCGCCCATCCTCTCAACGTTCAGTAAGTTCACTCTAGGCTTCGAATAGTTGGCATCTTCGTGGTCACCCGGACCACACCATCGGCATAAATGTTGTGGTGTATCTTCCTTCTGACAATCACGAGCGAAGTGCCCCCACCGATTGTAGGCTCGACAATGAATCATAGGTCAACCCTTCGCATCATATTGGATCCGACTCCAACCATTATTGTTGTTATTATTGTTATTCTTGCTCCTTCCTCCGTGTCTATTGTTACAGTATCCACCTGATGATGCGTTGGTACTGGTTTGTGTCTGAGAGGTGTCCGCGGCTACAAACGTCGATAGTTGTTCCTGAGTGAAGAGAACTTGTGGACCCCTCGTCTTTATATTGTATGGGCATTCCTTGGTGCAATGTCCCATAAGTTGGCAAATGTCAAAGAATGCTTTTTTCGGACATGTACCCTTAGTATATCCTTCCTTGCAATCCGTGTACAACTTGCCTTCGGTCTTACTGGTACTTCCTTTCATTGCCTTGAACTCCTTTATCATGCAGTGCATGTTTTTTTGAAGGGCTTGCACTTTTTTATTGGATTCTTCAGCGCTGCTACTTTCCTCCAAGGAACCCTCATCTGATGATGTGTTCTTCCGCGAGGTTTTACTCTCGCTCTCGAGGTCCATCGCTCTATTGTACATATCCTCATATGACGAGGGACGTAAAACCTTCATTTTTCTTCTGAGGGATAACATCAGCCCCCCCATGAACCAACGCTTCTTGAGCCCGATTGCTGGTTGGTTCTCCATTTTACCCAGCAACTCTTTTAGTCGCCGACTGTATTCTCTTACAGTCTTCGTCTTCCCTTGCTTGGTGTTATAGATTTCCGCCAAGATTTCATTGTCATCACGAAGTATTTTGAACTCTTCTTGAAATAATTTTCTCAAATCATCCCATTTGCTCACCTTTGTCTTATCCACATCAAAGAACCAGTCAATGGCTACCCCGCGTAGGATCGCAGGGAATTGCAACACTCATTCATCCTAAACTATCACCCCGTTGGCAGACCAACTTGTCTCACATGTACGACAATGTCATACTGGATGCTCCTTCCCGTTGCCTGTGAATTTGAGTAATTTTTGTTTATTCGCCATTTCTTCGTTTCTTGCCTTTGGTCTAGTGGGGATTCCCAAATTTAGTATGCTAGCACCAAAAATATTGTTCTGACCATCGTGCTCTTGTGTCCTCCCAATACCTATGGCCGCACCAGTCTCCTCAACTTGTCTTCTCTTAGTCTCCCTTTCCCTTCGGGTCTCCCGTTCCACACTCGGCGGTGTGATTGTAAGGTGTCCCAACCTATGTCGAGTCTCCTCAATTAATTCAAACACGTTCCCTTCAGCCACCTCTTCGGCTGCTCCTTCAACAAAGTTACCCCCTTCAACACTATTAGCCTTGTGTCCTCTAGTCCCACCTTTAGCACTTCGTGGGTTGCCTTCGGCCGCTTCCTCTGCAAGTCTTCGTAGTCTACGCCTCTATTCTACTTGTTCCTCTAACATGAGGGCCCGCTGGTAGGCCTCGTGGTCTTTCTCCTATCCTTTTATTGTACAGTTTTTGTCTTTATTTAGAATGTTTGGCATTAATCTTTCCTCTTGTAAGGGTTGCGGATACTTTGACACCTTTCGTCACACTCCTCTTCTTTCCTCCGACTATTTTCTTCGAACTGTTGCAAAATTTGTTGGTGGCGGTGTTCTCTGTTAGTCTCTTCTCAACGGTTCTGCAGAGTGAGGAATGTGTGCACCAATAGTCTAGGCAACCGGCACATCAACCGATCTGCCGTCGAGCTTACCCCAAGTGAAGTTCACACTACACTCTCCGGGACATCCTCAGGTGCAGTCTCCCTTCTGACGTGGGTTTCAATGGACGCTTGCAGTAGGGCTACAAAGTCTGTTGTCAATGCCCTTTCTCCTTCGAACAACTCTTCAAACCCTTCCTCGTTCTCACTACTACTGCTTGCACCTTCGTCGACTGGTTGTCCCATTATATCCTCGCCATGTAACGCTCTCCCGTCATTCCAGATTCGTTATAGGCAACGGCACCAGATGTTTTCCCACTAATGTGAATGTTTAATGCATACGAAAATATGCAGCAGATATAGCAGATCACAATAATGCCAAAGAACTCACAGATACTTCTTCATTAATATCTTCAATGTTTACAATGTATCAACACAATGCCAATCCCTCTAATGCTAATACTTTCTCTCGGATACAAGTACATAACATATATAGATGCTAAGGGGGTGCGAGGCCAACCGTTGCAACCATTCCCAACTACCTACCCCTCGGTTATACTAACAAACATTAACAACATGATTTACCTGACAACAAAATCAAGCTAGTAGATCCAAGTTTTCCAATTCAAGCCAAACCATGTGAAAATTTTAGAGGATGGAGGAGATTCAAGGAAAGCAATTTGAAGGAATGAACCATCACAGCATCCTTCAGGAGCCAAAAGTTTCAAAAGAGTTAGTCGAAGTTTGACATGTTGGGAGTTACTTTCTAACAATTGAGCAAGAAATATTTGTACTATTTTATCAGATACCTTCCACAAGCCAAGACTCCAAGCACGTGTTCTTAAATATATCTACAGGATAAGGATGATTAGGTGGCAATTGGTTGTCTCTTCCAATTGGAAAGTTCAAATTGCAAGCACATTCAATCACAACATGCCAAGTGTCCCATTTTCTCATTGGTTGTTAAAATCATTGTACTTTTCTTATTGGCCTATGATTTGATGCCCTCATGTAATTGGTTGCAAGTGTGGAAACCCTAATTAGGGTTTGTAGGGTTAAATCTCAGCCCTTGATCTTGGATTGATCTTGGCCCTTCATTGTAATGGAACAACTATAAAAGGCTAAGGCCTTCTCATTGTAAGAGGTTAGACAAGGGTTGGACAGTTAGTAGAGGAGTAGAAGGTAGAAGCTAGAGAGCTAGTTGTATAAGTCGAGTAGGCTAGCTAAGGGAGAGACTTGATCAAATTCTTGCTATAATGCTTTCAAGGTGATTGATAATTCATTGTTGGTTCTTCATGGTGAATTACTTAATATTGCTTTGAAGTGTTCCATGGTTTCCTCAATCTTTCACTTGAAGTAGATTTCTTTTTCATGTTGAAGTAGTTTAGTTGAATAGAAGTTGTTGTGGATGTTTACTTTCTTGACTCAAACAAATCCAGGCCACTAGCCTCTTGTTGATGGTAGGAGTGCCTTGTGTGATTAGCTGACGATTGAAAACACTTAACTTCAATTGATATTGAATCTTTAGTTTGCATTCATTTGATGGGATTGAAGAGGAGATGTCAATTTGAAAACCATTTGAGTGTTCCTTCGAAGCTTACACTAGGTGGGTGGAGTCGTTGATTAAGCTACATCTAGTAGAGTCTAAGTTCATCCATGATTCCTTGCATTCATAGTTAGGAGTAGAAGTAGTTGAAGTTAGCAAGTTTAAGTTTAAGTTGGAGTGGAAATCGGAAAATCGAAACTATATTTTCATAGCACATTGTGAAGCCAAATCTTTAGAAGTGCAAAAGTTGATATCCATTGAATGAATAGTGTAAGTCCCCCAAGTGATTACCAGAAAATCACATCATTTCATTGAGCGAGTATCCAAAGTTAATGGAACCTTGAAGTCATTTCATGATCTTACTTTGCAAGCTTAGCATGAGAGGTGACCTTATATCAAGAGAGGATTGAGTGTTTGATGTTTCACTCCGAAACATTGGGTATTTGTTTCTGCATGTTGTAGTGGATTAAAACTCACATCAACAGGTATTGAAGAAAAATGTTCTATTTGATGTTTTGAATATTGGTCATTTGGTAACCTCTATAAACGAAGTTAGTATTTAAGGAGCTTCATTTGTTAGTTTCTTTAATGGGTGAAGCAGAAAATTTTCTCAAAAAAATAAAATAAAAATAGAGCTAGGGTGCATATTACAGAATTGTTACAAAGTTCAAAATGGAAGATTATAAACCATCACTACCATTTATTGAATCTTTCTAAGGATGAAGGAAGGTTGGTCGATATTAAAAGGTTTAGAAAATTGATTGGAGGTTGATCCATTAGTTGAATACTAGCCCTAATATTCATGTGCAATTAGCATTTTGTATAGATTAATGCATGACCCAAAACAAAATTGTAATGTCCCCTTTCTAGAACGACATTTAATAATAAATAATAAGAATAAAATAATAATTAATAATAAATTTTAATATAATTTATTATTAAATTAACTATATTATTAAAATAATAATATAAAAGAAAATAATTTTTTAATCGACAAATTGTATATAAATGAATATAATATATTAATATAATAATATGCTAATCTAAATACAATAATATTATAATAATAATTGTTAGTTAATAAATATCAATGATTAATGATAATATATCAAATATCATCATTGTTATAATAATATGCATCAACATATATATAATTAATACAAATACTATATATTATAATGTATCATCTTATATTATAATATAAGTGCTACATATATTATCATAAAATAAATATTATCTATATTATAGATATTAAATATATAATTATTTGATATATTATCATAATAAAGATCTAAAACATATAGTACTTACCAAATATGTGTATATAACAAACATAAAATATATAATATAAAAAAACTCCAAATAGCCTGAAGACTAAGAAGGTCGCAACCCAGGGAATGGAAGGTCGCGACCTCTCCCACTACACGAGTATAAGGGAACAGAAGATAACACTTTGGATATCACATCAACGAAGGAAGAAAAATCTAGTTTGTATAAAGCCTGCATATTTAATAGATATAGTTTGTGTAGGAACACGACGATTTCAATACCCCTGCGAACATTCACATGAGCTGTTTTAGCCGTCTCACAATAGGCGTCAAGGGAAGCAACGTAGACAACCAATAAAAACGGAGAAACATATAGGATTCACATACAATGGAAATGCTAAAAACAATAAATCAACAATCATTGAAAGAGTATCCAGCATCCGCTGAACACAGAGCGTAGGACAGAGAAATTAAAACGTTGATGTTGCGGCATATATAGTCAGAATTGCTTATCAATGCCACCTAACTCACATTCAACAAACCACTCGTCTAAGTTGTCTGTATATGTCACTAGCATGACAAGAGTGCGCTGGGAAGGAGGAGAATGGTAATGCTTGGATATTCACAGGAATAACAATCTTGCAGAAATAGGGGAACCATGGAATCATTTACGGGCATCCGAATATAATCTCTTCTCTTCCAAATTGGATATGCTGTCGGCACAAAAACATTCTTGGCTATAACTAGTTGGAAAGTTCATAACCAAATACATGCGATTGAACCATTGATTGCTAAGGTAGAAAGAGTATGTTAAACATACTTATTGTTGCAAATCTACAAAACCAGATGCGACTTAGCCACAAACATTGTATAGCTTAAGAAACCATATCAACGATGGCTCTCGATATTGCCGTAAGCAATTTCTTGCTTATACTTAAAGACAAATATACAAAGAAATCGATCTTAGAAGAAAGATAGTTCTCATGCTAGCTAAAAGACATTATTAACTAGCATTCAACTCATCCAAACAGTGTTTCTCACAAGAAGAATCGATATACAACGGCAAATCTATAGAGGACATCAATCAGAAGGCTAGCCGATCACAACAAATACATAGTATTGTCAATGATATAATAATCGATTAATGGAGGAAGATATAATAAACAGGGTTATAATCGGCAATTATGGAAGACATGGAAGTGATTAGTGGTCAGCAAGCAATGATTAGAAAGAAGGTTAATCATAAGACATAAAGATAGATAATCAATTACATACAGCGATTAGTAATGAAGTGACGCGTTAGTAAAATGGAAAGGATATTTAATAAGTCATGTTGCTTGGCATCGTGGCTTGTCACAAGATCAGAGATGGCACTTTGATCGCATGAATAGAAGACTAATCAGAAACAAAGACCTAATTGGAATTCGCATGCATTTAATGGGAGCATTTGATGGAATAAGGAAGAGGAGTTAAGGTGATTATCCCAACTTTTCAAGTTAGCTGACAAGGGGACATTACAAAAGTCATTGGTTAGCAACTAACAAATTTTTGCGATATTTAATGGGTACAAAAACCTTTGGATGGAATATGGAAGATATGAGAACTTATGGGTTTTCCAGATGCAGATAATGGCGTAGTGTGGATGATAGGATGCCCACTATAGTTTGGTTAATGCATTTGGAAACATGTGAATCAGATTGGTAGTGCAAGGAAAGAGATACAATGGCTAATTGTAACTAAATTAAAGTACATTGTAGTGTTGGATGCTTCAACAGAGGCACTACATCTTTTTAGGGTTCTAGAAGAGTTGTTGAATGGTCAAAATAATCTTATAAATATTGTTAAAGTTTTTGATTAGATTGAGAAATAGATGCAATTTTAATTTTCTCTATATTTATATATTCACTAATATATTGCTTCTTTCAGATCTGCAGCATAATGTGAGGTTGATCTTCACAAGAATGATACTTCAATTTTACTTGACAATGCACAATGTAATGTGATTATGAAAGAATTATATGAAAAATGCTTATAATAAATATCTTCAGAATTTCTCGCAGATCGGATATATTAGACTTGCATTCAAAATTGTATATGTTTGTCTTTGTTCGATCCATGAATGAATATATATATGAGAGAGAGCCATGTTAATAGAGAGACATGTCTCCAGAAGGAGACATGTTTCTTTATTAACATGTCTCTTCATACCACCGATTCATAACATAGATTGCAGTTTTCCACATTATATAGTAACCGATACTTGATCGGTATGTTAGACAATAACTGATATTGATTGGTGTTGTTAATTGTTGATATAACCAATATTGATCGGTATTGTTAACCGATATTAATCGATCTCTTATATATATCAATTCTTCCATGGATTGATAATCATTGTGATAGTACATTTGATTATATGTTATTTAATCGATCTATGATATTAGTATTATGGGAAGAGATTAAATATTATGCAATATAAATGTGTATATATCAAAATATATACATACATATATATATATAATAATATCCATTATTATTATATATATGTTGATATGTATACATGTATATATATAATTTGATCTTTTCTCATAGTATTAATAACTATTTTATCTAATTGAAGCTACAAACATCAACACTCCCTCTTAGCTAGGGAAGATAAAATCCATCAAGGTACTTCCCTCAATAGATTCATTAATATGAAGAGATATCACCTCACTATGATATCAGGAGGTAAGGTAAGAATATCAAGTCACATGATATTCACTAAGTACTCAAAATAATGTGAAAAGATATATTACTTCAATGTAATATCAGAGTTTATAGAGATATCATCTCATGGTATTAGGAGTAATGGCCACAAAATATCAAGTCACATGATATTCACCATGTACTCAAAGTAATGGCCTCAAAATATCAAGTCACATGATATTCACCAAGTACTCAAAAATGTCCATAGGTAGTGGGCACATGTATCCTCAATGATTCTTACCACAAGAGCATTCATGGTCTATTTAAGGAACTTAATCCACCATGCAAGATATCATCTATCATGATCTATTTCAGACATCATAAGATGTCTATCACAATAGTGTTGGTATTTTCAGACTTTCACCAAGGAATATATTCAATCTAGAGATCTAACAAAACTAAGCATAGGGTATGAATAAATAAACAAGAAGAAGGAAGATAATACCTGGATTGTAACTCAGAAATCCATCCTTGGGGACTTTAAAATCTGATCCTTCAATCTTCTTGATCTGCCCTAAATTCGCCCAATCTAGGGCTGCTTTTATTCGCCATGTAGCAGCCCCAATTCACTGCCTAGGGTCTGCTGCAATTCACCATGTGGCAGCCCTAAATTGCTGCCTAGGGTCTGCCATAAATTCGCCAAACTCTGCTGCAAATTCGCCCTTTAATGTCTGCTGAAATTCGCCCAGCTGCTGCAACAATTTGCACATCTAGGGCTGCATAAATTCACCGTAGATCTCTGCCATATATCTGTCTCATAATTCGCCTATAAATGGCTTGACTTGGAGAGAAGAACAAAGATAGACTTGAGGTCTTCATCCTTATGAAAACCGCCTACGTTGTTGCATCCAATGCAACTCAAAGTAACATGTAGTTCTGATTATTATTTCTTCCTTCTATCATTCTCCAAGTCGCTCTTATATATGAGCAATTAAGATAAAACCCTTGGCCTCCAAGTTGGCCGACTTGGGCCTATAATAAATAATAATCTTATATTTATTATTATCTTAATTACAACTTGGCCTTTCCAAATATAGATTAATTAAATCATTATAGATAAACAATAGATAATAAATATCCCTTATTTATTATCATTATTTAAATTGTTTATAATAAATATATCTCCATATATTTATATATATATTTCCAATTATCCAATTGGTTGATATTTGCCGTAAAGGCCAAAATATCAACACTCCCTCTTGGACTTGAGGAAAAGATCAACTCAATGACCTCCCTCTATCACCCTTAATAGAGAAGCCAAATATATCTATCTACAAGATATGATAAGAACACATATGTTCTTCATCAACCATTCATCATAGCCATGTTGGATTTCTTATCCAACGGTATCATAGATTTCACATCTATGAAGGTAGATCCCTATCTACCAACCATAAGTCACATATGTATATCAACATTTGACTTCATAATGTTATCTATCCTGCTGTGGGTTGATCAGGCCCACAAGAATATCAAGCCCATGATATTCAAGATAACATTAAGTCACCAAAGTAACAACATCAAGTCCATGATGTTTTACTATCCAGATGTGGATTTCTCAGATCCACGAGTCCCATGACTCAAGAGTTTAGAATATCAACTCTATGATATTCATGGTATCATCAAGTCCATGATGCATACCATCCAATTTTGTGGATAACTAAGTCCACAAGTCATCTTGACTCAATAGTTTAGAATATGAACTCTATGATATTTATGGTATCATCAAGTCCATGATGTTACCAAATACTCAATTGTGGATCCCTGATCCATGAGTCTCCAAGACTCAAAGGATATCAACTCCATGATATCTAGAGCATTGGTCTAACAAATATCAAGTCCATGATATTCATCAAATGCTCGGAGCAATGGTCTTTTGACATCAAATCCATGATGTCTCACCAATTGCTCGGAGTAATGGTCTTTTGACATCAAATCCATGATGTCTCACCAATTACTCAGCAATGGATCCCTGATCCACAAGATATCAAATCCATGATATCCTCGAGCATTGGTCTAACGAATATCAAATCCATGATATTCACCAAGTGCTCGGAGCAATGGTCTTTTGACATCAAATCCATGATGTCTTACCAATTGCTAGGAGTAATGGTCTTTTGACATCAAATCCATGATGTCTCACCAATTACTCAGCAATGGATCCCTGATCCATGCGAATGTGGATCCCTGATCCACAAGATATCAAATCCATGATATTCATAAGAAACAAGTTAGCCATATGCATAGATGTAATCTCATAAACACAATCTTATCTTACAATTTTGATCATATAAACAAATCTTATCTCATGAACAAGCATAAGAGTAACAACTATGATCAAATAAAGTGTTCACGCATAGAACCATATAGTCTCAGTCATATGAAGTATGATCCATTCATACACAATAATCCAATAAAGTATGCTTCATCCATACATGCTAAGGTATGCAATAGGTAAATCAGGTATGCTGCTTACATACATGCTAAAGTATACAATGTGCAGTAGTTCTCTCATAGAACAAGCCTAAATCAGTAAGGAAGGCATACTTAAATTAATCCAAATAGATAGCTCTTTATGTTACCACAGTTGTAACTAAGCCAAAATCTGTAATACATACCAGATTATATCATTTGTCCAATGCCAATGTAAAGACCAACACAAGCCAATGTTGTCAGTGTACAAAAGTACTTCCTTCACATTCATTAGTAGTTAAGCAGTTATGTATGTCATAATTATAGACTCAGTCATAACAGTGAGGAAGGATATTCTATCATAAGCCAATTGTTATGAACCAGCCAATATGTAAATACAGCATATGCAAGTGCTAATCAATGCAAATGTCAATGACCCAGTCAATATGCTAAATGCAAATGTTTAATGAATCAATCATATGATGCTAATGAACTAGCTAATGATCCAATAAGCCATGATGATCTTACACATGTAAGAGGGATAGGAAAGTGAGCCCATGATCAAACTCCCTCTTAATCTAGATTCCCTCGAAGGTATTCAACCTTAATGCAAGATTTAGCCCTACTTTCATATTTACAACCAATTTAAGCCAAACCCCCGGTTGCCTTAGTTTTTGAAATAGTTAGACTGAAATTCCTAAATCTGAAATGGATCTTTCTTCTACCGTAGCTCTGATACCATGTTGGTATTTTTAGATTTTCACCAAGGAATATATTCAATCTAGAGATCTAACAAAACTAAGCATAGGGTATGAATAAATAAACAAGAAGAAGGAAGATAATACCCAGATTGTAACTCAGAAAAAATCCGTCCTTGGGGACTTTAAAATCTGATCCTTCAATCTTCTTGATCTGCCATAAATTCGCCCAATCTAGGGCTGCTTTTATTCGCCATGTAGCAGCCCCAATTCACTGCCTAGGGTCTGCTGCAATTCGCCATGCAACAGCCCTAAATCGCTGCCTAGGGTCTGCCATAAATTTGCCAAACTCTGCTGCAAATTCGCCCTTTAATGTCTACTGAAATTCGCCGATCTAGGGCTGCATAAATTTGCCCTAGATCTCTGCCATATATCTATCTCATAATTCGCCTATAAATCGTAGATTTGGAGAGAAGCACAAAGATAGACTTGAGGTCTTCATCCTTCTGAAAACTGCCTACGTTGCATCCAATGCAACTCAAAGTCAAACGTAGTTCTAATTATTATTTCTTGCTTCTATCATTCTCCAAGTTGCTCTTCTATATGAGCAATTAAGATAAAACCCTTGGCCTCCAAGTTGGCTGACTTGGGCCTATAATAAATAATAATCTTATATTTATTATTATCTTAATTACAGCTTGGGCCCTCCAAGTATAGATAATTAAATAATTATAGATAAACAATAGATAATAAATATCCCTTATTTATTATCATTATTTAAATTGTTTATAATAAATATATCTCCATATATTTATATATATATTTCCAATTATCCAATTGGTTGATCTTTGTCGTAAAGGCCAAAATATCAACAAATAGAAGGTCAAGTTATTGTAAGATCGTCACCTTCAAATAAATTTTACCAATACAAGTGATAATCATTTGGAAGTCGTCACTTCCTCATGATTTACATAGGGCCCATATAGTTATGAAATAACTTTAGTACAATAATCAATGTTTACAATCATATCAAGTTTACCTCAAAAGTGTTCCATCTTTATCAGTGAACTCCCTCTCAATCACAAGATATCTTGAAGTTCTTTAGAATACAAATTTCTATGAATACAAGTTTGAATTATTGAGTTCAGCAAAGGAAGTTTGATGTTTGAGTCTGTCAAGACATTTCACTGCAGTGTGACCATATTTGTCGCATCTATAACATTGTACTATAGAGTAATCTCTTTGTTGCTTGAACAACTGTTTACCATTTTAGTTCTTGCCCTTTTTCCTTTTCAGATTAGTAGTGAGGATCTGAATATCTTCATTTGTCGATTCCACACCAATTCCTCTAGATATTAGATTACACTCTTCTTGAATGCAGTCAGTTTTTAGTCGATCGAATTTGGGGAGTTTGGCACAAACACTTATTCTTTGTCTAAAGTTTTCCCATAAGATAGGGAGTGCATTTAAAGTTACCATAGTTAAATCTTTATTATCATAGATGTGAACAATTATTGAGAGATGGTTTCTTAACTTTGTTATCCTCATGAAGTATGAGGTGATGGTTTCTCCTTTATTCATTTTAATATTAGAGAACTGATTTTTACGAGTAAGAATCCTGCTAGTGTTGTTGATCTCATACATATTTTCCAGGGCTTTGAACATTTCATATGCAAAGTCTAACTTTGTGATTATAGGTAATAGTTGATCTTTTACTCCATCTACTAATAGTTCCATTGCTTTGGCATTGTCCTTTTCCAATTAGCTCTTCTCGTCATTCTCATTAGATTTAGGAGGATTTTCTACGATTGTTTTTAACTCATTCTTTCTTAGTATTAGCATTATTCGTAGTTTCCAAGATTCAAAATTTGAAGCACCTTCAAGTCTGTCTTGAAGTTTGATTCCATTCACCATTTTGTAGGTACAAGATTTCCAAAAGGAATATATAGATTTTTAAAATCTGATCTTGATCTTCCTTCAAGAGGTTATGTCATGAGCCATGATTAATATAGTTTAAGATAGACACGCATATGATTTATCTCATCTCCCTAACTATATATAAATATATAAGTGAATAATGTTAATCAATAATATCAATTTATGATATTTTATACTAATTAATTAGTAATTTTTAAATATAACCATTAGTACTAATTAGTGTTAATTAATAATAATGTTAATCAATAACTATTAATATTAAAAAATAATAACATTAATGTACTATTAATAATAATATTGATATTAAGAATCAAAATAATCGATATAGTATAAATAATCAATTTGTATCAATGTACAAATATATAACTAAAACAATATATTAATAATGTTGGAAAAATAGTTAGTGCTCCCCTTGGGATTCACGACATGGCTTAACTGCCTCCTGTGTCTTCTATAAGTCTAGTGGTTGTATTGGGCATTAATACGTCAATCTTTTGGTGCAACAACAACTATTACTTGTAACAAGTGGTATCAGAGCTTGGTCACAGGTTCGAATCCTCTCGAGTAACGTTGAGGGGGAGATTGTTGGAAAAATAGTCAACACTCCCCTTGGGATTTGCGGCACGGCTTAACCGCATCCTGTGTCTTCTATAAGTCTAGTGGTTGTATTGGACATTAATAGGTCGATCTTTTGGTGCAATGGCGACCACTACTTGTAACAAATAATAAATATGTGCTAATAAACATCCTAATGAGCATCCTATTAAGTGTATTAATAAATGATAATACAGATGAAAGAATGTTAGAAAAGGTCGTGACCAACCATTTGATTATTTATATTTATTGGAGTGAAAGACATGAAATCACAGAGGAAATATACGAAATAAAATAAAATAAGCAAAGGCCAAAAAATGTGATAATACAAAGTCAATCCTCATTCTTGAAAAGTACGTGAATATCCTAAGGTAAATTCGTGAATACCCTTAGGTGAATAGTATTAAGGTATGCATTCAATACTTCTTTCCATGATTTTAGGTAATATTTAGAAGATTAATCATTAAAAGAATAATCTTATAAAGTGAATTGTATTAAAAAATTAATAAATCAATATATTCACTATAATATAGGAGAAAAATAAGCAAACAATATAGGAGGAAAATAAGGAAATATATAACCATTAATGAATAAGGAATCAAATATAAAGAATTGAAAATCCATTCACTTTTCTAATTTAATAAGGATATATATGAATATGAAATTAGGATTATTATGTATAAATATAGATTAGTATTTGTATAAAAAAAATTTACATTAATTATTAAAGTGCATAGATGTACATCAAATAATTAATCGATATACTATATCTATATGTAAAGAGTTTATATCATTGATTTTGCTTATTTATTATTATTATATATATCATTTACAATAATGAATTATTTAAATTGAATAGAATTATTTTTTTTAAGAATGAAATATTAATATCAGAAATGTATACATGTGCAATTAAGATCTATGAAATTATGTTATAGGCATTTTTGTGTTTTTGGATTCTTTATCAATCTGAATATATGATCATGTAATTTACATTAATTTTTGGTACATTTATAAGTCTACCCAAACTGATGATATGGAGACCATAGAGAGAATGAATCTTATATTCATTAAGAGATGGATCCCATATCTGGAGGGGATTAGAGGAAATTGTTATAGTTTCCCTAGTTTCAAGATTGTTATAATCTCACCATAGATGATGATATGGATTGCATATAAAATGAATCTTATATTCATTAGAGATGGATCCCCATATCTGGAGGGGGCTAGAGGAAATTGTTATAGTTTCCCTAGTCTCGAGATTGTTATAATCTCACGTAGGTAGTCTATATACTGATTGCCAGTCATATGCATATGCGTAGGCTTGGAATGCATTTATTGCTTCCAAGAGATTCTTATGGGCAGTGCTTTGTGGGATGATTTGTCGATATCTCGGTTGCTTAGAGTGGATCTTATATCCCTCAAGCCGAGAGTCAGGAATTCTGTGAAGCCCGACCTAGAGGCAGTCTTAAAAATCAAATCCTCCCCCCTTAGTAACTTAGAGTAGAGTATGAGTCATATAAATGTTGTGTGATATTTTGTACTAACGTTGGCTTTGCAGGGAATTATAAAAAGAGGAAAAGAAGGAACATTACATATAACCAATATTATTTATCAAGGTTATATATTAATTGGTTTCTTAATACCATATAAAATATTAAAAATAAATAATAATCAAAATATAATATATCATTAACTAATAATATCTTATAAATTAAATATGATATTTCAAGATATAAATTAACAAGAAAATTAATTATAAATAAAAAAATCTATTATTGATGAAATATGAGTACTTTATCTAAGATTAAGAAACGAAATACATAAAATTAGTTCGCAAAAAGCTAAAATGAGAAATTTATGTAAGGTCCCGACAAGGGACATTACAGATTAGGCTTTATAGAAGGAACCTAGCTCTGATACCATGTTAAAGTTTTTGATTAGATTGAGAAATAGATGCAATTTAATTTTCTTTATATTTATATATTCACTAATATATTTCTTCTTTCAGATCTGCAGCATAATGGGAGGTTGATCTTCACAAGAATGACACTTCAATTTTACTTGACAATGCACAATGCGATTATGAAAGAATTATATGAAAAATGCTTATAATAAATATCTTCAGAATTTCTTGCAGATCAAATATATTAGACTTGCATTCAAAATTGTATATGCTTGTCTTTGTTTGATCCATCAATGTATATATATATATATATATATATATATGAGAGAGAGGCATGTTAATAGAGAGACATGTCTCCACGAGAAGACATGTTTCTTTATTAACATGTCTCTTCATACCACCGATTCGTAACATAGATCGCAGCTTTTCACATTATATAGTAACCGATACTTGATCGATATGTTAAACAATAACTAACCGATACAAATTGGTAACGCTAGCTGTTGGTATAACCGATATTGATTGGTATTGTTAACTGTTGATATAACTGATATTGATCGGTATTGTTAACCGATATTAATCGGTCTCTTATATATATCAATTCTTCCATGGATCGATAATCATTGTGATAGTACATTTGATTATATGATATTTAATCGATCTATAATATTAGTATTATGGGAAGAGATTAAATATTATTCAATATAAATATGTGTATATATCAATATATAGATAATAATAATATCTATTATTATTATATATATGTTGATATGTATACATGTATATATAATTTGATCTTTTCTCATAATATTAATAACTATTTTATCTGATCGAAGCTAAAAACATCAACAAATATGAACAACCGAAGTGTTGTCAAAATTGTTTTAAAAAAAACTCTACTACATGCAAACACAAAATGCATAGATGTGAAGTATCTTTATTTGAGAATGTTGATAACAAAAAAGATAGATGATCTTTTTTGTTGCCCCAAAGATGAATAGGCAATAGACTTATTAACAAAGCCTTTGGATTAAATCATGTTTGAGAAGTTCAATGAATTTCTAGGGTGAAGTAAAACTAAAGAGGAAAATAAATCATAGGTTGGCGTGTTAGTTCAGAGTATAATAGGTTTGTTTTATTTTTGCACAAATAACAAATTTTATTTGTTTTCTGTTCACGGGGATGGAAGTTGAAAGGCCTTCCACTTATTTTTGTCTTTAATGTATTTTAGGAGAACAAGGAGTTTGAAGAATCAAGCTCTTCAACTTTTCTTAGTTTTTCATGTTTGTTGAGCTTGTAAAAATTTTGGGCAAACAGTCCGTGAGAACCCATCATAAAATTTATAGTCCTTTTTGTTAAGAATAATTAAATTAACCCAGCACAGCTTGGGGACACCATCTCTATTTCTGCAAATCCTTGACTTCGGAAAAAGTATGAGCTCTTTTGATCTTCGTAACTTACTAAGATTTTTCTTATAAGGATAAATTTGAATTTAATGATTAATTCTTCTTTCATATCATATGGAACTCTATACATGTGTACTTGAAAAGTTAAGAATTTTGGATAGACTTCAATTTTGTAAAAGCCAATTCATATAAAGTTTTACATCTAAAACACAGAAATACAGATCAACTTTATTTATGTTGTCAACAAAATGTCATAGAATATACCAAAGGGTTCAAGACAGCTGGCTTCAACTGTTGCTGTCACATCACCAATGCACTCCATTGTGGCTGTAATCAAGGCAAAGAAGAGTGGCAAAACAGCTGGAGCATAAAATTTCAAAGGAAATGTGTGCACCCACAGGAAAGTTACCCAATCAGCATTCGCTATCTTTGTGCCAGTAACATACCTGTCCACCAATATAAGAAATTAAATATCATTTATTCTTAAAGCACGAAAAGGATTCCAAACATTCCAAATCCTCTTAGTTCAGTTTTTAAATGTCACCATTTAGATACCAATCACTGAGTGGTTATAAATTCATTTAGTTTAATTTACGACAATATACATATCAAAAGGGATTTTTTTTTAATTCTTTAGGTACCCACAGTAGTTTTTGATGGCAGGTTTCTAGGAACATTGTGTGAGATTGTTTTGGAATAAAAAGTTCTCACATGGCATTCTCAGAGCCATGCTATCAATAGAATTATTTACTTATGCTAAGAAGTTATAAGGAAACTATGTGGTGCCAACACAAATTAAAATGTAAAAGATGGAAGCATTTAAGATTGTTGAAGATGCACAATTGTCTTGTACATGGAAGGCATACGAAAATTAAAAATATAACTTTTACATGGAATTTACTTTTACTTTCTAATCAAGTAACAAGACTAACTCATATCTTTCTTATGATGAAGTGAAATTCATTTATATAATATATTTGAGTACAGAATGAAGGTTGCCCCTTGAATCAGAGAAAAACAAAGGGTGGATGAGCTAAAATAAGGATATGCTGGCAAAAATTAAGCTAAGAAACTAGAAGCAAAAACTATAGTAAAATTTAATTAGATACTTTCGGAAGCTACAATATGGTAAGCAACTTGTCAGCATTGCTGGACATTTGCTATTATAAGGGCGATCAAGGACTAGAAAGTCTACTGGGATTTCTTCTTCCTCAAAGATGGGAGCTCCATAATTGTCACTCTTTCTTTCTAGGGTCGATTGCGTACAACGAGATGGAGGGAATTCCTTTGCCATGTTTTGCTCGTATAAAGTTGCTTGGAGATGGTGTAAATTAAACTAGGAATCACTAATGCATCTAAACATTAAGTTCCCAGTTGTTGCAAGTATGGACACTTTTGATGTATTTTGATTCCGTTGACTGTTCTTTGCAACGGTTTTTGAAGTGAGTTTGGTAGTGTATGCTAGTTGTACCTCTCCATTAGGTTGTACCACAGTTCATAGCAGCAAAGATTATTTGCAGAAAATATCGGCAAACCAAAAGTATAGGACTTTTTGAAAAATTTGAGAAAAATGGGAAAAAAATCATATTTTCAAAAAAATGTAAAATATTGTAGAAAAAGAAACAAAACTATTTTTTAAAAAAATTTAAGGACATTTCCATAGCATAGAGATATAGAGAGCAAACAAAATAGAGTTTAACCCATAAATTGCAGAAAATAGTTTTTTGTTGTTTATATTCATAATGTCGATTACATAGGCAAATAATCAGTTAACTTTTAAGAGTGCAGTCACCAAATAGTTGTCCAAGTCTGAGATAAAATATTAGCCAAGTCTATGAAGTAATTGTAGAACACAAATATTCTACTGAGGGGGGGAGTGAATCAGTAAAAGAATATATTTCAGATTATCTATTTTATTTCTGGATTCAACTGTATGCACTTTTCTATCAACATCTTGGATCACACTCTGTGATCCTTCACGAGGATAAGAAAAAAACCTGTAGGAGAAAACCGGTTAGATTGCAGACCAAAATACGTTATAAAGGAGGGGTTGAGGAGAAAGTTTGCAAAAAGTTAAAAAAAGAGAGAACAAAAACAAAGAGAAAAAAAGAAAAATTAGGACAAAATCAAAATATCAAGAAACTAAGAGCAAATTAGAACAAGAAGAAAAAAAGGGAATCTAAAGGAAAAATCAAGAAAGAGAAATAAATTAAATAAATTACAAAAGATTACACACAACTAAATTAATAAATTAAATAAAATTGAAAACAAAATAGGAAAAATGAAAAAGGAAAGAGAAAAGAGAAAACAATGAAAAAATTGATTAAACTATTTGAATCTATATATACACGTATGTGTGTATGTATATACATATATAATGTATATGTACACCCACACACAACAAGGAAAAACATCAAGTAATAATAACAAACCAAAATAAAATTAAAGCATTTACATTATCTACCTAAATATAAATGTCTTATTTTTTAAGCCTAAAACAAATGAAAAATTATAAAAGAGAGACAAACAAACAAAAAATAAGAATATATATATGTAGACACCTAAATCTGATCATTAATATTTGATCAAATTAATCATCATAATCCCCTTCCTCTATAGTCATAAATTATAGTATTAATTAAATTATTTATTTATTTGATTAATGTCCCATGTCTTCTTTAGTGCTCAGTAAATTAATTCATTTATTTTATCTATAGCCCTTGGTCCTATTTGTTAATATTATGGCCTTTTCAGCTAAAGATCAATTAGGACAAGTAAGTTGATAATAATAAATTATGGATATATATTTTTTATTATCACACCTTTGGTTAATTAATATATATGTGGAAATGCGATTTTTTAATAATAAATAATAAGGCATTTATTATTTTTATTATAAATAAAATAAATTACTTGGGAGGGCCCAAGTCGGCCACCTTGAGGTGGAAGAGTTTATTTAATGATGCTCATATATATTGGAGTTTTTGATGAAGGACAAACATATCAAAAACATAACATGTGAATATCCTCTTCATCAATGCTTGGAGTGAATTAATATGCAGATTCAGTTTGCATATTATGGAGCGAATTAGTTCAGCATTATGGAGCGAATCAAACCAGCATTTATGAACCGATCTACACCAGCATTGGTGATGATAATTATCCGCACTAATAGCAGATTAGTTCTGCCCTTATAGTACGATCTATACATACAAATAAGGCTTGAAATATGGGCAGATTTGTCTATTGATGAGGTGCAGATCTAGGGCAGATATAGTATGATCTATACATTCAATGAACTAGGGCTGATCTGAAGCAATCCTAAGATCAGATCGGTGGCAAATTTGGAGCAGACCTTGATAGTGAATTAAAGAGCAGATTGGAGGCTCCTAAGAGCAGAATTCAAGGACAAATTAAGCAGCCCTAAAAGGTTGAATTAGGACAGAATTGGCGCAGCCCTAAAAGATTGAATTAGGACAGAATTGGCGCAGCCCTAGAAGAGCGAATTGAAGACCTTCAAGAGCTGGTTCATAACAGTCATTGAGGGCAACATTGGAAGACTAATTTGAAGAATACAAAGTACAGATTTGAAGCCAACAAAAAGGATAAATTCAGACCTTCAAATCCGGGTATTATCTTTCTTTACTTGAGGATATTTATTATATCTTGTGTCTTAGTATTTGAAAGGCCTCTATAGATTGTATATTCCTTGCTATAATCTGAAAATACTAACACTATTTAATTAAATATGCTACTAGTTTTATTTAATTAAATGATCATTCCCATTTCCTCCAATTTTCAATTTAAATTAATTAAAAAAGTTTATTTCCCCTCATCCACTAGCACATTCCTTAAAAACCCACTTGCATCATTAGTCCCTCATTTGATTAAGTAAACACATATATTTACTTGATCAATCCTTTCCTCCCACTTGGAATTAAAATGAATTTTTAATTCACCACTCATTTTTTATCCTCCCATCACATCCTCCTACTTTTCGCACCTGCCCTCTAATCATCCCTCATTAAGCCTAACCCACTTCTCTAATCATGTGCACAACTCTAATCATAAAGATTAGTAAAATGGGACACCAAAGGTTTGGATGGGGAGAAGAGAGACTAAGGAGGGGAAATGTGAGGTGTTCTAAGGTTCGAAAGAAACAGATGCCAAGAGGTGCTCAGGTTCCAATCTTCATTGTGATTGAGGTTGGAGGGATGGTCAAAGATTTCAATGGAATCCTTGACCTTCCTTTTGAAAAAGTTGTCTTATTTGGAAAGGATTTGAGTCTTATCATGTCAAATATGGTGTTTAGATGAGGAGGAATGGTCATCTAGGGCTGACTTGAGAACCCAATCATGCATGATGTCTACATTGTGCTCTTTGATTTTGGTTTTGAAGGATTGGCTAGTTTTTTAAGGTTGAAAAAGTTTCAAAGGCGCATCTCATGTCTTTTTAAGGAGGATCTTGGAGATCTTATGCGAGATGCCAACAATTTAAGGAAGAGTGGTTGTGGGAGGGATGGAAGAAGAGGTGGGTTTGGGCTTGCAAAAAAAGGAATATTTGGCTTGGTTGAAACATCTAGAAATTTGCTTGTTACTATAGCCATGCACACAAAAGACATGGCATAGATAAGCTAACTCCTAGTTTAAGTTTTCTTCATCACAAATACACGAGGATCTAGTGGTTAAGTTTTTGAGGATGCTCGCTTTGTAAGCCAAGTGGTAGTGGAAGAAGAGTGAAAGTAAAGGGCAACATGGGTAGATTTGTGATAAACGGTGCAAGCTAAGATACCATCTGGTTTCTTGGTAAGAGAAATTTTGAGGAAGGGTAGATGGCTATTAGACTCAATCTCCTTGGTGAAAGAGATACCGGAGTTCAAGCTATTCAGATGGGGGCGTGGAATTCTTCAACCTTTTCTAATCCATGTGTCCAACAAACATTGGTATTGTCTACATAGCGTTTCCACCACTTTGTCATGAGAGGGAAAGAAGAGAGGGCAAAATAAGAAAGCAATCACACATAGAAGCCATGACAAAAGAAATATATGGAAAACCTAAAATGGGTGAAAAACCACAATGAGAGTCCTAATCCAACCTCACAGAAAGGTGTACAACGTTTAAGGGAATCACTTTATCGCACAAGTCCTTCAAAAGCTCTTTTTTCGATGCCTTTATGATTTATCCAATTATCATCTTTGTTAGCTTCATTGTAGGTCTTAGGTACAACTTTAGACAATAGAGAAAGATTAATTCCTTCATCATTTTTCTTTGCAGCTTGTCTTCTTGTTTGAACCCCATCATCTTTGTGTCCTATAAACTGTTGTTCAAGATTACTCTTTTGCATAAACTTAGGAGTCTTTTCAACAATGCTTTTAGGAGTTTTTTCATCACTGCCTTTAGAACCCTTTTCAATAACATTTTCAAATTCTTCTTCATCAACTAATTCTGATTCAGGTTCTTGGGTATTATTTTTTTCACAATTTCATCAATCTTTATATTAACACTTTCTACAACCTTCTTCAGCCTTTTGTTATAGCATTTATAGGCTTTTCTATGAGTGGAATAGCCCAAAAATATTCAATCATCACATCTGGATTCAAAGCTTCTCAAACCATCTTCATCTCTTTTGATAAAACATCTATTACCAAACACCCTAAAGTATTTAACAGAAATAGGTTTAACATACCACAATTCGTAAGGACTTCTATTACTATTTGGCCTTAACTATACTTGATTAAGAGTATATATTGTTGTATGTATTGCTTCAACCCAAAACATTCAGATATCTTGGCCTCATTAAGAAAAGTTCTTGCCATTTCTTTGATTGTCCTATTTTTTCTCTCTACTACACCTTTTTGCTGGTGAGTTCTAGTTGAAAATAATGCCATCTGATACCATGCTTTTCACAATATTCATCAAACTCATTAGAGGTAAATTTACCACCTCTATCCAATCTAAGACATTTGAGTTTTAGACCACTTTCCTTTTCAACCATAGCTCTGAAAATTCTAATCTTTCAAATGTTTTAAATTTTTCTGTAAAAAATGTTACCCATATCATTCCTGAAAAAGTCATCCACTAATGTAATGTCCCCGTTTTTAGACTCTTGGGATTAGCTTGGTTTGGCGACCCTCACAGGCTAATCAGGCAATCAGATGGGGTCAGATGGTGGAGCCAACATTGGGATTCCATTCTCGAGGTTCAGATTATCAGGTCTGCTCTTTGTTCGGATCATTTTGGTCAACTTACTATTTTTAGTAAGTGGTATTTTGGGTATGGCCAGGATTAGCAGGGTGTCTGCTCGGAGTGTCAAATATCTCAGGATCAAGTGTCAGATAATCTCCAGTTTGTGAGACTTACTATTTTTAGCAGTTGGCTATTTTTGGCAGTGGGTTATTTCCGGTAGGGCAGTTTGCATCTGAGTCTCTGGTGCCGAAAATAAGTTTGTTTCAATTGGCGGGATTCAGAGGCTTTTGGTTTTTAAAGTTATCGTTATTAAATTAAATTATTTTAATTTAATAACTTTAATACTTTATAACTTTAATGTTATAAAGTAAAGAGGTCATTTAAAAGCCTTTTTAATGAAAAAAGTGAAATTGTGCTTTTTTCGAAAAAACTATATATTCTACTCGAAAAAGCGCTTTCACTATCTATTATTCATTTGATGAAAATTTTATAAAGTTTCTTAGCTGTGAGAAATGGCTAGGGTTTGAGGACTGATTCCTCTCTTTGGCAATTTGAATCATCACTGATTGATGGTGAATTTTGCAAACTGAATTCTGAAAATTTATTCTGATTTTGTGGATGCAAATTTGGTGCTGTTGTATACCAAATTTGAAGAGAATTATTAAATTGTTGCTATTACAGAGGTATACATAATTCTAGTTTGATTTTCTCAGAATATCTCATGTCCTTGGAAGGCTGTTATATCTTCCAGTTTGGCTGTCTACATCAGAGGGTGGTGTAACATATTTATAGAGTTGTGTCAAACTTCAAGAGGGCTGCGTAATACTTATGAGAAGGCTGCTGTTGTTATTGAAGGCTGCGTAACATCCAAAGAACGCTGCGAATCATTTAATGAAGGCTGCGATAATAATCTGGGAGGCTGCATTCTTCATTTGCAGCTGTCCTTCAATTCCCTTGGGCTGCGTTTCTTTTCCAGCAGTCACATGTAATTAAAGGTGCCCAAATTTATTTGTGAATGCTTGTAATAGGGAATTAATTTGATAGTTATTGTAATTCTGATTATTTGTAAGCATTCAGCAGTGAATTAATGGTTGTAGTTATTTATCAAGAGGTTAAAAATCTAAGAAGTATCATTGAAATTCATATTTGTAATTCATTAATTTCTATAAATGTTTGGAAAAAATTTAGAAGTGCAATTTAATTTGTGGAAAAAGTTAGTTTATAAACAAGAGCCAGCCAATGCTCTTTACAGTGGTATCAAAGCTTTCTTCCTACCATCTTGTGGGGTCTGGATTCATTTATTTTCTGAAGTATTTTAAAAGTGACCAGCACTTCCATTTTTCCTGGCTATGCATAAATACAGTAGATCCAGTTCCGGAAGTCGTCATAGCAGTAAGGGAAATAGAGCGGAATTAAATGCTTTGGTAGAAAGCATGGAGAGACTTAGATTGCATCAGCAGAGATTGGCAGAGAGGTTGTCAGATCCAGCTACAGTAGATAGGGCAGCGAGATATATGGTCTCTGCCTTTAGAAGGCCGACATCTAGTTTGCAGGGGAGAAGGTTGGAGTTTTCTTCGACAGTAGTCCATGATGCTGATGTTCCTATATCAAGTTCAGCACTTGCTATTCCCATCTGTAGTGCTGATGATGGATTTATTGCCCAGGAGCCAGTGGATATTTCAGTGCCATTGGTTGACAGTAGCGCTGAGCATCACCAGGTTGAGGCTCCCAGAGCAGTTACTATAGATTGTACAGAGTCAGCTGATGTTGCAATTGTCATTGAGTGTTTAGATTCTTCCGTGGAGGGAGTTATTATTGGGAATTTCTATGCCAGCTGTAGTAGTGTTGCTCTAGTTCAGGAGGCAATTGCTTCCTCAGTTGAGACTGAGGCACGTATAGAGTCTCCTAGTGGTGAGGTTGGTGGTCTGGGCATTAGAGCGGGGTCAGTTGATGACAGTTCGCACTCCGATATTATTGGTGCACAACCTAACATTGAGTCATGTGTGCAGAGTCACGTGTCAACTGGAGATGTGGGAGCTAATAGTATAGACACATTTGATGACACTTTTGAGGATGCCGTGAGTTGCATTGGAGATGACACCCCCTGTGAGATGTTGGGTGATGACTGCGAGGAGCGTATGAGCTCTGATAGCTCAGAGATTTATGATAGAAGACACAGTGTGGGATTAGTACAGGAGACAGTGGTTTATTCCTGTGTTGAGGATGTGAGCATGGAGCTTTCTGTAATGACCCTTACTATAAAGGCCACTAAAAACCACTATTGCTGGACTGTGATTTCGTCAAACACTTGGCACGCAACTGAATTGTTTAGGTTGTGATGATGTGTTTCAATGTGTATTTTGTTTTGGGCACCAAATGCAATTGAGATAACAATACCAATAGTGTAATGTAATACAATGAGCAACAATGAATCTCTAAACAATGCAAGAACTCAATACTAACATATCAAGAACTTCTTCCAATTCTGATTACAATTCTCAGAGTATATATAACTGTGACATGTAATAATCAGATTACAATGCTATGATCTTTTCACCATGCCTTGACCATGCCCTAACCAAGGTAATTGCAACTATAACAACCCAACCACAATGTATAATTTCAAATGACCATTTTCAGACATGTGACAGTCATATTCAGATTACAATGCAATGGATGACTGATTTTGTAGACTATTCTTTGAGCAAATATATGGACTGTCTATAACAGAGATTTACCCTTTTTTCAAACACAATAACTTGCAATTCCTAAGGCTAATGACAGTGACCAGATCTGGACTAAATCTGGACTGCAGATAGAGACCCAATTCTGAGAATTGCTATGACTGTTATTTACCAAAAAACAGTAAATTTGGAACCTGAATTTGATGCACCCTTTTGCTGCTGATGTAGACTGATGAAGACCGCTGCCAAACACACCAAATCCGCCCCAAAGCATAAAATCGATCTCCAAATGATTTGAGAGATATGAGTGAAAATATGAGTCTTAGGCCCTGGTATGGAATGTCTGAAAATGTGCCAAATTGTCTTCAATCTTTGCCAAAATAATTCATCAATGCAAATGATGAATTCAAACCCTTATTCCAAACAATTGCAAACCCTCAATATCAATTTTTCAGGTCTGCTTTTTCGGACTGCTTTTTCGGGTCTGCTTTTTCGAACTACTTTTTCGGATTTGCTTTTTCGGACTGCTTTTTCGGACTGCTTTTTCGGACTACTTTTTCGGATCCGCTTTTTCGTTTTGCTTTTTCGTTTTGCTTTTTCGGATTGCTTTTTCGGACCTGCTTTTTCTTCCTCTTGCAACCAAAACTCAAACCCTCAGGTAAATCTGAGGATTCCAAATAAGCTCAACATGAAATGGCTGAATACCACTTCCATTGTGCAACCCTTCAGAAGATATCTCACTTCCTCAGTTATGCAAATCCAAGGGAGTTTTCGTTCCCAAAGATCTAATGAAAATTTGTAGACCAAATGACTACAAATTGCTCCAATATGGAAAAGTAGAAGAATCCTCAAATCAGCTTGTCCAAATGAATGCCCAAGCCCCCTATTTATTCACTTTTTGAGAAGTTACTAAGAACTTCTAGAAGCATCCATTATAAAATCCCATTATAATGCACTTTTATAATAATATAACTTTATAAAATAAAAAGTGCAACTCAACTTAAAATTATAACATGTGGGGCCCGCATAACTCATAATAATAAAAATAAGCTCTAAATCACTTCTCCAAGAGCAAATACGACCACTGATCTACAAAATGACTCTCTCCACATCGCCACCAGTCTACGAGAGCCTGTGATAGACTGATCCGGCATGCTAAACGATGTCAGCCAGAATGGGGACATGACAGTCCGCCCTTCCTGAAATTGCTTGTCCCCAAGCAATGATTGAGCAATAAACCAATCAATCCACCTGGATCCCAAATGTAGTCATGAACTGTACTGCTATCAACCAACGCAAGCTCCTGCAATATCCTCTGCAATATAACCAAGAGGAATCCATGAATGAATCGTGAACCACTGCTCAACTGAACTCCAACTCCATGACTGCCACAGTCAGGAACCCACGAGACACCAATTCTGAAAATATCAGAACCCAAGTAAAAACAACTCAAACTGCCAACACAGTAAATACCATCAACGCATCCCACTGGCCTATGCAGAGCGCACAATCCAACTCTGCAACAGTGGTGAACACTCCCGAATGAAACTGCACCGAGTATGGAAAATCCACACACTGTAAAACTCCTGCAGTCAACACAACTCTGCAGATCACCGGCCACTGTCCCATAACTATAACTCCCATGCACCGCTGATGGCGAATAGTCATCACTTGATAGATAGCAAGAACTAGAACCCAAACCAAATCTGACGGCCATCAACTCCTCAACGCAAGGATCAAATGCAAATTGATGAACATACCCTGCAGTATAATGCTGATAAAAAGAACCACCCTTGGTCAACAGCTCACCATGCACAGGTGATACAACCCACTGCGACTGATCACCAGCTAAGTCAAGAGTTGTCATAGCCAAAGGAGTAGAATCAATAACAACCACTGAAGCAACACTCCCAAACTCCTGCTCAAAGTCATGTACTCTCAAGCTATCGACCGCATAACCTATCGCCATGTTATGCCCATCACAACTCTCATCTCGTGGCGTCAAACCATCCCATAACTGATGACAAACACTAGAGCCCAAAGTACATCTCCGTATCATCATCTCATCAACATATGGATCAAAAGTAAACTGATGAGCATACCTCACAGTGTAAGGCCGATAGAATGTGTCAATCTCAGTCAGTGGCTCAGACTGCAATCCAGATGAAACTAACTGCAACTGATCACTAACCAAGCCCGAACCAACTACTACCTCCGAAGACACCTCCAAAGGAGTAGTATCACAAACAGGAACCAAGCCAACTGCCGGCTCACCAACATCAAACATGATCCCTGGTACAACATCACTAGTCTCCGTGCCATCAATAGTAGAGACCACCACCAAGTCAAACATACCACAATGCTCAGCGCCCAACTCCACTGAACCTGACTGTAGTGGAAATGAACTCGATGTGCCAATGCTAGTATCGAGGACAGATATATCCTCATCTCCACTGCCTCTATCAATCTCGACCATGGACATCCTCGAATCACCAAACACCACAACCCGTGACTGTACAAAATCTGGTAAAGACTGTAGTCGCTCTAACTCCATGGTCACCTCAGCCAAATGAAACTGTGACTCCTCGAAAGCCAACTGTGTACTCTCAAGAATCTCAGAAGTCACCTCGAGCTGCTGAGTAAGCTCACTCACCTCATCTTCCTTGACTAGTAATGCATCATATGCTGTACTGCCCCACTCCATAAGATAATCTCTATCAGCTACCAACTGCATATAATTCTGTCTCAAAATCTGGATAGCCTCCCATAAAGAGTGGATCTCTGTCAAGGAAAGATAACTGCCTCCTTGCTCGTCACTAGTAGGAGAACCCCATCCGTAAACTGCTAACAACTGACGAGCAGCATCGAAATGCTGGCAAGCGATAGCAATGTCTTGCTCACTAACTCTCAGCTGACTAGACACGTGATGGCGCTGGCTAGACTGTCTCCTACAATCCTCCTCTGACGCATTGTCCAAGGGAGTATCCTCAAAACCACTGATCTCTAGAGTACTACTATCCATACTCTGCGAATCAACTCCAAAGCTCATACCAACATACGGAGCATCAAAAACTGTAGCATCACTGCCCAACTCCGCTGTAACAAATGAATCTGCCGAGGAAGCTAAATCCTCAAAACTGTCTGTAGTAGACTCCTGGATGTCATCAAGGCCAGTGCGATCCTGGGACTCATCTGCAATCACTAACACCTCAGATATGCCTAAATTATCACAAACCCACTGCACCCTGAGTGGTCGACTGGAAATGTACACTACTCCTAACATCGGTGTATAAAGACTAATACCAACATCTGACAAGCTGCTGGTATGAATGAGAACAACACCATGTAATCTGCTAATCAAATCCATGATAGCACTCAAACAATCACTGCTACCAATAGATGATAAAGATCTCCAGTCAACAGAATCCCAAACGCCAATGTAACAATCCTGAGTCCTCATCCGTAAACTGGAACCGACTGACACCTCAAGCAAAATTTGTACCTGAGTAGCCTGCTCAATCCCAATATCAGCTGATCCCACATCCATGTCTGCCATAATTGACACTATCCTTGAATCCTGGATGCAAGGTGAACTCTCACAACTATCGACAACCACATGTGATCCGCATGTCGCGAAAAGCTGAGTATCAGGTGTGTAAGGTGAAGTTGAACTCAACTCCACGCCATACCCATCCACATGTCTCTTTGAGTCCTGTAATGCCAATGGAGTACTCAACAAAGAGGCTCGAGTGTCCTCGAACTCTCGAGAAAGCCTGCCAACTTCCTCCTCCTTCCTCCTCAAGGCATCTAAATGATCTCTGGCAAGGCTAAGAAGATGGTCACGATCTGAAAGATGTAAATAACTCATCTTCATCGCTCCCATTCCTTCCCTGATCGCCTGTAAGTCAACACAAGAAGACTCTGCCTGAACTCCCTTATGTCTGTCCTATAACTGAATCATCCAGATGTGATCCTCTATCATCTCCCGCATCCTGTCATGATGAGATAATGAAGTCACAATCCCATCCTCGCTTACCCTAAGCTGACTGGACAAAACATGTGAAGTACTATGTGCCTCAACCTCGTGTGATGTAGCATCTAACTGTGCCTGATACTCTCTATCAGCAAAGTCCTGAATACTCAATGTTTGCTCATCGCTGATAGGTATCTCATCATCATGCACAACAACCTCCTCACAATCATCATCTGAATCCACTGTGCTGTAGTTACTATTTTGAGCACCTGTGACATCATCAAGACCAATTGTACCACAATCACTGTCAGTGTCACTCATGCCATCCGGTGTGCCTGTGATATCACCTTCTGATGCAACTGGCTCAACCTGTACAACATCTGTAACCACTTCTGCCTGTGAAGATGATGCAAATAAATCATTACGTGAAGATGTGCTAACATCTCCCAATACCGAATCAGCATGTCTGTCAAACTCATCATACAAGTTTCTGCCTGTCATAGGGAAGGTACTTCGATCCTTAGGCCTATTAATCAGGCTCTTTAACCACGTACATGCCATAGGTGACAGATTCCTCTCTTTTGTCCAAACATGCCATAAATCTTTTGCCAAAAGTTTAGAAATTTCATCCTTCTCCTCAAACAAGATTGTGAACATGATGGAGTGCATTGATGCTAATACATTGCTGGAATGAAACTCATCCAAAATATTCCAAAATGTGTTAAACATTCTGCAAATGTCATCAATACAACCTATTGACAACATAATGTTTTCAAACCTACACCATGCAAATACTTCAAGTAATCTTGCCCTCTTTGTGAAATGAGGGTCCCTGATGTCATCCAACCTTTCGAAGCTTTTCACCATGGCATGAAGTACCTCTCTCATAATCTGATCATCATAAGAATTAAAGCCAGCTATTATCCTCATGATTTCACTAATGCAAGAGAGAGCTGCAAGTCTTACCACCTCATCATGATGTCTCAATAATCGGGGCTTCACCAAAGAACCAAATACTGGAGATAAAGCTGTTTGCATAGCATAGGAATCTGACTGATCAACCTTGCCTAAATAAGTTTCCAACTCCAAAATTCTTAGGAGGTCCTTTGTTTGCTGAAATGGATGATCTAGTTTCTTCAATGCAGTGTGCATTCTCTCTTTCAATTCTTTGTCTCCTGTTAAAGCCATGCTGACAATTGAATTCAGTCTGAAATAACCCAATCAGGCTGGCAGGAAACCGCTCTGATACCACTGTAATGACCCTTACTATAAAGGCCACTAAAAACCACTATTGCTGGACTATGATTTCGTCAAACACTTGGCACGCAACTGAATTGTTTAGGTTGTGATGATGTGTTTCAATGTGTATTTTGTTTTGGGCACCAAATGCAATTGAGATAACAATACCAATAGTGTAATGTAATACAATGAGCAACAATGAATCTCTAAACAATGCAAGAACTCAATACTAACATATCAAGAACTTCTTCCAATTCTGATTACAATTCTCAGAGTATATATAACTGTGACATGTAATAATCAAATTACAATGCTATGATCTTTTCACCATGCCTTGACCATGCCCTAACCAAGGTAATTGCAACTATAACAACCCAACCACAATGTATAATTTCAAATGACCATTTTCAGACATGTGACAGTCATATTCAGATTACAATGCAATGGATGACTGATTTTGTAGACTATTCTTTGAGCAAATATATGGACTGTCTATAACAGAGATTTACCCTTTTTTCAAACACAATAACTTGCAATTCCTAAGGCTAATGACAGTGACCAGATCTGGACTAAATTTGGACTGCAGACAGAGACCCAATTCTGAGAATTGCTATGACTGTTATTTACCAAAAAACAGTAAATTTGGAACCCGAATTTGATGCACCCTTTTGCTGCTGATGTAGACTGATGAAGACCGCTGCCAAACACACCAAATCCACCCCAAAGCATAAAATCGATCTCCAAATGATTTGAGAGATATGAGTGAAAATATGAGTCTTAGGCCCTGGTATGGAATGTCTGAAAATGTGCCAAATTGTCTTCAATCTTTGCCAAAATAATTCATCAATGCAAATGATGAATTCAAACCCTTATTCCAAACAATTGCAAACCCTCAATATCAATTTTTCAGGTCTGCTTTTTCGGACTGCTTTTTCGGGTCTGCTTTTTCGAACTACTTTTTCGGATTTGCTTTTTCGGACTGCTTTTTCGGATCCGCTTTTTCGTTTTGCTTTTTCGTTTTGCTTTTTCAGATTGCTTTTTCGGACCTGCTTTTTCTTCCTCTTGCAACCAAAACTCAAACCCTCAGGTAAATCTGAGGATTCCAAATAAGCTCAACATGAAATGGCTGAATACCACTTCCAATGTGCAACCCTTCAGAAGATATCTCACTTCCTCAGTTATGCAAATCCAAGGGAGTTTTCGTTCCCAAAGATCTAATGAAAATTTGTAGACCAAATGACTACAAATTGCTCCAATATGGAAAAGTAGAAGAATCTTCAAATCAGCTTGTCCAAATGAATGCCCAAGCCCCCTATTTATTCACTTTTTGAGAAGTTACTAAGAACTTCTAGAAGCATCCATTATAAAATCCCATTATAATGCACTTTTATAATAATATAACTTTATAAAATAAAAAGTGCAACTCAACTTAAAATTATAACATGTGGGGCCCGCATAACTCATAATAATAAAAATAAGCTCTAAATCACTTCTCCAAGAGCAAATACGACCACTGATCTACAAAATGACTCTCTCCACATCGCCACCAGTCTACGAGAGCCTGTGATAGACTGATCCGGCATGCTAAACGATGTCAGCCAGAATGGGGACATGACACTTTCTAGTGATGGCACCCAAGATGAGAGTGTTGCAGCTGATTTGGGCGACATAGTTTCATGCCACAGTTTAGTTGATTCACATGACGACATTGAGTCGCGTATGCAGCCAAAGTTAGTAGAGGAGATGCCGATAGATGATGTGTACACTAGCATTGCTGATATCTCCGATGTTGAGAGCGAGGACGATGAGTGCTGTAGTGTTTCTGGCTTTCTATATCTGACCTTGGGCATTGATTCAGCATTGTCATTTGGTGATGGTGAGTTCTAGGACTCTGTGTTACAGGGACCCTCAGATGAGGACAAGGAAGCTTATGAGTGGCAGGAGTTTGTTTCAGCTAGGGCTTCCATTTTTGGAGAGTGGGTTACTTCGTCAGTGACTCATGTGGATGTATCTCAGGGTCTGGATTATCAGATAGTTGCAAAGGACGAGGAAGTTGGAGATTATTTTGAGTAAGTTTCAACAGCAGTTTCCCTGGATTTAGATGAGGATGTGTCTGATGTCTGTACTCAGTTTGTAGAGGTGTACTCAGATGAAAGTACACAGGGAGAGGGTGATATTGAGGGGAGTGTGTTGGTTACAACTTCCTCTCATAGTGTGGACAGTGCATTTGAGGTGGTACATAGGAGGCCTGATGTGCAGAGTCATCATGTGACCAGCCAGTTGCGAGTTGATGAGAGGGATATTTCTTCTACTCTCGAGCATTTTGATGCCGCTCGTCAGTTGCTGGCTATTTATGGTTGGGGTACTCCTATGATAGATGAGTCCAGCAGTGGTTACCTTTCATTAACAGAGATTCACTCTTTGCGTGAGGCTATCAAGATTTTGAGACAGAACTAGTTACAGATGGTAGCGGACCGAGATCACCTAGTGGAGTGGGGGAGTATAGCTTATGAGGCATTGATGGACAGAGAGGAGGTGAGTGAGCTTACTCAGGAGCTCACAATGACTACTGAGGTCTTAGAGGATACTCAGCGGGCTCTTCAGGAGTCACAGATCCGATTAGAGGAGGTGACTGTGGAGTTGGAGCATTTACAGTCTACACCAGCCCCAGACCCAGTTCGATTGCACATTGAGGTGGTTGCTGATGTGTTTTCTCCTACGGTTGGTGATGAGGGACATGATGATGTGGCTGACACACATGTTCAGGAGATGGGAGCACTTGGTACGGATGAGGTAGGAGTACCAGAGGAGACAAGCTCTCAAGTAAATCAGGTCTGCTCTTCGTTCGGATCATTTTGGTCAACTTACTATTTTTAGTAAGTGGTATTTTGGGTATGGCCAAGATTAGCAGGGTGTCTGCTCGGAGTGTCAAATATCTCAGGATCGAGTTTCAGATAATCTCCAGTTTGTGAGACTTACTATTTTTAGTAAGTCTATTTTTAGTAGTTGGCTATTTTTGGCAGTGGGTTATTTCCGATAGGGTAGTTTGCGTCTAAAGCTTTGGTGCCGAAAATAAGTTTGTTTCAGTTGGCGGGATTCAGAGGCTTTTGGTTTTTAAAGTTATCGTTATTAAATTAAATTATTTTAATTTAATAACTTTAATACTTTATAACTTTAATGTTATAAAGTAAAGAGGTCATTTAAAAGCCTTTTTAATGAAAAAAATGAAATTGTGCTTTTTCCGAAAAAGTTATATATTCTACCCAAAAAAGCACTTTCACTATCTATTATTCATTTGATGAAAATTTTATAAAGTTTCTTAGCTGAGAGAAATGGTTAGGGTTTGAGGACTGATTCCTCTCTTTGGCAATTTGAATCATCACTGATTGATGGTGAATTTTGCAAACTGAATTCTAGAAATTTATTCTGATTTTGTGGATGCAAATTTGGTGCTATTGTATACCAAATTTGAAGAGAATTATTAAATTGTTGCTATTACAGAGGTATACATAATTCTAGTTCGATTTTCTCAGAATATCTCGTGTCCTTGGAAGGCTGTTGTATCTTCCAGTTTGGCTGTGTCTACATCAGAGGGTGGTGTAGAATATTTATAGAGTTGTGTCAAACTTCAAGAGGGCTGCGTAATACTTATGAGAAGGCTGCTATTGTTATTGAAGGCTGCGTAACGTCCAAAGAATGCTGTGAATCGTTTAATGAAGGCTGCGATAATAATCTGGGAGGCTGCATTCTTCATTTGCAGCTGTGCTTCAATTCCCTTGGGCTGCGTTTCTTTTCCAGCAGTCACATGTAATTAAAGGTGCCCAAATTTATTTGTGAATGCTTGTAATAGGGAATTAATTTGATAGTTATTGTAATTCTGATTTTTTGTAAGCATTCAGCGGTGAATTAATGGTTGTAGTTATTTATCAAGAGGTTAAAAATCTGAGAAGTATCATTGAAATTCATATTTGTAATTCATTAATTTCTATAAATGTTTGGAAAAAATTTAGAAGTGCAATTTAATTTGTGGAAAAAGTTAGTTTATAAACAAGAGCCAGCCAAGACTCTTTACAACTAATAACATAAAATATCTTTTATTTTTCAATCCCTTGGTTTTCATTGGACCACATTGTAATGTCCCCAAACCCTGGCGGATCTCTTCCTTCAAAAAGAGTAATGACCAAGTGTTCAAGAGTAATGCGTAACTAAGCGATTGCAGGCCATACGGTAATGCCGAGTTCGTATGGTGAGGAAATTGCCAAAACCGTACGGTTTAGGTGGTCGTACGGTATGTCTCATGGACCATACAGTGGGGAGTCCGTACGGGATTGTGACCTGAATCGTACAGAGGTCAGGGCTTGTACAGGTGGAAGCCTGGGATGCCATATGGTATGGTGGTTTGGGCTGTACGGAGGTAAGTTTCGTACGGTGTAGGAAGTTTGTGGGCCGTACGGTGTTATGTTGCAGGCCGTACAATGGGGAGTTGCAGGCCGTACAGACGTGTATGCTGTAGGCCATACGGTGGGGAATGTAGGCCGTACGGAATGAGTTGAGGGTCGTATGTTGAGGGATGAGGGTTGTACAATGCAGAATGGTGTCCAAGGGGGTTTCCAGCCTTCAATATGCTCCAATCTATTTAATATATTCCGTAGGGAACATTAGTACCATCACACAATTTGGAAATAAGTACTTGCAAGAGGAAACATTAATAATAGATATTGCTTCAGATTTGTCAAATCCGGAACTAGAGAACAAGCAAAGTAGGGGGAGGGTTGAATCCCACCGAAACTGCGAAATACCAAATAGGGAGGGTTTTTTACCTCCGAAATGGCAGCCAACAAAATCCCAACAAGAATTCGCAAATACAATAAAATATCAAATCTCAATATGAAAAATACTTCCTACACGCCGGTCATAAATACCCCTTCGGAGAAACTCCCGAGGGTTTACAAAAGAACACCGACACGGCAAACACCTATGGACAATAATAAAATATGGGCCTGAGATAAACTAAATCAATCGGGACCCAAATACAATATATTACTTTTTAATTAAAGGTCCAACTCCATTTATAATATTATTTAAATTCTGGAACCATTAATTAATTAAAATTAATTTATTAAAAATGGGGACATTACAAATCCTCGCCGCCAAATTGCTTGCCCTCAAGCAATCCATTATCAATACTCTAGGATTCCAAACTAGGCGCAGACACTGATAATTGTATCCACTGGAATCCTCAAGCCACAACATGACCACGCGCATGCGCCTGGAAGTAAGTGAGAAATGTAAGTCTCCATCAAGTTTCCGCTGCTCCACTCTGATATAATTGTTGTAATGCTCAGAATCACCAAGATCCCAACAACGCTAATCCATGAAATCTTTCATAGCCTCATGTTCAACAAACTCTTTCAGTATGGCCACAGACATAGATGTTGATGTCGATACTACTGTAATGTTCCGAAGGCGATCTTTGCCCGAAGGTAATTTTGTGAGATGTCCGGAAGGCAATCTCGACCCGAAGGGGATCTCGACCCGAAGGCAATCTCGGCCCGAAGGCAATCTCGGCCCGAAGGGGATCTCGACTTGAAGGCAATCTCGACCCCAAGGCCATCTCGACCCGAAGGGAATCTCAACCCGAAAGCAATCTCGACCCAAAGGGGATCTCGACACGAAAGTAGTCTCGGCTCGAAGGGAATCTCGACTTGAAGGCAATCTCAGCCCTAAGGGGATCTCGACCCGAAGGCAATCTTGTCCCGAAGGGTACCTCGACCCGAAGTCATCTCGGCTCGAAGGGAATCTTGATCCGAAGACAATCTCTGCCCGAAGGGGATCTTGACCCGAAGGCAATCTCAACTCGAAGGGAATCTCGATCCGAAGGCAATCGCAGCCTGAAGGGAATCTTGATCCGAAGGGAATCTTGATCCGAAGGCAATCTCGGCCTGAAGGGAATCTCGATCTGAAGGTAATCTCGGTCCGAAGGGGATCTCGACCCGAAGGCAATCTCAGCTCGAAGGGAATCTCGATCCGAAGGCAATCTCGGCCTGAAGGGAATCTCGATCTGAAGGTAATCTTGGTCCGAAGGGGATCTCGACCCAAAGGCAATCTTCACCCAAAGGGAATCTTGATCCGAAGGCAATCTCTGCTCAAAGGGGATCTTGACTTGAAGGCAATCTCGGCTCGAAGGGTACCTCGACCCGAAGGCAATCTCGGCCCTAAGGGAATCTCGATCCGAAGACAATCTCTAACCAAAGGGGAACTTGACCGGAAGGCAATCTTGTCCCGAAGGGAATCTCGATCTAAAGGCAATCTCAGCCTGAAGGGAATCTTGACCCGAAGGCAATCCCGAAACGAAGGGAATCTTGATCCCAAAAAAAACTCGACATGAAGGGAATCTCGACCCAAAGGTAATCTCAGCCCGAAGGGAATCTCGACCCAAAGGTAATTTCGGCCCAAAGGGGATCTCGATTCGAAAGCAATCTCGGCCCGAAGGGAATCTTGACTCGAAGCCAATCTCGATCTGAAGGGAATCTCGAGCTGAAGCCAATCTCGGTCCGAAGGGGATCTTGATCGAGCCTCGGCGATGTACAGAGCCTGAGTGATGTATAGAGCCTCAGCGGTAGATAGAGCCTCGGCGACGGACAGTGTCGGCGACAGACAAAGCCTTGGTGACAAACAGAGCCTCGGCGACAAACAGAGCCTTAGCGATGGACAGAACGTCGACGATGGACAGAGCATCGGCGACAGACAGAGCCTCGATGGAAAATAGAGCCTCGGCCACAGACACAACCTCGACAACGGGCACAGTTTCGGCGACAAACACAACCTTGATGACAGACACAGCCTCGGCGACAGACACAGCCTCGACGACAGACACAGCCTTGGTGATGGATACAACTTGTTGCACATAAGGAAGAGCTCCATACTCAACGAACTGAAGGCTTGGCTCATGAAATGGAGTAGTGGCAAAGCTTATGTCATCTTGATATGTCCAAGTTGTCTTGGCAAGATCCATGCAAACAACTTCATTTTTTAGGTGTTCTCCACATGTAGGTGTAATAGAAAGATTTAACAGATCCTCCTAGAGAAGCCCTATAATCATGCCTTCACCCTCATGTAATGCATCACTCTTATCGTCGTCATCTACTTTCTCCTACTTGTGCAAATGAGATATTAATTTTTCTTCACAATGCTTGAATACATTAGTGACCAATTTACAGGCGAGACGGGACACATTCTAGATTACGAACAGCCCACAACATAGATATGATAGGTTGGGATATTTCATCCATCTCTTCAATGCACGAAATCATAAGGCTCTCCATAGCAACGGAAACTTTAGTATCATGACACTCCTTGATTGTGACCAAGAAGTGATGAAACATATCATGGATCAAGTCTTGCAACTCTAGATCTAAGAGGAGGTTACTTACTTTGACATTTGCACAATTCTCCAATATTGTAGATCTCTTGCCAAAAGGGTCACCACTGAAGTCATCAAGACTCTGAAAGCTGTCAACGATCAAATGCAATATCTCTATCATGGTGTTGTCATCATACGGTTCTCTAGGAGCCCATATTCTCAAAATCTCACTGAGACATGCTACAGCTGCAAACTTCATTTCCTTGTCATGGTGTCTCAATAGCCTGGGTTGGCATCCTTAATTGGAGAAAGGATCCTTTGCATAAATCTTGAAGATAATTGGTCAACCTTACACAAACATACTTCCAATATATCTAATGGAAGATCAATACCCTCGCTGAGCTCTTTGCCAATCCTTTGTAGTGTCTTCAACCACCACTGTCCATCAGTGTTGGGCGTCATAGTGTGATCCAAATCCCAAAATCTCTCAATCATCCCAACAGGCTGGAAAGATCACTAGCTCTGATACCACTGTAATGTCCCCAAACCCTGGCGGATCTCTTCCTTCAAAAAGAGTAATGACCAAATGTTCAAGAGTAATGCGTAACTGAGCGACTGTAGGCCATACGATAATGTCAAGTTCGTACGGTGAGGAAATTACCATGACCATATGGTTTAGGTGGTCGTAGGGTATGTCTCCTAGATTGTACGGTGGGGAGTTCATACGGGATTGTGACTTGAGCTGTACGGAGGTCAGGACCTGTACGGGTGGAAGCCCAGGATGCCATACAGTATGGTGTTTTGGGCCGTACAGAGGTAAGTGTCGTACGGTGTAGGAAGATTGTGGGCCGTACGGTGTTATGCTGTAAGTCGTATAGTAGGGAGTTGCAGGTCGTACGATAGGAAGTTCAGGCCGTACGGAAGTGTATGTTGTAGGCTGTATGGTGGGTAATGCAGGCCGTACAGAATGAGTTGAGGGTCATATGTTGAGGGATGAGGGCCGTACAATGCAGAATGGTGTTTGAGGGGGTTTCTAGCCTTCAATATGCTCCAATCTATTTAATATATTCCGTAGGGAACTTTAGTACCATCACACAATTTGGAAATAAGTACTTGCAAGAGGAAATATTAATAAAGATATTGCCTCAGATTTGCTAGATTTGGAACCAAAGAACAAGCAGAGTAGGGTGAGGGTTGAATCCCACCGAAATTGCGAAATACCATATAGGGAGGGTCTTTCACTTCCGAAATGGTAGCCAGCAGAATCCCAACAGGGATTCGCAAATACAATAAAATATCAAATCTCAACATGAAAAATACTTCCTACACGCCAGTCATAAATACCCCTTCGGAGAAACTCCCGAGGGTTTACAAAAGAACGCTGACACGGCAAACACCTACGGACAATAATAAAATATGGGCCCGAGATAAACTAAATCGATCAGGACCCAAATACAATATATTATTTTTTTAATTAAAGGTCCATTTATAATATTATTTTTTTGATGAATACTGCCTTCTCTATTAAATTAATATAAAAGTTACATATTCACAAAAAAGGGGCCTAGGGACATAAAAATCACCCCGTAGAGTTCACACGGCATAGGTTGGAAACAACATCAACTATTCATAAAGAAAAACAGGCATAAAGCCATCAAGCTGCAAGAGCGGTGCCAGAAGGAGGATCTTTATCATCAGAACCCCAAACATCGTTGGGATTGACAGGAGGGTCGGGAATCGACCAACCATCATCTTCTGCATCTTTTTCTTTCTCTTCCGCCCGGGGCGGAAAAATGACCAAAGCCAGGCAGGGAAACTTGGAGGAGGTGGCAGGAGGCCAATCAGAGCCACGACGAGTAACAAGAGCATCAGGAGGGGCAGATTGAGCCGGTGTTGGAGACCACCCAGAGGTACGGCGAGGCGGAGAAGCCGAGCGGCACCGCCAACCATCGTCGCCACCTCTAGGAGAGTGGTGGCGGGAAGCCTGCGACCGTGGGGTACGGGAGCGACGAGCCGAGGAATTGCACCCACGACGGTGGCCTCTAGGATGATTGAGATATTTTTGGATTTGGATCACACTATGACGCCCAACAGTGATGGATAGTGGTGGTTGAAGGCACTACAAAGGATTGGCAAAGAGCTCAGCGAGGGTATTGATCTTCCATTAGATATATTGGAAGTATGTTTGTGTAAGGTTGACCAATTACCTTCAAGATTTATACAAATGATCCTTTCTCCAATTAAGGATGCCTTAAGTCAACCTAGGCTATTGAGACACCATGACAAGGAAATGAAGTTGGCAGCTGCAGCATGTCTCAGTGAGATTTTGAGAATATGGGCTCCTAGAGAACCGTTTGATGACAACACCATGATAGAGATATTGCATTTGATCGTTGACAGCTTTCAAAGTCTTGATGACTTTAGTGGTGACCCATAAAAAATCATTGAAAATTTGGTCATTGATTTTTTCACAAATTAGGATGGAAGATTGAAGATGCCATCTCTGGTTGAGAATGTCCACATAAAAAATCATTGAAAATTTGGTCAATGATTTTTTCACAAATTAGGATTTATTTGGGGAAAAATCAGCTAGCTCCATGATTCAGTTGATTGGGTATAATCGTGATTTTTTTATTGCTTCTTTGGTACCACTTGCAGGGAACAATCCAAGATGGCTTCCTATGACGGTGGTGTTAACATATTTTGGCCATTTTACACAAAATGGTATCTAGTACTTTTTAAAGGTTTTCATTTTGGCACATATATGTCAATTTGTTAACCAAAAGATAGGTTTTGACTCTTGAATCTTAGGCACCAAAATGCTGAAGGAAAAGTTTGGTCTATTGTTGCCCTCTCCAAACACTGTGAGTCTCACCCACATAGCATATGATTTTATTTCATACACTTAATGAATTTAATTGCAAAGAGATAAATTAGTTCAGAAAGAAGAAATGAGAATACTTACGAATAATGCTTTGCACCTAGTTATTATTGAACAGTTTTGCCTCCATAGTGCCGCACCAACTCGTTATTGCTGAAATGCTCTACTCCTCAATAGTTGTGTACCAAGCCAATTGTCCAATAATACTCCATTTCTGATTGTATTCCATTACTGCAAAATCTGATTGTATTCCATTACACAGTATTCATTTCCAGAAAAACTACAGCGTAGCAAATTATAGCACAGCTGTTCTTTTTACAGTAGTGCTTGAACCAGCCCGATAATTACAAAATATCATGTACAACCTCCACTTGTTAGGAAGCTTCTCATCTCCAGATTGACAGAAGTTAAAACTTTACAAAATCTACATCAATATTATAGTCTCCAAGATGGCCCAATATAAACTACGACACCTCACATCATCTGTTCCTAAATAGACAGTGGCTTCTTAATAGGCGGCAACTCCAGGCCCAATTACTTGCTCAATGGAAGGAATGAAGTATTCAATAATGACAATTCTTCTACCCCCCCCACCCCCAAAATGTTAATTTACATGAGACCATTGGACTTCTGACACTTGTTTATTACTCTGGCTACAGATGTTGGGAGAAACGACATTCATAATGGATCTGATAATTGATATGATCCTTGTCGACACCACCCAAATTGGCAGGACCCAATACAAACCTTCCATATCACAACCCCACAACCACTAAATAAATAATAAACCATTGACTAAAGGATTTCTTTAAAGCTCTGACTGAAGATTCTAAGTGAATCCTTCATGTTCCACCTAGGCTAGATCTCTCACCGGTGAAAATGGATCCTCAGTTCCAATTTCAAGAATAGTTTGTGAAACTCACAAATCAACAAAATTAATTATTCCAACCATGTCTTTTGCAATTTCTGAGATAACTCTCATAGTTTGAACTTTCCCATACAACAATTCTTTCAGTTATAATTAAAGTGACTTTATTTAATTACTTTATAAAGTAATATATGAATGATTAGTTATTAGTTTTATAATTACTCTTCTAAAACATAATATTAAATAATCAAATTACACTCACTTAATGGATTCATTTTGAGAGGGACATTACATTGAAATAGCATATGTACAAACCATGGCAAACATGTATGTAAAATGTAATGCACAAATGATTAACATGAATTACTTGACAGAAGCAGTCACACCAATGTCAACTAAAGAAATGCAATGTTTGTATTATACGTGCTAGACCAGGTTTGGTCAAGGAACTTTAGAAACTTTCAAGCTTATACGCCAAACTCTATAACTCACATACACAACCAACCCTCAAATGATGAAGCATAAACAAAGCACGTGAACTATTTGATAGAATGATTCAATGACATGTAGTTGCATGATATGCAACAATTGCACATTTTATATGCAAAATAGATTTGTTGAAAAGGCTTTAGAAACCTTCACGCAATGTAATATGCAGGCGTAAAGCTGCGTTCTACAACCTTTGCTCACATCTTCCCAAGACCACATGCATAAATGGGAGCTTCAAAACAGGTTATAAACATCCAACAAAGCACGAAGGATAGACAATTTAAGCCTCAGAGATATATCATCTCATGGAATGTAATGACAAGAGGATTAGTGACTGTATGGATATGCATCGAAGCATAATGGAGTAAGGATTTTCAGCAACTGTTATAATGGCAAGTGTCTGGGTTGACATGTATGATAAAGCATAATGATTGTTTGACAATATTTCTCCAAGAGAGGTCACCTAACGGAATGCAATCATCGCAGGTTAGACACAAAAGATTTGTTGAAAAAGCTTTCAAAACTTTCAAACAAATGCAAGCGGCAAGCACATAATTGTTCAAGGGGACATAAGAGATGTCATTTTGTGGGATTCAATGATTACAGGAAATACACAAAATGGATGTGTTGAAAAGATTTTAGAAACTTTCAATAAAATGTGAATGGGAAACACCACAACCTTTGCCAACGTCTTCAATATGTTACAAACGACCTATAAGAAAAATGTTTGTTCTTTGTATCTAATGTGAAGGTATATTAAAGTAAACATTAGACTTGGAAAACATGACTCACGTCATTAAAAGGTGGCAACTTTGATTGTGAATGAATAGAGACCCCAATGAAAACAACTGGGCCTTGTGACATATTTGATGACACATGCTTTGCACATATTTCAGAGCTCTCACTAAAGAATGTTGAACTTTTGGGGGGAATTTAGAAACTATCAACATATTTAACATAGGCAATGTGTGCAACTTTGATTTGGTGAACTCACCCTTATGAGACAAAATATCAATGACTTTGCAGAAGATACTAACAACTGCTACTGAAACTATGGGTATGCAAGATCCTTTGTGACAGCAAATACTTGTCCAAAGATAGTAATTCAGATATTCAAGGTGGTAATGAAGATAATTGCTCATACCTTATGCGAATTGCCCAATTATTACTCAATAGGGTCTGTTATGTTCATATAAAAGAAAGATGCTTAGAAAATGCAATCTGAACACCTATCCTTGGAAATCAAGATGTTGAATAGATATTTGTTATCTCAAAAGTTAATGTATTGATGTACGGGCACTTAGTAACACTTGAGCTATATGGAGAGCTTTGGAATTGTCTATTCTTTACAAACAAGAAAGATATATAAGATTTACGTTCTCAACAAGCTTTATGGTGAGATGATTACAGGTGCAAATGAAGTGGATGAAGATGCAATCACACATAAGTACATCAGCATAGCCTGTAACTTGAAAATTATAAGTTCTATTTCCTAGTTATTTTGTAAAGGTGACCTTTTTCACATGCTTGTAATCAAGTTATAAAATAAGCTTCATTTATGCAAAAGTTGATAAATTTCTAACTAATATAAAGCTTACTTTATTTTTTTCAAAATGCAAAAGGGAGTTACCTACGTAGTTACTAGGTAGTTACAAGGTAGTCATCTTATGAAAGCCTACAAATACAAGGACAATTAAAATGTAACAGGGACTCTTACAAAGTAGAAACTCTAGAGAAAATCTTAGAGAAACTTTTGATAACTTTTGGCCTTACACTATGTACAGAAGGTTTTTCAAAATTGTAATAGTTCAAGAAGATAATAAAGTGCATTTTGGATCATGTGTTCTAAATGTGTTAAACTATTATTATTGCTACTTTCTCACATGTCAGATTGGTATTCCCTTAATGTATCTGTGAAAACCATTGGTAATTTGTGCAATTGAGGTAATTAGCTTTGGTATCTCAGTTTAAATGTGTTGAAGAGGCTTATCTCTTCGTATGCTGAGATTCATCATCCTTCATTCATTGTCATTGTGCATCTAAACATATATGCTTATAACCCCCTTGTAATTTTTATCATTCATCAAGTCTTACTGGTATTCACATGTTTTCCAATAGGGTTCATGTTATCTATTCTCTTTTAGCTTATCTTTCTTCTTAATGTACTTTCAAGTTAAAAGTACACAAAAATCCCCAAAAAAACACATCATACAAGGGAGCTGCCCCTCTCAAACACAGAGGAGGATCGTTAGTCTATAGCAATCTCTCCAACTGTTAGGACATTTGTCACTGCTTGTTGGGTGAGTTAATTTGAAATCTGCAGTGACAAATCTGTTTACCAACACCTATTTAGGTTGATTTCCCCCAAATTTGATTTTCTTCATTCTGATAGTCTTCTGAATTAGTAGTATTTGCATATATATTCTACTTCGCAGTATTCGCTTTACAAGCTATTGTGCAGGTGATTGGTGTTTATATTTTATGATCTTGGTCATCTCATATTTACCACCTCTATTTGTATTACTTGAAGGTATTGATAGTGATACAATTTAGATAATTCAATAATCTTACTTTGTATATCTCCAAGCATTACGACTTTTTAGTGCTTTTAGCCATTGCAGGGGCATTAGAGATCCTTTCCAGAATGCAGTCTTCTTTTTTTGTGTTTATATTGTAACTGTTTTACATTTTCCAGTCCCAAAATATCCTATGCTTACAAACAATCTTCAAGATTCAGCCACTAATTTCCTGTCTTTTAAATTCCTAGAATTGAAATTGTCACATGACTAAAGAAACTTTCAAATGAACACTGTATCTTCTTCTGGATGTCTTTTTTCTGTACAGTTTTCCTTTGTCTCTTGGTTTAATTGTTATGTTTAATCAATATTCTAACATTAGCTGACTTGATTCAATCCTTTATGACTATTGCAGGTAGAAACTTTTTAGACTAACTATAAGGTAGCTGCAAACAAATTTTAAGCTTTTTGTGCTTTAAAGAAAAATCTCTTTTAGATTTGAAGGCTATGAAATCATACTAAAAGAAGAGGCAAGTAGTTGCATCAGTATAACAGTTCTACTTCTTTTGAATACTTTAATGTTGAAAATGTTTACTGTAGCCATATGAGAGGGAAATAATCCAGAGTATAAAATAGCCAATTTAAACCAAACAAGCATTCGATAATAAAATGAGAAGATAAAGAAGTATATGAAAGGAATTACCAAGGAACTTTTACCTGTATTGATGACAGGTTTTATTGCATGTTACTGGATTACATTGTTGAACGCATACAGTGGCATTTTCATATAAAGACTTCGGTATTCCCGAAATTGTACGACTAGAGGAATTGTAGTGCATGCCCTGCCCAAAAGACAAAATTTGTCTAACTTCAATAAACAAATTCATTTTCAAATAGTAGATGACAAATGGTTTAACCAACTCAGAAAATGAGAATGATTATGCATGAGAGCTCATCTAGCATATGGGAGATAAAGAGAACTTTAAAAAAGTTAAGATATAAAATTCTGTATTGACTTACAAATTACTCAAATGAAGATTAGAGTCCTAGCAATATTTAGTCTATTTTCATGAATATATCTACCAATGAAAATATATATGAGCCTATTGACAGGCAAGAAAAAAAAACATCTACAAATGAAAGTAAGATAAGATCTGGGCTTGTATTAATGAAAGTAAGATAAGATTCCAACAACACATTGAAAATGAAAGACAAACCAAACCACAAATGTAATTTCAAGGAAAAATTGAACTTGGGTATGTACAAGTGAATATAACTAAATCAATACCAAAACATGTAGCATAACATAAGAACTTTATAGAAAACTAAGTAGAACATGCTAAAAATTGGGGTTTCATATTTAAATTATAAAATAGATATACAACACTAATTTGTCCATACAACCAGTTCAATGTTGTGAATGTTTCATTAGTGGAACCTGTCATGTCTTACTATCTGTTAAGAGTGGATAATTGTATTTGATGCATACAATTCATATTAGTTTCAAGAAAATAGTAATGTGTGCTGTTCAGATGGACGTCGAAAAAGGTTTCAACACCTACCATATTTATTATAGTCTTTCAGATAATAAATTGTTTTGGACATGCTGATTTTCAAGAAGAAAATAAATTGGATTTATTTGATCTGATGGGCATGACATTTCAAACATCTAATGTAAAGTCTAAGATACAGCAATCATACATATTAGGAGGGAATGGGATAAGTTTTACTATATAATGATGATTTCTTTTCTTAAAATAACTTTAAAAAGATCCTTATACAGAAAAAACAACTTTCAAAATTAAGAGATCTAACTACCTCTGGGAGGACATCATAACAAATATCTCGGCATGACTGTAACTGGCAATTATCTTCACAGTGAGTGACATGTACTAATGAGGCCACAAGCATGCCAATTGCTAGTCCAATTATAACCTGTGTCCAAGAAACAATATACAAGGTATTATCCACATATTTACCATACTTTGAGAATAGACAAATGCAAATTACTCAAGTGTATCACCAAATTCATTGGCTCTTATCATATGCATTTCAAGGCTCACTATTCAAAATGTCTTCACTTAATGTCTTTTTTAATACAAGATCTATATTTCTCTCTATTAGGTAAAACTTAACAAGGTTAGACATGCATAACGGTACTAAAACCAATTGTAAAACATGCCATCCCGATGTTTATAATTTATGATCTTACATACAGATGATAGGAATGTGCACAATCGACCAAAGACTCAAAGCTACTGATATAAAACTAGTAGATACGTTGACTACTAAAGAAATACTCAAATTTAATCAAAAATAGTATTGTGACATGACTTTTTTAATTAGTAACCATACTCAAGAGGGTATGAGACAATGATTCCTGCAAATTATAGATAAGTCGCCAAATATATTTGCTTACCTGTACAAAAATTTACTTTCTTTCTTAGCAAAAAAAAAGAAATGGAAAAAAACAAAAAAAACTTTTGTACGAAGAATTTCCCTCAGACTTGATGATATGAGTTTTATGCCACTACAACATGCAGAATTAGATACTTAGTATTCCAAATGAAACCCAAATCTCCAACCCTCTCTTGAACAAGGATGCTCATATGCTAAACAATGTATATGGATTGCGTGATCAAATAAGACAACTCCAAGTTTCCTTCTAGTTGTGGACTTTCACTCAATTGTAATGATGTGATATGTTGGGTATCAAAGGGACTTACACTTTTCAATCAATGGACATCAACTACTCCAACTACTTCTAAACAAACAAACTACAAAGGAAAAGGGTTTAGGAAGATCTAATCTACTCCTAGAATGCAAGAAACTATGAATGTCTTTGTGACTCTACTAGACTCACTTTAGCCATCGACATCAACCAAGCTAATGCAATCTCCTAAGGTGAATGTAATATGTTCAAACTATTACCATTATACTAACACCGTCAATGAATGCATATCAATGTGCAGGCAATAATTGAAGTAAAGCTCATTAAACTTCCAATTGACCACACAAGGCAAACTTGCACAGTAAGCAACTAATGGTATGGATTAGGTGAGTTCCACAAAGTGAGGAAATGTAGAAACCATGCAATACTCCAAAATGATACAAATAATCCACCATGAGACCAACAATGAAATGAGAACAATTTGGTAGTATCATAGCAACAATCTCTCTAAGTCTCTTTTTACAAATGATTCAACTTGCTACTTGGAGGGCTCTAATCAATTCAAGATCAAGGGCTAAGATTATGCCAACAAAGCCCTAATCTACCTAATAGCTACAACCATTAAATGCTTGAAGAATTACAACAAATGATAAAATGCCATATGGGATTACAACAAAATTTCCTTTAGAAGATAATTTCCTTTGACTTTCTCCCTTTTTGGGGAATTCAACGAAACTGGACATAATATTGTTGAGCTCTTCTATGGGAATAGTTGGCATGATATGACTGGTTGAAAATGAATGGGGCCACCTCGGCATGCTGATCTTGTACATCTCATCAATTCAACTTCTCTATCTTCATAAAAAAGTCTATGCATCTCTAGCAATATCTCTTGATACTCAACATTTTCAAATCCTTAATCAATTGTGATGGCTCATATTCCCAAATTGCTCCATCTTTATGAATTCTTTCATCCTTTGAAGTTATTCACCTTGAAACCTTCTCACTGACATGATTTTGGACTTGTACTTGCAATCTTGATGTCATGGCCTTGATCTCATGGAAGTGATGTAATTAGATCAATCCAATTGATCTTGGTTTTCTGAAGGAAATTCAGGTTTGTAATGACTTCTTCTATCTTTGATTTGTAGACTTGATCACAATGCTGTACTTGCACTTTGAATTTCAACTTGGATGCTTGAACTTGGACTTGGATTTGTCACTTTGACTTCGAACAACCTTGTTTGCACTTGAACCATTCCGCTCCTTGTGACCTTGCAAAACAACATCATTTCATTAAACACTTGAATTCCATCTTGAACTACTTGGATTACAACTAAAGGAATCAAAGGCTTCAATAAAGATGTTCAATGAATTCTAAATGCAAGACTTATATCTGATTTCAAAATCTGATTTCACCTAATAGAATGAAGATTCTAAACTTAGATAATTCAATCATAATTCCAATCTTCATTCAATCTTATCTCTAAAAGAATGCATACACAACCCTTTACCTTCTCAAAATTACCATGAGAAACAAATTCACCTTGCTGTTTATGATAAAATTCCAAGTCTAAAACTCAGATCTGGAAGTGGTTCGAACTTTATAGAGCCTGATTTATTTCCAGAATTGTGAATTTTCAAAATATCTCTACCATTCGAATGCTTAGGCCCGGTTTTTTATGATAAATCTGGGCTTGTTCCAATGATTGCTTTTTACTTCCAATGTCCTCCAAGTCTGAAATTTACCTGCTGTTAAATGACTTCACAAACTCAATTTACTCCATATGAATCTTCTTGTTGTTTGAATTTGACGTGCTCTTCTATAGTTCGATCTGCACCTTGGAGAAATTAATTTTGAGTCGGGTGTTGAAGTGGCTTCAGCACCCAACTTATATAGGTGTTTGTATCAAGGGGTGTATCTTTCCATGTAGGCCGACTTATACCTCTCAAACAAATTACATTTTTAATTTCACCTTTTCATCACACCAAGCAGGCCGACTTGCTTTATTAAACAATGTCTCTCATTAATTAATGGCTGGTTTTCATTTAATGCTCCATTTCAACAAGGCCAACCTACACTTAGATTTTTCAATCAAAATTAGAAAGCCTCTTAGAAAAAAATTGGATATCAAGAGGGACTTGAGCAAATTGCTTGATCATTTTCGGAAATTTGCTTGAGGTTGGATGAAAGACATAGCCCATTTTCGGAATTGAGGGCCCTATTGGGCAAACTACAAGGTGATTTCGGAATATTGATGGTACTTCAACGAAATCATCATAGGATTTTCGGAAACCCATGCTTAGTTGGGCAAACTCATGATGTGATTTTCAGAAATACACCCCTAGTTGGACAAAACACACCTTCATTTTTAGAAATTTGGGTTGAGTTGGGCCAGAGATGTAAAGAGCCTTGCTGGCTCTATGTTGGAGACTGGTTTTTTTTATAAATTGTTTTGCAATTTTTTGTTTTTTGAACATTTTTTTTTTTTTTTTGAATTTTCAAATAAAATAAAATTGATAGCAAATACATGGACCGAATTGAAATGCAATAATTCAAATCTCAGATTTTATTTGAAACTTCTCAAATTCTGGCTGCTCTTAATTTTTAAACAAAATATAATTTATTGACAAATGTTATCAACTATCCATGTGCACCTTTGTGACGTAACTGCATTGGCAGGGTAAATCGCAGCCCTCTGAATTGATGCCAGCATTTGTTATTATCTAAGACACCCTTGTATATGGAGTGCCTTAAGCAGCAAGAGGTACCGAGGATGGGACGGCAGCCTTCCCAAGAACAAATTGCAGCTGCAACTCAAATTCGCACACCTCTAATTTAAATCGCAGCTCCCTTCCAATTGTCGTACGGACTCCAGATTCAACATATAATGAAGAGAAAAACAACACAATTCATTGGCATGAAGATCCAATTCAAAGTGTATGGAAAAATCTGAAGAAATTTGTCATTTCTTCAAGACCAAGACCAAACCCTCAAGTTCTCTTCCCAATTCGAATTTCTTCACCAAAATAATAAGCATAATCCAATGATTTTTGAAAATCCCCAAGGCTTCATTTAATAAGCATTAAAAACAAAGGCTTCTTCAATACACCAAAAGCCCAATAGCTTCAAGCTTACACCTTTCACTTAAGAAGCTTCAAGCTTAAACCATTCAATTAAAACAATAACTCATAAGTTATTAATTAGGCTAAGCTTAATAAATAACTCCATATGCAAAAAGCTTAATTAAGCTCCAAGAAAAAGCTTGATTAAATGCTCTTGACACTCAACTCCATGAGCCTCCACTACACTGCCAAAAATAGAAACCACCCCAAAATAGACTTACTATAAATAGCAAATCTAACACAGAGACCCTCAAATCCAACTGTCAACTCACGAGGGTCGCAATGATGAACTGACCACGCCCGAATACGAGAACCTGCTAAATTGGGGACATTACAAGAGATATAAAGATTTTCACAAATTTACCAATGATTGGACGAGTAAATGCTAGTTGGTGCAGAAATCTGCCCTTAGTTGGGTGAAATGCAAGTGCACTTTCAAAAATCTCTATGAGATAGGGCAAAAACATTTGAAGCCCTTTTAGATTTTCAAGGGGAGTTGGGCTAAATACACCATGTTTTTTGGAAATCACTCCCCTATTGGGCCAAACACAATGCACTTGGTTTGCAATCAACTATTCAAATCAGAATTCTTCTTATGGTTGGGCGAAATCATTCTTATTTGAGAAGGAATGAAAACACTCAAAGGCCATTCAAGAGGGAAAATGTGCTTGGCATTGCCCCTTGACTACACTGGGGGTTGCTTCCCCCAAACCCCCGCTTTCAAATTTAAAAACCTAACAAGAAATTGATGGAGAAATCATATCAAATTAAGTTGATGTTTTTTATAACCACTTTACTGAGTTCCACACTGTCCCCAACGAACGATGGAACATTGTTTTATCTCTTTTTTGTTGCATCTAGGTTTGTAGAAACTCAATAATGGAATTTACTAAGACTCTAAATTGCTTTAGAGTCTAATGAACAAGATTTAACACCATTTTTTCTAGGATGGAGATCGAGCCACATCTAGTCGTGCTGAGCGAGGTGGCACAGTCACAGTGGACTCCTAGGACTACACACTCTACCTCTCCCCTATCTTTTACTAGAGCTAGGAGGAAGATGTAAACTGTTTTGATGTTCTATTTACTTATAGTTTTAGAAAGACAATTTCTATTTTAATTTTGCTTTAAACTATCAGGCTACCAGTCATCAACATTCCACATGAGGATGCCATTTTGTACCCAGATTGCATTTAAATATATCTAGACTTGGCTTGTTTTTTTTTTACTCATTTACTGACTCATTAGATGCATCTCGTTGAATTTTGCAAAAAAATGCATTTCTAATTAAATTTAAGCCATTTTTTAAGTTGACAAGTTTTTTGCCAAGAAGTTTTCTAGTTATCACCGAGTTTTTGCCCTTTTTTAGCGCCTTGGCGAGAAGTTGCCGAGTACGAGTATTTCAACTATAGTCTCAACAATTCACACAAGTCATAGTCCTTCCTTTCCTTAGCTATTTGATAAGGAACATAAATAGCAATAACATATGTGGAACCTTCTCTGTTGTGAAAGTAAATCTTATAGGTAGTACCCATAGCAACATATCTTACTAGGGGATTGATTATGGTATCAATTCGTACAATTCAAGTCGAACATAGCCCACTAAGCCTTTAGGGCTTCCATTGTAATCTCATAAGGTCAATCTAACCAGATGCAGTTACTGTGAATTCTTCCTAAGATAATTTTTACCAATTCTTCTTCACCAATCATAGGAAATTCACTCCAAATGTCCAAACCCATGTGCCCTAATTCAGCGATTGACTAAGAACTTTCTCTTGAGATAGGATCTTTGAAATTCTTTGTCTTTGCATTATCATTTTCCTCAATTTGCACATCAACAAACTTGTAGATATCTTCCAAACACCCTAGCTGGTAGTAAAGAAAATGTACCAACAGAATCATTCCTTGATGGCTCTTTCATAAATCTTTTGAATTGAGGTCGAGGTTCGTCTTCACAACTTACAAACTTGATGTAATCCATGAGAGAAAAATCTGTTAATTCCTTTGTTCTACTGCCAACAATTTCTGCTCAATTTCATACTTCTTCACACTCCTCAATTTCATGAAATTTGTAGATGAGAAAATGATCATCAAAAATTGTTATATATGCTACCAAGCAAACTAGGGTTTTGCCGCAAAAAGCTGTCATATCACTCAAACAGCTGCTAAAAACTTTGTTCTCTATATTTATAGTCAACTTCCAAAACTTTGCCATCTCCTACACAACAATATTCTCTTCCACAGTCTTCACCAAAAGAACAGTTCCTTCTTATTGCAAATCATATCTTCATGTTGTGACAACAACAAAAATCTCTTTAGTAGGGGAAAACGATTTTCGTTTCAGCTCCCCCTGAGCCAAAGCATTCTAACTAATTTCTAGAGGGGATCTTTGCACCAGAGCTAGATGTAGCATCATATTTTGCCACGTCCACTTCATTTTTCCAAATCGATTTCTTCTCATTCCTTGTTTCTTCCACATTAGTCTTCTTTACGGTTCATTCCTTCTTGTCAGAGTATCCTTCTTTATGTTCTTGCTTCTGTAAAATTTAGCAATATGTCCAATCTTGTTGCAATTGTAGCATTTGATATTCTTTTGTCCTGTGTTTCTTTCATGCATTCTTGATCTGCATTGATTATTGTTGTGTCCAAAACCACTGCAAGTATGACAGTAACGATGAAAAAATCCATTTCTTCTATTATCATAACCATTCATAATCTGATTTCTGCATTGACTAGCTTTTGGACTGAATCTTTTGCAAGTAAAGCACTAAGCATTTTGATTCACTCTACTTCTACATTCTATAGCCTTCTGTCCAAATCTACTGCACGAAAAAACAAAAACTATTAAATGAAGGGTACCTTTGAGCATTAGATCACCTAACCAGTGGTTTTCTTATTGAACTTCTTTGATTCCAGAGCTGCTCCCTGTTGATGTTAATTTTGTACCACTACATAACATATAGCAATTGAATACTTCATAAAGCATACCAAACACTCAACCCTCTCTTGAAAACTATATACTCATGAGGAACACGAGAATACTCCAAGGTTCCTTACACCTGTGGATACTAACTCAGTTATATTAATGTGATTTGCTGGTAATCACTTCGGCGGGCTTACATTGTTCACTTGAAAGATGTCTAATTCTCGCTACAATGATAATGGGATTTAGCTTTGCAATGTATACTCAATTGATTTTCCAATTTATATCACTTCCAACTTTGCTCTTCAAACTTCAACTTCTAAACTACTTCTTGCTTTACTACTACTCCTATAGAATGGAAAGATTGGCAAATGGACGGGGATCAACCTAATGAAAGCTTGCCAACGGCGTTACCTCCATAGATGCAATGATTCAAGGGGAATGAGACTAGATTACCACACAAGGCTCCTTAACAAGCCGCTAAGATGCTAGTGGCCTAGTATATAGATCCCTATCAAACATTTACCAATATCACCCTACAACTAGCCATCTACTTCTATTCTAACAACATGAAATGAAATCCTACTTTAATTTGAGAGATGAGAAGAAACATGCAATACACCAAAATGATCATGTATATCCACCATGCAAGCTACAACAATGAATAGAGAACAATTTTGATAGTATTTTGGCAACAATTCTCCAAAATAACTCTCTTTACAAATGAGAACAAATGGCCTTATATAGAGGCTCAAAATTACGAGTGGCCAAGATTAAGGGGCAAAATCAAGGGCCAAGATTAAACCTTACAAACCCTAATTAGGGATACCATCTTTCAACCAATTACATGAGGGCACCAACTTTGTGGGCCAATGAGAAAATTACAATAATCCGTCAACCAATGAGAACATGGGACACTTGGCATGATTTGATTGCATGCACATGAAATTGCCACCTCATCAACCTTATCTTATAAATTTATTTAATCCTTGAGATGAGGTGAAGCCTTGGATGCTTGAGCTTGTCCTTAGAAACTTTCTCATCACCACTTGAACTTGCTTGTACCTGATGTCCTGACCTTGAAAGGGTGAGGTCTCTATGCACTTGGGGTAATCTTGTCTTGGCCACAGTGGCTTGCCTGAATGTGAATCTCTTTGCAATTTGAGAGCCTTGCTCTTGGCCACAGTCTTGAAATCGAACTTGACCCTTTCAACCTTTCATCTCGCTTTCCACCTTCATTATTCTTGCCTTCTTTAACCTTCCTGACCTTCATGTTCTTCTCCAACCTTCCTACTTGAATTTGGTTTGCATGCACCCCCTTCTACTTCAATACTCTTGGGTTCTTGGGGACACCTTCCCTGGCCATACCTCCTTGATTGTTCCACAATCCACCCATTACTTGATTCGAAATAATCGTTAAGTTCATCAATTGCCTCCTAGCTAATGTTTTACTCTTTGGCTAACCCTTGAACATCTTCAACTGCTCGAACTGCCACAACCTTGCCCCTTGGCATAAGCCTCTGCCTCAACCATAGTGGTGCAGTGCATCTCCCCAAAATTGGATTTGGTTCGACTAGCAAAACATCACTAATAGTCTTGCAATCAACTAGAAGAGGTAGAACCCCATGTAGAATTGCCATAGAGGACTGGCCTTCTTTCAACCTATCTCTCAATTGTATCATGTCAATGGTACCGATGTTAGTGTCTCGGACTCGCTTCAATTTTGAGACGAAGGTGGTCTTGGGCATCATATCTTCCTTGTCTCCTATTTTGGTATTAGTTCCCTTTGAGTTCTTGCTTGTACTAGCATCCGCCATGGAGTGGTTCATGCAAGCAAGAAGGGAAAGAATCCAATCAAGACAATTGAGAAATCTGCTTAATGAGCCAACCTTCTTTCAATCTTGAAACTTATCTCTGACACCCAAACGAACAACACCAAAGAAATGATAACAATTAAAGAAAATAAGCTAAAAGAAACCACCAAATTCTGCAAATTTGTCCTCAAAATGGCAGGGCTTAGTCAGATCTGTAGCTTTCTCTCTTTGTCAAACTATGGTCTTCTTCAAAATTCATGGCTCTATCAAATGGTAAGCCCTCCTCTAAAAATCTGCAAGTCCTCCTTTGCCCAAATTTCTGTTCCTAACCTTTCAAATTTCTGTTCCTAACCTTTCAAATTCGTGGCTTCTTTCTTATCAAAATGGCAGGCCTCTTCTATTCAGATCTGCTCCCTCAAACATAAAAGTCACAGGCCCCCAATTCACTCCTCTCAACAAATTTTCTGCTCCCAACAACCGCTGGTCCCTCCAAAATGATGTCGCAGGGCCTTTTATCTATGTCGCTGCCCCTCAAATGCCAGATCTGAGCCTCCAAATTGTCTCACAACTCCCTCAAATTCTGCTCTTTGACAATGCTGATGCCCTATATCAGATTCGTTGCCCCTTTAATGTTCAGATCTGCACCAATAAACAAACTCGCTGCCTCCCTACTATTATGCTAGATTCGGATCTGCACCACAATAAAATCGCAAGCCACCTATCTAATATCAGGTCTGCTGCAAATTTGGGCCTGCTCTCAAATTTTCGGGCCTGCCTTTGATATCAGATTCGAATCTGATCTTCAAGGGATTTTGCTCTGCTCCTTCACAAGCCCTGCTCCTCCAAATTCGTATCTGCCAACCTAGCCTCTGACAGCTCGCTTTCTTACAGCTAAGTCGCTGGCCTTACTGCTCAGGATCCTAGGGCAGATCTGCCCCCTTCTAGACCAGTCGCTGCTCTGCCTTTACACCAGTCTCAACACCCTCCAACCAATTTTCAGTGGCTCCTTAGCTGTATCGCATGCCTCTAACTCTTGATTTTGCTCCTGCTGCTTGGAGGATGGAGGAAAGGAATGAATGGTGAGGAGAGAAGGGAGGAGTGCCCCCCATATATACCTGATTTGGGGCCTGAAATAATAGGGCCGACCTGCACAAGGGAAAACGAAAACAATTAAATTAAATGCCAAAGGAAGGGGCCGACCTGGCCATAAACAGAATAATTTGTTTTGAAATTAAAATAAATTAAGCCTAGAATTCCGAAATGCATTGGATAATAGCCCTGCGCCATATAATGAGGGCCTTAAATTCGAAATTAAAGCCAAACCTTGTGAAATACAAAGCAAATTTTAAAAGGCATTAGCCCAGATTTTAATTTTAAGGCCCAAAAATTAATTTTCAATGCAGACTTATAAATGTATTAGCCCAGATTTTAATTTTTTAAAGGCCAACCTTTAAGATTTCAAAGCAAATTTTTACTATTAAGCACCCAGATTTTAAATACAAGGAGAAATTTCTAAAATTATGGAAGGAGATGACTTCAATTTCGTTTTATTTGATAAATCAAACATTTGGCAATTTAATCCATTTATGCAATCTTTGTTTCAATCATCCAAAATTTCACAATAAAAGACTCAGTAGACCAAAACATGAATAAATAGAAAATCACAAGCCAAGCACTTCAATACCAACAATTCTCAAAAATCGATCGTTCCTCTAAGTCCCATAAAAAAGAGTGGCTAAGGTGTCGGGATATCGAGATCTAGGTGAAGAAAGCCAAGGCTAGTTCGAAAAAGGGGGTCCCCAAATACTTTTGGGGCGATGATGTGAAACCTCACAACATCTAGCATCAACCCAAAGAAATGTTCCTGAACATTTCAAGAATAAAGTAACTTAGAACAAAAAATCTCAAGATGACCTATCCGAAAATCTACTTAAGGACAAGCACTCAACAAGTGAAATAACTCCCAAGTTGAACCTAAGCACCCTGACCATAAGTTACTCAAGTGTGTGCAAGTGATTTATTCCCCACTCGACAAGAACTTGATAATCTCTCGGATCCATTAGACTCAACTATTATAATATCCTTACTTCAAAAGCATCCTGGATAGAGCCCCGCTGCCAGTCAAGCGTCTATAGCCCCGACGGAGTTATTGTTGTGGCACCACAATCACGGTTCTACCCTTAGTGACCACTTAGTAGCACCGGTAGAGATGATTGCACGCCCTTTAAAGCCAATTTTCATCTTTATTTTCACTTTGATATTGTCTTTCATTTTGCACTTATTTTCCTTTTTTCTCTTTTTTCTTTTGATATTTCTTTCTTTTTCTCTTTTCAATCTTTTGATTGGCTTGCAGGCAATGAAGCCCACGGAGGGTTTGGAAGACCACAATGGCGCTGAAGCAGGTGTATGATTTTCACTAAGTCCAACTTCACTTCAAAACACCAAGAACTCGGAGCAATTAAGTGTGAGTGTAATGTCATAACCATGTCAAAGGTAACTCAAGAACCACTATCGAGCCAAGCCCAAATTTAGTACAAGTCCTACCATAGACCAACGACTAAGCACACCCTAAGATCTCCGAACCTTGTCAAATATATTCAAGAAATGAACAAGATGGACTCTAGGTTCTGACACCAAAAGTGTAAAAATCTACACACCTTGTCCACGAATGATAACATGGACCCCCTTTGCACTTGCAAAGCTCCAAAACCAAAACTGCTCAACCAACTGAGAGAAGCTAAAAGATCTCAGGTCAAATGACTTATGCAAATTAAACTCAAGCTCCCTCAAACACCTAAACTAAACAACTGAAAGGAAACTAACTCTAACCCACTGGAAAGAAACCTACTCTAAACAACTGAAAGGAAACTTAATCTAAGCCAAACACGAAAGCAAACTAAACTACTCTCCTAAACCAAATGGTCCAAGACAAACCTACCCTAACTATGTACAAGACTCTAAAGGGACAACACTGACTAGACCAGTATATACACTTGATCTAACATGGTTTCTCAGGATGTTCAAAAGTAACAAGGTTTGGGTGATAGTTCTCAATCTCGCAAACTCATCCTTGTACTTTGAAAAAAAATTTGTTACCTCGTACTCAAACTCAAGAAAATTATCATGAAAAATCAACAATTGAGGCAACTCATAGGGTCCATGATCAATCCAAATACAAGTTGTTTTTCCAAAATTTCCATAATCAAAATAAAAACTTTCATAACTTTCATCCTTAAGAGCAGGGAAAGAAACAACCTGGTGTGCTTCATGTGGTAACTCTTGTTCAAACCTCAATTGATCATCCACAGCTTCAGGAGGTCACAACTGGTGATGAATCTTCCCTCTAACATCTACATCGAACTCATTGGTGGTCAAGGCAGGATCGATCTTGGAATCAAGGCCTTGGAATATCGTCTTTGGGGGCTTGTCCTTGTGAAACATGAACCATGCATCCTTGTGAATCTCCTCAAGTGTATCCTCAAAAATCAAGGATTCCTTGATATTCTCCCGATCAAACGCCTCTCCAAGTTGCTCGAACAAAATATCCAACTATAGCATCAACCCAAACTGTTCTTTGTTTTCCTTTTCCATGAGAGCAACTTGATCACCACTTAACAATCCTTGCATACCCTCACCACTAGGAGCTTCATCATCTAGCATGTAATTTCCATTTGAACTCTCTTTAGGAACATCTTGTAATTCTTTATATAGACTCTCACTAAACATAGCACCTTCAAGACTGATAGGAGAACCATCATACATCTTTGTGAGTTGCCCATCAACTTCCATTTCAAGTGGTAAGATTTCTGGAGGTCGAAGTTGATGGTGAATCATGCCACTTGCAACAACTTGTCTGTCTTGGGATGCCTTTGGCAATGAATCCATTCGTATTTCTTCCTTAAGATCCTTAAGCATCCCCCCAAAGAATATGGTGGTAATGATGTCCTGGAATGCTTTATCAAACTTTTCCTCATATCTTGATTCACTTGTAGTAACTTGCAATTCCTTGTTCAACTTGTCCACTTGATTGCTTCTTTCATGAAGGGTGTTAGAGATTCCTTCCAACTCATCCTCAAGAACTCAACCTTGTAGCATGAGGGAAAGTTCACCGAGGATCACCTCTTCAAATTTGTTATGATCTTCTTCTAGCTTTTTACCCCCATGGGTTTCCAAATGCTTATCTTTACTTGCTATCATTTCTCTTCCTCGAATGTATTCTATTGCTTCCTTGATTTCTTTCTTAACACCTTCCTCCTGAGGAGTAAAGTGTGAAGGTTCTTCCACTTGGTTATCTTGAACATTAGAATCAACCATATCATCCTGATGCATCTCTCCCTCTTCATTTTTTGGTGTCCAACATAAAAGTTGAAAGAAATCCTTACCACTTCCCACTGATATTTCCTCATACCAACCCAATTGAAACTTGACCAAGTCAATGGTGTCTTGACAAGATGGGCAAGTAGATTCCAAATGTGAGAGACTATGTGCACTGCACCAAGAACTTCTTCCATATATGTTTTTTGGTTCCCTATTGATATCTTCTTTGAAATCAAGAAAATCTTCCTCTGAATTGACAAGGACAGCAAGCTCATGTATTTGTGAAAAAGAAAATCTTCCTCTTAATGCCAAGTCCACTCTCAAGAGAAACACCAAACAATTCATTTCCTCATGATCTGTAGTACCATGTATCCTACACTTTCCTGATGCTGCAAGTTGAGACAAATCCCATGGAGGTAACCTCTTGTTCAAATCAAACCAAATGGGAAGAACGTCCACCTGTCTGTCCATTGAGAAACCTTTCTTTTTCTTTTTTATTTTCTAATTTTTCGATTTTTTTTGGATTTTTTTGAACTTTTGAGGAGATCTCACATCTCAAATATAACATGAAAGCTCATTGTTGCTCTTTGATAGTCCATGAATGAACACTACCCATCCCTCCGACCTTGTTGATGTTGGCGTGACGATGGAGGCTTGCATGTCACCAATGCTCAAATTTTCCAACCTTTTCAAAATGAATTTCAATTCAGCCCTCCTAGCGCCAAATAATGTTGATGTCAGTTTTGTACCACTACATAACATATAGCAATTGAATACTTCATAAAGCATACCAAACACTCAACCCTCTCTTGAAAACTATATACTCATGAAGAACAAGAGAATACTCCAAGGTTCCTTACACCTGTGGATACTAACTCAGTTATATTAATGTGATTTGCTAGTAATCACTTCGGCGGGCTTACATTGTTCACTTGAAAGATGTCTAATTCTCGCTACAATGATAATGGGATTTAGCTTTGCAATGTATACTCAATTGATTTTCCAATTTATATCACTTCCAACTTTGCTCTTCAAACTTCAACTTCTAAACTACTTCTTGCTTTACTACTACTCCTATAGAATGGAAAGATTGGCAAATGGATGGGGATCAACCTAATGAAAGCTTGTCAGCGGCGTTACCTCCATAGATGCAATGATTCAAGGGGAATGAGACTAGATTACCACACAAGGCTCCTTAACAAGCCGCTAAGATGCTAGTGGCCTAGTATATAGATCCCTATCAAACATTTACCAATATCACCCTACAACTAGCCATCTACTTCTATTCTAACAACATGAAATGAAATCCTACTTTAATTTGAGAGATGAGAAGAAACATGCAATACACCAAAATGATCATGTATATCCACCATGCAAGCCACAACAATGAATAGAGAACAATTTTGATAGTATTTTGGCAACAATTCTCCAACATAACTCTCTTTACAAATGAGAACAAATGGCCTTATATAGAGGCTCAAAATTACAACGAGTGGCCAAGATTAAGGGGCAAAATCAAGGGCCAAGATTAAACCTTACAAACCCTAATTAGGGTTACCATCTTTCAACCAATTACATGAGGGCACCAACTTTGTGGGCCAATGAGAAAATTACAATAATCCGTCAACCAATGAGAACATGGGACACTTGGCATGATTTGATTGCATGCACATGAAATTGCCACCTCATCAACCTTATCTTATAAATTTATTTAATCCTTGAGATGAGGTGAAGCCTTGGATGCTTGAGCTTGTCCTTAGAAACTTTCTCATCACCACTTGAACTTGCTTGTACCTAATGTACTGACCTTGAAAGGGTGAGGTCTCTATGCACTTGGGGTAATCTTGCCTTGGCCACAGTGGCTTGCCTGAATGTGAATCTCTTTGCAATTTGAAAGCCTTGCTCTTGGCCACCGTCTTGAAATCGAACTTGACCCTTTCAACCTTTCATCTCGCTTTCCACCTTCATTATTTTTGCCTTCTTTAACCTTCCTGGCCTTCATGTTCTTCTCCAACCTTCCTACTTGAATTTGGTTTGCATGCACCCCCCCTCTGCTTCAATACTCTTGGGTTCTTGGGGGCACCTGCCTGGCCATACCTCCTTGATTGTTCCACAATCCACCCATTACTTGATTCGAAAAAATCGTTAAGTTCATCAATTGCCTCCTAGCTAATGTTTTCCTCTTTGGCTAACCCTTGAATATCTTCAAGTACTCGAACTGCCACAACCTTGCCCCTTGGCATAAGCCTCTGCCTCAACCATAGTGGTGTAGTGCATCTCACCAAAATTGGATTTGGTTCGACTAGCAAAATATCACTAATAGTCTTGCAATCAACTAGAAGAGGTAGAACCCCATGTAGAATTGCCATAGAGGACTGGCCTTCTTTCAACCTATCTTTCAATTGTATCATGTCAATGGTACCGATGTTAGTGTCTCGGACTCGCTTCAATTTCGCGAAGAAGGTGGTCTTGGGCATCATATCTTCCTTGTCTCCTATTTTGGTATTAGTTCCCTTTGGGTTCTTGCTTGTACTAGCATCTGCCATGGAGTGGTTCATCCAAGCAAGAAGGGAAAGAATCCAATCAAGACAATTGAGAAATCTGCTTAATGAGCCAACCTTCTTTCAATCTTGAAACTTATCTCCGACACCCAAATGAACAACACCAAACAAACGATAACAATTAAAGAAAATAAGCTAAAAGAAACCACCAAATTCTGCAAATTTGTCCTCAAAATGGTAGGGCTTCTCTCAGATCTGTAGATTTATCTCTTTGTCAAACTATGGTCTTCTTCAAAATTCATGGCTCTATCAAATGGTAAGCCCTCCTCTAAAAAGCTGCATGTCCTCCTTTGCCCAAATTTCTGTTCCTAACCTTTCAAATTTGTGGCCTCTTTCTTATCAAAATGGCAGGCCTCTTCTATTCAGATCTGCTCCCTCAAACATAAAAGTCACAGGCCCCCAATTCACTCCTCTCAACAAATTTTCTGCTCCCAACAACCGCTGGTCCCTCCAAAATGATGTCGCAGGGCCTTTTATCTATGTCGCTAAATGCCAGATCTGAGCCTCCAAATTGTCTCACAACTCCCTCAAATTCTGCTCTTTGACAATGCTGACGCCCTATATCAGATTCGTTCCCCCTTTAATGTTCAGATCTGCCCCAATAAACAAACTCGCTGCCTCCCTACTATTATGCTAGATTTGGATCTGCACCACAATAAAATCGCAAGCCCCCTATCTAATATCAGGTCTGCTGCAAATTTGGGCCTGCTCTCAAATTTTCGGGCCTGCCTTTGATATCAGATTCGGATCTGATCTTCAAGGTATTTCGCTCTGCTCCTTCACAAGCCCTGCTCCTCCAAATTCGAATCTGCCAACCTAGCCTCTGACAGCTTGCTGTCTTCCAGCTAAGTCGCTCGCCTTACTGCTCAGGATCCTAGGGCAGATCTGCCCCCTTCTAGACGAGTCACTGCTCTGTCTTTACACCAGTCGCAGCACCCTCCAACCAATTTTCGGTGGCTCCTTAGCTGTATCGCATGCCTCTAACTCTTGATTTCGCTCCTGCTGCTTGGAGGATGGAGGAAAGGAATGAATGGTGAGGAGAGAAGGGAGGAGCGCCCCCCATATATACCTGATTTGGGGCCCGAAATAATAGGGCCGACCTGCACAAGGGAAAACGAAAACAATTAAATTAAATGCCAAAGGAAGGGGCCGACCTGGCCATAAACAGAATAATTTGTTTTGAAATTAAATTAAATTAAGCCTAGAATTCCGAAATGCATTGGATAATAGCCCTGCGCCATATAATGAGGGTCTTAAATTCGAAATTAAAGCCAAACCTTGTGAAATACAAAGCAAATTTTAAAAGGCATTAGCCCAGATTTTAAGTTTAAGGCCCAAAAATTAATTTTCAATGCAGATTTATAAATGTATTAGCCCAGATTTTAATTTTTTAAAGGCCAACCTTTAAGATTTCAAAGCAAATTTTTACTATTAAGCACCCAGATTTTAAATACAAGGCCAAATTTCTAAAATTATGGAAGGAGATAACTTCAATTTCGTTTTATTTGGTAAATCAAACATTTGGCAATTTAATCCATTTATGTAATCCTTGTTTCAATCATCCAAAATTTCGCAATAAAAGACTCAGGAGACCAAAACACGAATAAATCGAAAATCACAAGCCAAGCACTTCAATACCAACAATTCTCAAAAATCGATCATTCCTCTAAGTCCCAAAAAAAAGAGTGGCTAAGGTGTCGGGTTATCGGGATCCAGGAGAAGAAAGCCAAGGCCAGTTCGAAAAAGGGGGTCCCCAAATATTTTTGGGGCGATGATGTGAAACCTCACAACACTCCCCTTTGTTCATCTCTTTATCTGACTGACAAGTTTATGTCTTTTCTACAGGACCATCTTCGCCTTTATCTTTGGTTCTTTGATTTGAGCATTCACCTTGTTCAAATCCTAATCCACCTTTGTTATTCAGAGTTTTCTACCTAGTCATCATTTCATCAATCTTAGCAATACTCTCCTTGAATTTGTCTTCCTAATTCTTTGTTTTCTCCAAATCTAATATTAGATTTACTACCTCTTGTTCCAGTTTCTTGCATTCCCCTAGCTTATCAATAATAATGTCATCCAGACATTCCTTAGTCTTTTTTGTCTTTCTTAGCATGTACCTTCATATCAACAATCAATTCATTTTCTTGTTTTAATTCTACACTGACTTTCTTATATCTTTCTTTGAATTTCTTGATCTATTCCTTTAGCTTTTTGATGCACTCATTTGCTTCCTTGATATTTTCCTTCAAATCTCTTTTTTCACATTCAACATTTTCAAAAGCTGTTTGAAATGCTCCATCCCTATGAATTTCTTCATCATCTTTCTTAGAAGCCATCATTGATTTGAACAGAGATTTTTTACAACTTAAAACTTGTTTCACACACCCATTATTGAATAAAGCTTAAAAACACTATAACATCATCAAATATAATCTAATTTGATCACATACATCCATCAAATAAGTACAAGCGTAAATTGTAGTTGAAGGAAATAGAAAACATAGATATGTAGAATTATAAAATATAAAAATTTAAAATATAAATGTTGTCAAATGTATATAAAATCCATGACATCAAAATTTCAAATGTTCCCAAACATATGTGTAAAGTTGTAAACAACAAAAACAGGTCTATGGCTCAGGCTCTAGGTCAGCCCCATCCTCAAAGTAGTCTGTCTGCCTCCTACAAATGCATCTGAGGTAGGTCTTGGATGACTGACAAGCCATAGTCTATGCCTGTGAGGTGCCACTCTGAGCAACATCAGCTCCACGGGCAGCTAATCGTGCTCTATCCTCCTCCTCTGCCACAACCACAGCCTTAGCCTCTCTGTCTGCCTGGTCAACCCACTCATGGTCCTCCTTAGTGAAGATAGGATCGGTAGACTCAGTGAGCCACTCGGACTCTGGATCGATCTCTGCTAGAGTGATCAGAGAGGTGTTAGTGTCCAAAATCTGTCTGGTCCTAAGACGGAAGTTGTAATGAACGAAGACAAGATTGTTCAACCTCTCCACAGACAGTCTATTACTCCTCTTCAAGTGGATGTGCTCGAACATGGACCAATTGCACTCACATCCAGAAGTGCTGCATGGCTGACTCAAAATACGGATGGCAAGTTTTTGAAGGTTTGGGGTTGTAGGCCCAACCATTTGCCACCATCTATCTGAAATAAGGAAAAAAAAAATCAATCTCATTTCCAAGTTCCAACTTTAAGGATAGATTATAAAATCAAAATAAATAAGCCATAAAATTAAGAGTTAAGTTTAAGTTTAACATATATTTCTACCTGGCTGCAATGTTGCCCTAGACACTTTACACATCATGCTTCCAAAAATCACCCTCGTGGATTATTATATGCATCTATCTCTTGCACTCTAGATGCGGTACAGCTAGATATCTTTTGCATCACTATAAATAGGCCACTAAGAACCTCCTCATCTGCCTTGAAATTATCAAGGAAACGAAATGACGGATTGAGGAAATAAGTTGCTGCATGGATGGGCCTATGAAGTTGGTTTTTCCATCTCCTATCAATGATCTCCCAAATGGAGCCATACTTATCCTCAACTCGTTAATACTTGGATCTAATGGCCTCCTTGGCCCTATCCATGCCCTCATATAAGTAGCCCATAGAGGGTTTCTCCCCATCAACAACTCGCAGGAGAACTACGAGGGGCTCAGTGACCTGCATATAATGTTAAAAATAATAGTTAAGTGAGAAGTGTGCATTAAAAATTTAAAATAAAAAAAAATTGCAAACAAAGCAAAAATATTTTCAACTCCATGATATCTTTACAAGGGGTCCAAAAACCTGACTCGTCAAAAATATAATTTGCCACTTCCCTACCCACAGTGGTCGTAGAATAGGATGAGGCAGTCCACTCCTCACCAACAAACATGTGTCTCAAAGCCTACTGTGATGTCAACAAGGATTTCAGTTAAGAAAATTGGAGGCAAATCTCGTGATACCAGGACGAGCTAACTCCCTTTGCCCTATGTATTGCCTCATCATGCTAAGGACCAATGCATGATTGTAGATAAACTTGCAAATATTTTTGGCCTTATCAACACATGATTTGATCCATTCAATCTTGCCAATATCCTCTAACATGCGGTCAAGGCAATGGGTAGCACATGGAGACCAAAAAAATTCTAGGTCCCTCTCCATCAAAAGTTTACCTGTAGAAATTTTAAATTAATTAGAAATTTAAAAGTGTTAAAAAAATCTTAAATAAATTCATAGATGCCTCTCCATCAAAACTTAAAAAGTTATAAGTTTACCTGCAGCAACATAACTTGCTACATTATCAATCACCACTTGCACCACATTTTCTTCTCCTACCTCAAGTATAAGTTCCTCAATAGCCGCACATAAGTATGTGGCATTCTTCACATGTGAGAAAGCATCAATAGACTTCAAGAACATGGTGGTGCCTGAATATAAAGAAAAATAATTATCAATTATCATGGATCAATCAAAAATTCAAAATCAAAATTAAATTATTCAATGCATTTGGGGAAGTAGAATTCAATGAACAATCACCTCCGCTAGAAACAAGAAAATTTAGGAGTGTCCTATTCCTCCCATCCATCCAACCATCTGTCATGATGGTGCAACCCTTTTGCCTCCAAGTCTTTTTGTGGTCCTCTAGCTCAAGTTGCACATCATTAACCATGTCTAACAAGAGGGGGCCACTTAACTCAGCATCAGTAGGGACTTTAAAGCCCGCCCCACAAATGGTTACAGAATCTATCATACCTTGCCAATAAGGAGACCTGTCACAAATAGATTATGATTAATCATTAGACAAAGCATAGTTCAACTTCAAACTATAAAATTTAAAATTTAATTTTAAACTTAAAGAAATCAAATAAAAGAGAATTACCTGACAACAAGAAATGGAATGTTGCAAAAGTACCAAAACTTGCAAATTTGTTTTCGAGTAGCATCATGGACCTCCTTGTTCCAACCCATGCTCTCAAGCGAGGGCTGTGCACCAGGAGAAGCGCGTGGCACAAAATAATTGTCCAACCTTGATTTTCGGACTCTAGGGCCAAGGGTAGTATTGCCACTAGAAGGAGTAGCAGTAGAAGCACTAGCACTAGGATAAAAGGGAGGCATGGAAGAACCCTCTCCAACATAGCCTACAGATGTGGATGCGGATGCAGATGCGGGTGTGGAGCCAATAACATTTATCTCTTCCCGTTGCCTCTTTCTAGTTTCCTTTTCTTTAGTATATTTTTCTAACCGGACATAACAAAAATGAATTGCCTCGGGAATTGCCAATGTACATGGGACAACATCATTGTCAGGTATGCTGGCAATATGGTATTTAAGCCTATTGATGCCACCATGAAAAATTTCTTTACAAAACGTGCATTTTGTTTGGTTTCTTTGTCTACCAGGAAACTCTTCGGCATATTTCCAACATGGACACTTTTGAGGCATTGGGAAGAATTAATGTTTTCAAAAGTTGGAATGTCACTGCAATAAAATTAAAAAACATCAAAAGAAAATTTAAAGACAATGGAAAACCATAAACATACAAGCAAAAATAAATAAAAATCTAAAAATTTAACACTTACCTCTTTCAAATGAGTTGAGAACAGCTGCTATGAGCTCCTTGATGCTCTCAATGCAAACCTATGCTTCCCCAATCCGATTTTGTGAACTCCTTGATGCTCTTCTTCCCGACCGGTTGCAACCCTTTGGCCTCTATTTTTTCTTCCTCTCTCTCTCTCTTTTTCTCTCTTCTTCTCCTACAAAGCAACTACAATGCCTTTTAGGGAAAATATCATAAGACTTATGCAAAAAAAAGTCTAAAAAAGTCAAAGATTTTTTATGTTTTTTAATGCCCAATCGGGCCTGCCACGGTGCAGGTCATGGACCACGGACCCGGCGGGTCATGGCATGACCCGCTGACTCAACGAGTCACGCGGGTCATGACCCATGGCCCGTCGAATGACCCGGTCGAGTCATGAAAAACCCAAGAGGGTCGGCTCGGCCCACGGTTTAGCATAACTTGCCTGACCCACGGCGAGTCAGGGAACTCTGATTTATAGTAAGTGTTTTTTTGGGGTGATCATTATGATTGCTATTTTTAGCAGAGCGCTTGGGCATTGGTATCAGTAGAGTTATGGATTCATTTGCAGAGTTCTTAGTTTGAGGGACTTACTATTTTTAGTAAGTCTATTTTGGGCGGTTGCTATTTTTAGCAGTGTAGTGGAGGCACAGAGTGTTGGGCATCTTGAACTTATAATAGAGTCTATTTGATGGAGCTTCATATTATAAGTTGCTTATTAAGTTTATCTTAATAAATGAGTTTATCATTTGTGTTATAATTTGAAGGTGTGTTGAAGAAGCCTTTTAAGTGAAAAGCGTCTTCATGAAGCTTTTAGCTTGGGAGTTATTCATTATTAATTCAAAGTTATTAAATAAAGGCTTCTAATTTGAAAGTGTGTGCAAGAAGCTTCTTAAGTGAAAAGTATATTGGAGAAGTTCTTTTATTATAAAAAAGAGACTCTATGGAGAAATCATTCATTATTGGCTTTTCTTTTTATCATTTGGAGAAATAGTTGAGAAGTTCTTTAGCTAGGGTTTGAGGACTAATTCCTCCCTTATTTGCACTTTGAATCACTGGTTTGGTGGTGAATTGTGCTCTGGATTCTGAGATTTAATTCTGATTATGTTGATAATTTTGGTGCTGCTTTATACCAGAATTGTCATTATTATGCATTCATATTGATGAAATTGGGAAGGATTTGAAGGCTGTGATTTATTTAATGTGGGCTGCGAAATAGCTAATGGTGAATTGTGATACTCCCATTAGTGGCTGTGATTATTCCTAAGGTAGCAGCGTATGAATTTTAAGAGCTGCGTTTATTATTGAGGGGCTGTGAACATTCTCAAGGTAGCAGCGATATTATTCAAGGAGTTGCGTACAACATACAGGCTGCGTCCAATTCTAGTATGTTACATTTCAAAAGAAAGTGCTTTGTTTGCCATTAAATATATGTGTTGTCATTTGAATATTTGAAGCATTTAAATTAAATCAATTGGTGAGCTTTGGTGTTAAAAATAATTTGCTGTTTGAGACTATCTTTATATTGAAAAACAAAACAAATTGTGCATACACATTCAGAAAATCAGAACTTAAACATTGCATGCCAACCATTTGAGGAAATGTCAAAAGGTTTGAAATTGGGTTTCAGAAGTTAGAACCAACAGGGTTCTTACAATGGTATCAGAACGGTTTCCTGCCATCCTGTTGGGTTGAAAATTATTGAACTCAAACATTTGTTTGGAGTGACCAGCGCTCTAGCTTTATTTTCAGCCATGGATAAATATAGAAAACCAAGTAAATATGGAAACCAATTGAGTAGTGTAACACAGGTCAGGAAACAATCAAGTGCCCTGGAAAATGAAATGGAGAAATTGAGGCAAACACAAGAAAGGCTAAAAGCCCAACTTGCAGATCCGGTCACTGTTGATAAGGCAGCTAGTTTCATGGTTTCCTTCTTCAAGATGTAATGACCCTTACCAATAGGCCACTAAAAACCCCTCAAAAATGTAACTCAAAATGTAGATAGAAAATTATTTTGCAATATATGAGTTCGCTGTCCCAAAATTTCAGAATAATATATAGCAACCAAATACCATCAAAAACACTATCAATGTTGTAGGAAATTGCTCAAAACCATATGCCATTCATATATCAACAATTTGCAACAATGCCATACATATTTCAGCCAATAATATGATCATCAAACCCTAGGTTTGCAACATAGATAAACTAAAAATTACAATGCCCTTTCACTTGAAAAATCCTAGCCTTCCTTTGATACCAATAATGCCAAATGGCAAACAAACACAAGTACAATGTAAAATAGTAAAGTGCTGAAACTATATTTTGTACTCAGCTGAAAACATACATTTCTCAAAAAATATGCCAAATGCCAAATGAGAAGTGAGGAACCTGATTGTAGATGGCTGCAATAATTTTTCGGACTACTTTTTCGCTCTGCTTTTTCGGATCTACTTTTTCGCTTTGCTTTTTCGGATATGCTTTTTCGCTTTGCTTTTTCGGATCTGCTTTTTCAGACTGCTTTTTCGGATCTGCTTTTTCGCTTTGCTCTTTCGGATCTTCTTTTTCGCTTTGCTTTTTCGGATCTGCTTTTTTGGACTGCTTTTTCAGATCTGCTTTTTTCCTCTTGCAACCAAAACTCAAACCCTCAGGTAAGTTTGAGAACTCCAAATAAGCTCAACTTGAAATGGCTGAACACCACTTCCAAAGTGCAACCCTTCAAAGGATATTTCACCTCCTCAGTTATGCAAATCCTTAGGAGACTCCGTTCCTAATGATCAAATGAGACAATCTGCAGACCAAGATGGCGCCACAAATGCTCAAAGAGAAAAGTAGTGTAAACTCAAGTCATGGGATGTTCAAATGAGAGGCCAAGCACTCTATTTATTCACTTTTCTAAGAAGCCACTAGAACTTCTAAAAGTATCCATAAAATATTCTTATAAAATCCATTTATAATGCACTTTTATATAAAAAGTAACTTTATAAAATAAAAAGTGCAACTCAACTCAAAATTATAACATTTTGGCCCCACATAACACATTATAATAAAAAATATGATAAACACCATCTCTCCAAAAGCAAATAAGACCATCCAATCCCCAAATAATCATCAGAATGACTCTCTCACCAAAACCATCTGCCTACAAGAGTCCATGATAGGCAAATCCACTGAAAAATGACATGTCACTAAAGAGGGGACATGACAGTCCGCCCCTCCTGAAATTGCTTGCCCTCAAGCAATCTCAAAGCTGGGTGCTGCAAAATATCTTCTCCCTCCCATGTGGCATCCTCCTCAGGCAAATTTCTCCACTTCACCAAATACTCCTTGATGGTCCTCCTGCGGAGCTGCCTCTCTCTGCTGTCAATGATGTACTCGGGAACAAGAACGAACTTCCCCTCATCATCCAATGGAGGAAAAACTGTTGAAGGCACAACATGCTGACCCAACGCCTTCTTGAGGCGTGACACATGGAAAACATTGTGTACCCTGCTGTCTGTTGGAAGCTCAAGCTCATATGCCATCTCTCCAATACACCTGATAATCCTGAAAGGACCATAGTACCTAGGCTTAAGCTTCTCCGATCCACTCTTCCCAAGAGTAGACTGTCTATAGGGCTGCAACATGAGATAAACAATATCACCAACTTCAAAACTCCTCTTTGTCCGCTTCTGATTTGCATACTGCTTATGCTAATTCTGTGCCCTGGCAATATTATCTCTGAGAGCATCAACAATATCCTTGCTCTCATGAAGCAAATCTCCAGCACGAGGAACTCTAACATCACTCATAAGCAAATCCAGAAAACTCGGCGCCTCATAACCATATAGTGCCCTAAAAGGAGTCATCTGAATAGACATGTGGTATGTGGTATTGTAGCAATACTCACATAGATAAATCCACCTAACCCATGCCTTCTGCTGCCTTGCCACATAGTTCGTCAAGTAGCCTTCCACCCACTTATTTACTATCTCAGTCTACCCATTAGTCTGCGGGTGGTAACTGGTGCTAGGTGTAAGCTCAGTGCCACATAAACGGAACACCTCCTGCCAAAAATGACTCAAGAACCTACTGTCCCTGTCACTCACTATGCTCCGGGGTATCCCATGTAGTCTGAAAATCTCCATGAAGAAGACCTCAGCCACCTGCACTACTATGTAAGTAGTAGTGATGGGAAAGAAGTGTGCATACTTTGTCAACCTGTCCACCACCACATAGATGCAATCTCGCCCTTGGGCCTTAGGCAAGCCCGTAATGAAATCCATGGATATACACTCCCACTTCCTGTCAGGAATGGGAAGTGGCTGTAGGAGCCCTGCTGGAAAGGTGTGCTCTTGTTTGTTCTGCTGACAAACAGGGCACTCTCGTACATACTGCAACACATCCGCCTTGAGCCCCTTCCAAGTGAAATGCTCTCGCACCTGCCTGTAAGTTTTGAAGTATCCAGGATGTCTAGCGGTAGGTGAATCATGAAGACCTCTCATAACAATACGCTTCACCTTCGATCCTGGGACTAAGAATATCCTGTTCTTGTAGATAATCAAATCATCCACAAGTGTGTACCTGGTATCAAAAACTATCCCATCAACAATCCCGGATGCCCATGAATCTCTAGCATACTCTGCAATAATCAAATGCCTCCAATCCTCAGATATCTCAACCATAGCACTGAGATGTGGTCTGCATGACAAAGCATCTGCTACCACATTCTGAATCCCTCTCACATAGGAGATGTCAAAATCATAAGCCTGTAGCTTACTAACCCACTTTTGCTGCTTGTCATTGAGCTCTCTCTATCCAAGGAAATGTGTCAAACTATTGTGGTCAGTTTTAATGCAAAACTTACCACCCACTAGATACTGCCTGAATTTAGCCAATGCATGCATAATGGCTAACATCTCCTTGTCATATATACTAAATGATCTCTCTGGCCCACGGAACTTCCTGCTCTCAAATGCAATGGGGTGCTTGTCCTACATCAGAACAGCACCAATACCCTCTCCAGATGCATCGCATTGAAGCTCAAATGGCTTCGAGAAGTCGGGCAATGCTAACACAGGGCATGTAGTCATGATCTCCTTGAATCTGTCAAAGCAAGCCTGTGCCTCAGGTGTCCAAACAAAGGCTCCCTTCTTCAGCAAATCTATCATAGGAGCTGCATGACGTGAATACCCACTGACAAATTTGCGGTAGAAACCACACAACCCAAGGAACCCTCTCAACTGTGTCAGGTTCTCTGGAGTAGGCCAATCCACAATAGCACGGATCTTATCAGGATCCATCCTTACTCCCTCTGCACTAATGATGTGACCCAAATACAATAGCTTTGTCATGCCCAAATCACATTTGGACTCCTTGGCATACAAGGACTCCGACTACAAGATCCCCAAAACTGTCTCTAGATGCTCCATGTGCTCCTGCCAAGTCCAACTGTATATCAAAATATCATCGAAGAAGACTAACACATACTTCCTCAACTGATGATGGAAGACCCTGTTCATAGTAGACTGAAAAGTAGCTGGCGCATTGGTCAACCCAAACGGCATGACCACAAACTCAAAATACCCACAATGACATCTGAAAGCTATCTTCCCAATATCCTGTTCTCTAACTCTGATCTGATGGTAGCCGGATCTCAAATCAATCTTCGTGAAGTAACATGCACCGTGAAGCTCATCAATCAACTCATCAATCCGTGGAATGGGGTACCTGTTCTTAATTGTCTTCTTATTCAACACCCTATAGTCAATGCACATTCGTAAAGTACCATCCATCTTCTTCACCAACACTACCGAAGAAGCAAAAGGAGACTTGCTCGGTCTGATGTGTCCCATCGCAAGCAACTCCTTGATGGTTTTCTCTATCTCATCCTTGAGTCTCTTAGGATGCCTGTAGGGTGTAATCATCATAGGTTTAGCACCCTCCTCTAACTCAATGATGTGCTCAATACCTCTATCTGGTGGCCTGCCAGGTGGGATGTCACTGAAGACTCTGTCATACTTCACTCTCAACCTCTGTATGTTTGGATGATACTCTGTCTTATGCTGTCCCTCCTGTATAGGCATGAGAGTACATACTGCTGCCAACTCAATGTCATCATGTCTGGCTAACCTCTCCATCCGTCTGAAGGAAATAGTCCTAATGTCACTATTTCTGATGGCTCTCAAAATATGCCGTTTCCCATCCACCTCAAACTTAATCTCCATGTCCTTCAATTTGAAGGTGACCTCTCCCAATGAGTGCAACCACTTCATCCCAAGCACGATATCCAAATCACCCATGTTGACTACATGGTAGTCCACCTTGAACTCATAGTTGTTCAGGTGTAAGGGCAAATCTCTAACCATCTTGTTACACTTGAGAGTGTAACCATCAGCAAGCTGTACTCGAAGTCCCTCAAACTCCTCAGTCATAATACCACGGCGCTCAACAAAACGTGCATCAATAAAATTGTGCGTAGCACCTGTATCAACCAATGTAATAACTCTCTGACCTGCTAGAACACCACATAGCCTAAAAGATCCTTCCTGCTGAATGTTAGACAAGCGTGCCTTCTATAAGTGCAACTCGGGCTCCTCCTTAGATTTTGAAGCTTCTGCCTCTGCCTCAGGCTCTGCATCACTACGATCATCCTCATGTCCAGAACTGTCAGAATTTGAATCCTCGTAGTAAGCCCACATAACCCTGATGGCCTTCCCCTTAGGCCTCATAGGACAATCATGATCTCTGTCGTAAGGACCCTTGCAGTAGAAACATAGCTTCTTCCTACGCAAGTCATTCAGTGTCTCCATATCCAGAGGTGCAGTAGATTTACCCTTGGTATCATCTTTTTTGCCCTTATGTTTATCAAACTTCTTAGTATCCCAGAATGAAGAAGTGTTCCTGGGGGTGAATCTGCTGGAGGGTGCTCTAAGCTCCATGCTTCGTGCCTTCCTCATAGCCTCCTGCAATGAAGGGGGATCGAATGCCTTGATCCAACCCTTTAGAGGTTCAGACAACCCTTCTATGAATAGTATAACCAACCTCCTCTCGGACACATCCTTCACCATCACTGATAATCTCTGAAACTCACTGATGTAGACCTCCAAACTGCCTGTCTGTCTCAGCTGTGCAAGATCACGGAAGAAGACCTCTGGGTCTTTCTTATCAAAGCGCTCTACCAATCTATCCACAAAATCCTGGTAGGATGTCACCTGATTATGTTGCAATGTAATCATACCATGTGACCACCAATCATGTGCTGCGCCCTCTAAATGCAAAGTGGCATACCTAATAGCATCCATCTCTGACATAGGCTTCAATGCTAGGAATGTATCTAACTTATGGATCCAGGCCTGTGCTGTCATCTGTCCACTGCCATCAAAAGATGGTAAGGTGAGCTTGCTAGCAGGTCGCTGCAACTCACTGTCCTGACCTCCTCTAGGCCTCCTGTTCTGTCTGCTACTCCTCATGTGCTCTCTTCTCTGACTCAGGTAGCGATCAAAATTCAGCAACCCACGAACATGTGGAGGTAATGCCTACCATTTTGCATTTGCAGCTCTAAGATCATCCTGAAAGTCCTCTGGCATATCATTCTCTCCTGCCTCCTAGGCCTCCTCTCTAAGGAATGTAGGACGTGTAGGCCTGTTTGCAATCCACGACCTGTGCCTAGGAGCACCCTGTGAACCTGCTACACTCCTGTTATCCTGCTCTGGTGTCCCTCTACCCTGTTCTTGATTCCTCGGCTGAGCAACTCTCTCCATCACAGTGGTCAATGCACGTATAGACTGAACTATCTCCTGCTGTCCAGTAGTCATAACCCAGAAGAAGTCTCTAGCCTCATCATCATCAGTCCTAGGGACTCTAGGTGGACTCTGTGACTGTCTCTCACCCATAGTAAGTATATCTCTGAATTCCTGCTCACCCTCAAGTGCAGCTCTCCTGCGTGTATAATACCTGTGATGCCCAAATGCTTAAGGATGCATAAAGATTTCTTACCCAATAGGATGGCAAAAACACCGCTCTGATACCACTGTAATGACCCTTACCAATAGGCCACTAAAAACCCCTCAAAAATGTAACTCAAAATGTAGATAGAAAATTATTTTGCAATATATGAGTTCGTTGTCCCAAAATTTCAGAATAATAGATAGCAACCAAATACCATCAAAAACACTATCGATGATGTAGGAAATTGCTCAAAACCATATGCCGTTCATATATCAACAATTTGCAACAATGCCATACATATTTCAGCCAATAATATGATCATCAAACCCTAGGTTTGCAATATAGATAAACTAAAAATTACAATGCCCTTTCACTTGCAAAATCTTAGCCTTCCTTTGATACCAATAATGCCAAATGGCAAACAAAGACAAGTACAATGTAAAATAGTAAAGTGCTGAAGTTATATTTTGTACGCAGCTGAAAACATACATTTCTCAAAAAATATGCCAAATGCCAAATGAGAAGTGAGGAACCTGATTGTAGATGGCTGCAATAATTTTTCGGACTACTTTTTCGCTCTGCTTTTTCAGATCTGCTTTTTTCCTCTTGCAACCAAAACTCAAACCCTCAGGTAAGTCTGAGGACTCCAAATAAGCTCAATTTGAAATGGCTGAACACCACTTTCAAAGTGTAACCCTTCAAAGGATAGTTCACCTCCTCAGTTATGCAAATCCTTACGAGACTCTGTTCCTAATGATCAAATGACAATCTGCAGACCAAGATGGCGCCACAAATGCTCAAAGAGAAAAGTAGTGTAAACTCAAGTCATGGAATGTCCAAATGAGAGGCCAAGCACTCTATTTATTCACTTTTCTAAGAAGCCACTAGAACTTCTAGAAGTATCCATAAAATATTTTTATAAAATCCCTTTATAATGCACTTTTATATAAAAAGTAACTTTATAAAATAAAAAGTGCAACTCAACTCAAAATTATAACATTTTGGCCCCACATAACACATTATAATAAAAAATATGATAAACACCATCTCTCCAAAAGCAAATAATACCATCCAATCTCCAAATAATCATCAGAATGACTCTCTCACCAAAACCATCTGCCTACGAGAGTCCATGATAGGCAAATCCACTGAAAAATGACATGTCACTAAAGAGGGGACATGACACAAGAAGTCTTCCTCACGAACACTGCAAGAAGACAAACGGGATGTTCTCGCTGGTGAGACATCTAGAAATCTTCATGATGAGTTTTCAATAGCCACTAATCATTGCAGAGATGGTCTAGTTCTTAGTAGGACAGCCATTAGTCCTATTTGCACAAATGACGTTGGAGACTTCTTACAGGGACATGTGGATGTGCCTATCTTGTTGACAGATAGTGGTACTGAGTTTAAGCATCCTGAGCCCGTTGTTAATGTTGTGTATAGGGTGAGAGTGGAGGATGTTGTAGATACCATTATGGATTCTGACACCATAGATGATGGTGTTACCTTTGAAGACTGTGACGAGTATATAAGCTCTAACAACTCTGATGTTTATGATAGCATTCGCAGTGTGGATTCAATGCAGGAGACAACCGTCTTTTCCTATATTGAGGATGTGAGCATGGAGCTACCCAGTGATGACACTCATGATGGGAGTGTTACAGATGAGTCAGGTGATATAGAGTCATGTATGCAGCCAAAGATAGTAGAGGGGTTTCAAATAGATGATGTTGATACTAGCATCACGGATACCTCTAAGGATGAGAGTGAGGATGATGGGAGTTGCAGTGTTTCTAGTTTTTTATATCAGACTTTGGGTGTGGACTCAGCGTTGTCATCCGGTGGTGGTGGGTTCTAGGACCCTTTTTTGCAGGGACTCATGGATGAGGATAGGGAAGCATATGAGTGGAAGGAGTTTGTTTCAATCAGGGCTTCCACTCCTTCAGTTGAGTTGCTAGTAGAGGTACCCAGTAGTGATACCTCGTTGGTGGACATATGTGAGGTTGATAGCGCACACGAGGAGAGGGATTATGAGGTTGCTTCCTTGGTGACTCAAGAGGATGAATCTACCTACAGTGAGTCATGCTTGATTTATCAGACCCTAGGCGAGGACTCTAAGTTGTTAGTGAGTGAGGATGGTTCTCAGGATTTGGATTGTCATGTGGTTGCAGAGGACAAGGTAGCTGAGGATTGTGATGAGACAAATTCAGCAGCAGCTTCCTCGAGGGTAGATGAGGATGAGTCCGATGTCAGTACTCAATTTGCAGATGTGTGCTCGGATGATAGTACACAGAGATATGGTGATCTTGAGGGGGGGTTGTTGGATTCAACTTCCTACCATAGTGTGGATAGTACAATTGAGATTTCGCATAGGAGACCCATTGTGCAAAGTCATAATGTGACTAGCTAGTTTAGAGTTGGTGAGAGAGATATTACTTCTACTCTTGAGCATTTTGATGCCACTCGTCAGTTGTTGGCCATTTATGGTTGGGGTGTGTTGATGTGAGTTTTGTTCCACTTACACAACATGCAGGACTAAATATTCAATGCTTCGAGAAACATAAAACATCAAATCCTCTCTTGAACAAAATCATCTCCCATGCTAAGCTTTGCAATGAAGATCATGGAATGACTCCAAGGTTCCTTACACTTGTGGATATCTAACTCAGTTGAAATGATGTGATTTGTTGGTTAATCACTTAGGTGGGCTCACTCTATTTATTCAATGGATATCAACTCTTGCACTTCTAAAGATTTAGCTTCACAATGTGCAATGAAAATATAGCTTCTCTTAAACTTTCATTTCAACAACTTAAACTTGCTAACTTAGGCTTGACTTCTACTCCTACTCCTAACTAGGAATGCAAGGGAATCATGGATGGCTTGAACTCTACCAAGTGAAATCTTATCAGCGACCTCAACTTCACCTAGTGCAAGCTTCTAAGGAATTCAAATGTTTTCCATATCAACACCTTCTCCTTAATCCAACTTGGAAGTACAAACTAACAATCCAATGCCGATTGAACTGAAGTGCAATGACTAGCTTACCACACAAGGCTTCCTCACAATCAGCAAGGAGGCTAGTCGTAGTATACTTGAGTCAAACAAACAAACATCCACAATTACTTTCATCCAACTAACTACTTCAACATGGAAATAAATCTACTCCAAGTAAGAGATTGAAGAAACCATGAAATACTCCAAACATCACATACATTCACCATGAAAACCAACAATGAAAGAAGGAATAATTTTGATAGTATTACATCAACAATTTGATCAAGTCTTCCTTGGCTAACCTACTCTATCCTATCTTCTCTCCTACTCTGATCTAATGCTCGTTAGCTCACCTTTGAATCTCTCTAACCATCCTTACAAATGAGAAGGCCTTGGCATTTTATAGATGTCCAATTACAACGAAGGGCCAAGATTAAGAGGCAAAAAATCTGAAATCAAGGGCTCAAATTACATCACATAAACCCTAATTAGGGTTGCCACATTTTCAACCAATTACATGAGGGCACCAAATTATTGGCCAATAAGAAAATTACAAAGATTTCTCGATCAATGAGAAAATAGGACACTTGGCGTGTTGCGATTGCTTGTGCTTGAAATCTAGAATTTTCTGATTGGAGGAGATAATCAACTGCCACCTCATCATCCTTATCCTATAGCTCTGATTGATCTTTGATGAAGGGAAGATAACTCTTGGTACTCAACATTTCTAAATTTGATTAACTCTTCTGAAACCATCAACTCCTTGGCAATTTCCTCATGGCATGATTTGGGTGGGCATCCTTGAACTTTCCCCCGATCCGATTCAAACTTGATTGTACTTGGAAATGCCTTCAAGTGATTGGACTTGTCACTCTGATTTCGATCTTGAATCCCAACTTGATCTCAATTTGAATAGCCTTGATGTCTTGACCCTGGGTAACTTGATGTGAACTTCCTTCCCACTTGTGATCCTTGAATTTGAAGCTTAGATCATACTCGCCTTGCCTTGGTTGTCTTGAACATCTCCCTTAGCCATTTTCCTTGCAAAAAAAGAGAGAAACACACATTTAAGTTTTGAGGTAATGAAATGAAAGAAGTCTTTAAAATCCCATGAAATGCAGTAACACTAATCATCCATCAAGAAAGGAATTTCATTTCAAAATCTGATATTGACAAGATCTTAAAAGTCTGATTATGCTTCAAGTTTGACACCTTTAATGTCATTGAAAACCGAGAAATGAAAACGAAAGATGGTGGGGCAACGAATGCTTGGGAAGGGAGGAATAGTGGAGATAAGACCCATGGCCGAATTGTCCTATCCATGGGGCAATTCTGCCCCAAGGAAGACATGAAAAGACCACCAAAAACATACTCTCTTCCACCAAAATGACTTCATTCTTCGCCCAAAACACCTTCCACACTCCAAGGAAGCCATCTAACATGGGTAAGAGAAGGAGGAATATTATGGTCTATGGGACAAATCCGTGTCCTATGACTGGGCGGAATCTGCCCAGTCATGGGACACTTTGTAAAATTTCATTGCTAAAAGGTCACCAAGACTCCATAGCTCACTCCCCCTAAGGCCCTCAAAATCTTCATTCCATCCTACTCTTCGAATGCCCACACAACTACTCATCAAAATCTTGGCTACCATTGGTTAGGAAGGAGAGAAGTGGGAGGTAGACTCCATGGTGGAACTGTCCTATGGATAGGACAATTCCGCCCACCTTCAAGTCACTAAAACTTGCACTCCAAAGGTTGGATTCTTCTAAAACTTTTGCCCAACGCTACCATTCCACCTAAGGAACCGAAATGAAGTCACCAAGGAGGGGTGGGAAATTGAAGGTCATAGGACAGCATGTCCTATGGCTGGGCGGAATCTTCCCAGTCATAGGACAGCTTATCTTATGGCTGGGAGGAATCCGCCCCGTCATAGGACACATGCAAAATTTCATTGAATTTCTCGATTTTTAGTTTGAAGGCGCCAATTGCCAATACCAAAAGGGGAGCGGAAATCATAGGTGCAGAGGACAGCGTGTCCTATGGCTGGGCAGAATCCTTTGGTTTCATCGCAAATCCTTTGGTTTCAATCCCATATTCCTGAAAGATTAAGCACAACTCTCGCCCATGTTCTAGACATACTTGACTTACCAGCAGGCCAAAATTGCCAAAACCAACTCCTGATTTAAGTATAAGTCTGATTTAATTAATTTCTTATACTTTAAGTTATATTTGTATAAATACATTCCAGGATGTTTGAGATAGGTTTCAGCTTCATAGGAGTTAAGGTGCCAATTCTAAATTTTGGGGTTTTTAAAAATATTTCAGGACTTAGCCAAATTTCAGGGTTCAACACGCCTTCAACAAAGCTACTTCCCACAATCTATCTCGGCTTTCTAAGATCAAATTGAAGCTGAAACAAGGATTTTCAAAGGGTTTAAACTTGTTACATCGCAAATCCTTTGGTTTCAATCCCATATTCCTGAAAGATTAAACACAACTCTCGCCCATGTTCTAGACATACTTGACTTCCTAGCAGGCCAAAATTGTCAAAACCAACTCCTGAACTTCACCCGCCAGACCAAGAACTTGAAAACTGCCACCAACAAAGACAACCTAAGACCACTACTCCTCCTGCTTGAAAAAGAGGGGGGTCCCCATTAGTAATGGGGTGATGGTGTGAAAACCTCACAACATCTAGCATCAACCCAAAGAAATGTTCCTGAATATTTCAAGGATAAAACTCACTTGGAACCAAAATCTTTGACCAACTCCATTTTCACCTACCTTACAACTAGGAAATGCACTCAAAATGGAAGAAACCACGAATTGAGCTAAGAGCGTCCGTCCTTGATTACCCATGTGTGTGCAAGTGATGCATTCCCGCTCGACAAGAACTTTAGAAAGCCTCTTAGATCCATTGAACTTAGCTATTTTAATATCCTTACTCCAAAAGCATCCTAGATAGAGTCTTGCTACCAGTCAGGCATCCATAGCCCCGACGAGGTTATTGTTGTGGTCCACCACAAGCACGGTTCTACCTTTAGTGTTTTCTTTTATAGCACCAGTAGAGATGCCTGCAAACCTTGAGCCAATTTTGCATTTATTTTCTCATTTCATATTGATTTTCAAATTTACACTTTTCTTTTGATATTTCTTTCTTTTCACTTGTTAATCTTTTGTTTGGCTTGGAAGCAATGAAGCCTATGGAGGGTTTGGAAGACCATAGTGGTGCTGGATCAGGTGTATGATTTTCACTAAATCCAACTTCACTTTGAAACTACCAAAGAACTCAGAGTAATGAATTGTGAATAAAATGTTGTAATCGAAAGACTCAGGTACTCAAAACACAACCATGACCAAATCCACAATTAGGACAAATCCTTTTCGCCGGATAAAGCTATTAGGAATTGAATCTCCAATTGAAGGGAATCCTCACAAAGATATATCCAAGAAATAAACTGAACAAAATTATTGGGGGAACACCAGAGTGTGTTTGTATGATCATCGCCTTTCTCACAAATTTGGATCCCTCTAAATTAAACCACTAACCGACTAAGCCACTCAAAAAAAACTCAAGTCAATTGACTCAAGGCAAACTACTATCTAGGCTCCCTAGGACAACTAAGCTGACTGACAAAAGGGAGAACTACTCTAACCCTCTTGAACCAAATGGTTCAAGACATACCTACTCTAACTATGCACAAGACTCTAAAGGGACGACACTAACTAGACCGATATACACACTTGATCTAACATGGTTTCTCAGGATGTTCAAGAGCAACAAGGCTTGGGTGATAGTTCTCAATCTTGCAGGCTCATCCTCGTACTCCGAAAAAAATTTAGTCACCTCAAACTCAAAATCAAGAACATTATCATGCAAGATCAACAATTGAGGAAATTCATTAGGACAATGATCAATCCATAAACAAGCTTTCTTTCCAAAATTTCCATAATCAAAATAACAACTTTCACAACTTTGAACATTAAGAGCAGGGAAAGAAACAACCTGGCATGATTTGAATTCAAATGGAACCTGCAAATTCTCCATGGCTTTAGGAGGTCGAAGTTGGTGATGGACTACCCCACCAATATCAGCATCAAACTCATGAGGGATCAAGGCAAGATCAGTAGAGAAATCAAGGCCTAGGAATATTGCTCTAGGTGGCTTGCCCTTATACCGCATGAACCACGCATCTTTATGAACATCGCTAAGTGTATCTTCAAAAATCAAGGATTCCATGATGAGTCCTCCCTCAAATATCTCCTCAAGCTGATCAAATGCAACATCCAACAATAGCATCAACCCAAACTATTCCTCCCTTTCTTCTTCCATGGAGCTGCATGTAGATTTCTCTTTAGGAACATCTTGCAATTCATCATGTGGAATCTCATCACCGTTGGAATATTCAAAACTGACAGGGAGGTCCTCAAATGTCTTCATAAGTTCATCAATCCTAAGTGGCAAAGCCTCTGGAGGTCGGAGTTGATGGCGAATTATGTCACTTGCAACAACTTGTCTATCTTGGGATGCCTTTGGCAATGAATCCATTTGTATTTCTTCCGTAAGATCCTTAAGCATCCCTCCAAAGAATATGGTGGTAATGATGTCCTGGAATGCTTTATCAAACTTTTCATCGTATCTTGATTCACTTGTAGTAACTTGCAATTCCTTGTTCAACTTGTCCACTTGATTGCTTCTTTCATGAAGGGTGCTATAGATTTCTTCCAACTCATCCTCAAGAATTCAACTTTGTAGCATGAGGGAAAGTTCACCAAGGATCACCTCTTCAAATTTGTTATGATCTTCTTCTAGCTCCTCAAGGTGTGGATCTTTGTCTGATATGTTTCGTTTTCTTTGGATGAATTCAATTGTTTCCTTAATTTTCTTGTCAACTTCTTCCTCTTGAGGAGTAAAGTGTAAAGGCTCATCTTCCACATGAATGTCTTGGTCATTAGGTTCAACCAAGACATCCTCTCGCAAGTTGCTTTCTTCTTTGTCGGATGAGGACACAATATGCTCATCTTTTGGTTTCCAACTTAAGTGATGAATGCAATCCTTGATGCCTTCATTTGATGCCAAACTCATTCGTTCAAGGTATGCACTCCAAATTCCATCTGTATTTGGTTGCTCACAGTCAAACCATCCCATCTCTTGCTTGGCCTTCTTTATGATATCCCGACATGGTTGACAAGTATATTATGAATGTTTCACATTGTGTAGTCTACACCAACCAGAGAGAAACATATCTTCCACATATAGTTCCTCCTCACCTAGTCGCTTCTCGATCATTTCCTTGAAATTATTCACAAACATGTTAACTCTATCATTTGATTCAGCAAATGGAATTGGTTTGAGGATATCCCAAAAGAACATTTTCCTTTGCAATACCAACTCCACTCTTGACAGAAATGTCAAACAACTAAGCTCATCATGTGTGGTTGTCTCATGAATCCTGCACTTGCAAGGTGATGCCAATTCGGACTAATTCTGTGGATACAATTGTGCATTCAAAGTCTCCCGAAAGTATAAGTCTGATTTAATTAATTTCTTATACTTTACGTTATATTTGTATAAATACATTCCAAGATGTTTGAGATAGGTTTCAGCTTCATAGGAGTTAAGGTGCAGATTCTAAATTTTGGGACTTTTTAAAATATTTCAGGACTTAGCCAAATTTCAAGGTTCAGCGCACCTTCAGCAAAGCTACTTCCCACAATCTATCTCGGCTTTCTAAGATCAAATTGAATCTGAAACAAAGATTCTCAAAGGGTTTAAACTTGTTACATCGCAAATCCTTTGGTTTCAATCCCATATTCCTGAAAGATTAAGCACAACTCTCACCCATGTTCCAGACATACTTGACTTCCCAGTAGGCCAAAATTGCCAAAACCAACTCCTGAACTTCACCCGCCAAACCAAGGACTTGAAAACTACCACCAACAAAGACAACCTAAGACCACTACTCCTACTGCTTGAAAAAGAGGGGGGTCCCCATTAGCAATGGGGTATTGGTGTGAAAACCTCACAACAAGGTGCTCCTATGACGGATGAGCACGGTGGTGGTTACCTTTCCCTGACAGAGATTCATTCCTTGCATGAGGCTGTCAGGATTTTGAGACAGGATTATTTACAATTAGTAGCCGACTGAGATCACCTAGTTGAGTGGGGGAGTATGGCATATGAGGCACTGATGGACAGAGAGGAGGTGAATGAGCTTACTCAGGAGCCCACAACGACTTATGAGGCTTTAGAGGGCACTCAGTGGGTTCTTCAGGAGTCGCAGTTGTAGTTGGGAGAGTTGAATATGGAGTTAAAGCAGATTCAGTCTTTGCCAACCATAGATCCAGTTCAATTGCATATAGTAGTGGTTGGTGGTGAGTCAGTTTCCATAGTTGGCAGTGATGGATGTGTTGGAGACACAATTACATCCATCCTTGAGTCGGATGCAGTAGACATAGAGGAGATGAGTGCTTCAGTGGAGGATTACAGAGAGATTTTTGTGGTATCAGGTTCTCTAGTTGTTCGCACGATGATAGATGATACAGATCAGTTTGTTGAGAGTACCCAGGTAGTAGGAGCGGATTCGCTAGAGAGTTGTGTCAGTTTCTGACACTACTCCTGTTGATTCACAGGACATGGACAAGGTATCATCTGGTTTGGGGACGAGCTCTCATGGTGATTTATTTCCTTCTGCTGGAAGAAAATCTATTTCTTCTTCTCATACAGCTGATAGCAATCGACAGCTGGCAGTGCCACAATTTCGGAGAGATCAGTTGTGGTTTGCAGGGGAGCAAGTTGATTATTAAATTTTACAAATTTTTATTTTTTTTAAATTAGTTTAATAGCCATCCCCTCACCATTGCCTTGACATCCCAAAAATCCACAAAAGTACTTACAATCCCCCCAAATCCAAAAAACTGTTTACCATCCCCAAGACCATATCCCCCGTCCCCAAAATCTAGAGAGTGATTGGAATCAACTAATATTGGTCTCTCAATCTCCTCACAATATCCTAGTAACCCGGGGAAGCGTACCCGCCCCCAAAATCCCTGCCATTCCCGGAACGGAGATGCACTGGCGACGGCATTTTGGCGTCCCCGGTGGAGCCACCGTCCTGTCACCATTCCCGAGGAGACACGGGGACGTCCCGGCGTCCCTATTGGGGATGCCCAAGCGTCCATTGACCCCTAAGGGGATGCCTAGAAGTCCCCCGTCACAGCAAGCCAAAAAATACAAGTTTTTAATTTTTTTTAGTTTAGGGGTGAGAGGATTTATACAAATATAGCATTTAAGTATATGTCTAATTTATTTAATTTCTTATACTTTAAGTTATATTTGTATAAATACTTTCAGGATGTTTGAGATAGGTTCCAGCTTCATAGGAGTTAAGATGCAAATTCTAGATTTTGGGGGTTTTCAAAAAATTCCAGACTTAGCCAAATTTCAGGATTCAGCAAGCCTTCAACAGGGTTACCTCCCACAATCCATCATGGCTTTCTAAGGTCAAACTGAAGCTGGCAAAAGGATTCTCAAAAGGTTTTAACTCATTTTATCATAAATCACTTGGTTTCAACCCCATCTCTATGACAAACTTAGCTTAGCTCTCGCCCAAATCCCAGACAGACATGACTTCCCAATAGGCCAAAATCACTCAAACCTCATTTGCTGGACCTAGGGACTTGAAAAGAGCCACCAACAAAGATATAAATGTTATATATTGGTCCTTTTGTGTTGGATATACATGTTAGATATAAGTTATATCTAACATTTATATCCAACACAAAAGGACCAATAGTTCAACAGAATACTTTTACATCTTTATGTCTTATATTGTTATACATCTTTTCATAACTAGCATTTTAAGTACCACATGTATAGTATATACTATATACACCCCCCTTCCCCCCCCCCCCCCCCCACCCCACCGTCGTCCCCAAATTGAGGCCCCTCTGTCCCCCCATCCCCTAGGGCGGTGTAACTATGTGCAATATAGATATAGTCCTATTTTCAAACTTAAGAACATAATTTGTACAATCAGCTTTGAAATATTACAACCAAAATGTTCATTATTGTATTATATGTGAAAATAAGACACCTCACCCTTGCCTAGTGCTTCACAGCTGCTAGAGAAAATACATATAATAAGGTGTAATGTCCCCAAATTGATAGAGAATAAATTAATTTAATTAATTAATTAATTGGTCCCAATTTAAAAGATATTATTAAGGAACTTTAATTAATTAATAAAGGGGCCCATTTTTATTATTGTTGTCCGTAGGTGTTTGCTGTGTCGGTGTTCTTTTGTAAACCTTCAGGAGTTTCTCTAAAGGGGTATTTATAACCGACATGTAAGTAGTTGTTGATATGCATCTTGGAATATTTTATTTGTCTTGCGAATTCCAATTGGAGTTCTGTTGTTCGCCATTTCGGAGGTGGAAGATGCTCCCTATTTGGTTTGTTGCAGTTTCGGTGGTTTATAGCCACCCTAGTCTGTCGTTGGGAATATCATTCCGATATTTCACTATGTGCTCCAAATTTGTGAAGTCTTTTCTAGAGGACAAATTTGTAATAAGCAGCAATATCTGATATTTATCTGATATAGTGGATCTGTGCGAAATAATCTGAAGTACTATCATTATTGTGTTTCTATGGCATTGATCTATATTGCTCCATATTACACTCTGACAATACAATATTACAGACAACGCCGACTGCACTAAGAATCCGTACCTATTTAATCTTGGTAACACCATTGTTGGCTGCCGAACTACATGGAGTACTTGTTCTAGAGTCGTGTTGTACATCAGTTCATTGATTGGGTATAATGAATTTGTATGAGTATTAATTTTGGCAACGGAAGAGTCTAAGCGAAGCAGTCTATAACCAGACCGTACGGACACCATTTCCCCTAACCGTATGACATTCTTCTTGCACCGTACGGGCATCACCTCCAACCGCACAATGTCCTCTCCCCACCCCCACCGTACGCTATCTACTCCTTTTGTACACATCTCCACACCATACGGCATAAACACCTCGGGATAGAAATCACCTCCGGGACCGAAATCACCTCCAAAACCAAAACACCTCTGTGACAAAAATCACCTCCGGACCGAAATCACCTCTGGAACCGAAAACACCTCCAGGACAGAAGTCACCTCCGGACCGAGATCACCTCCAGGACAGAAATCACCTTCGGGACATTACATAAGGTGTAAATTAAATATATTGTATGATATATAAGTTCAAATATATGCCTACACTAACAAAAGAGAGAAAGAATATAATGAGAAAACAAAAATACATAAAAAAAATATGGTTTAAAAGAATGAAGGTTTCGGGTGGGGAATAGCTGCCCTTACATTGTGAGACCATGGCAGCAAAAATAATAAATGAAATCAAGAAACAAACAAATTTATTTGTAAGTATTAATATCTCTAAATCAGTTGGCAGTTTGAAACAATGAATAGCTACGCATAAATTAAAGTTTTTCAAAAATGTTGTCATTCATTTTTAACTTTTTTCCTTTTATAATTTTGAAAAAAAAACAAATGTCCAAAAGGACAGCTGGCTACTCCCAGGACATCTGAGATGTCTTTGGCTGTCCCAATGATGGCCAATGTTCCTGGGACATTTCCTATGGCCTTTTTTAGAGATGCTTCTCAAACTTATAAATTTTTTAGGACAATCAAGGGACATTCCCTGGTCATACCCACATAACGAAATCAGTATGGAACAGGGATGCCCTGCAAAGGCCCTAGGATGGATCCCGTTTTAATCTGGAACATGGAGCATAACATAGCCATTAAGGGCTGTTCTTGCAATTAACGTTATGATATAACATGATTATAGCTTTTTTAATCAATATTTTACAATAAAGTCGAAATCAATTTATTGGAGCTAAATAGAACCATACAAGATGAAATAAAAATCTACAACTGTTACAGATACCTGACTATTACGCATAAATGGAGATCCCAACATTTCCACCAACACAAGTGCACAGAAGACTACGAAGCCAAGTCCCACATAATACCTATGACCAAATGGAAGTTTCACATCACCGTTTCCTGTGCATAATGCTTTGGATGTTAACACCTGCATGTCCCAAAGTAAACATGAATTTATTGAATAATCTTATGTAATAAAAAGATATACAAAAAACAAATGTTCTTTCCTCCATTTGCACCTTGTCCATTATGTAAATAAGTTTAAAATCCAGTCTTACAAAAAAAAAATGTTCTTTCCTCCATTTGCACCTTGTCCATTATGTAAATAAGAATAAAATCCAGTCTTACTTCCATTACTAAATCAAAACAAAATGTCTCAAAATAATGATTTTTCAACAATTGGTTACTAGTTGGATGTTTCTTTCATAGAAGATCATTTAAATTAAAAAATATATTGTATCTATGTCTCTATCAAGGTTCTGTTGTTTTGTAAGGAAATAGGATATGGGGTTCAATTACTTTTGCACCTTATGATAACTTTTCTTACATGACCACTTGCTTCACATTCTCTATTCAAGCAACTTCCTAATTCTTTGTCATTTTTATGATCGTCATGAAAGACTATATGTAGGGCTTACATCCACATCATGAACCTCCATTTCTCCAGGTTGCAATTATAGGCATATCCAAAGGGAATGCTAACGACAGTAAAAAGGAATGTGCCTATGATAGAAACAATATGTACATTTTAAGCTCTGTCTGTTCACATAGCGAAAAACTAAAAGATAGATGCTATGCAGACATAACAAATAGTATTGTTTAACTTCCAATGCTGTTGCAATTAGGCTTATGTACTTAAAGTAAATAAATTAGTAGGAGAGGCCTTTAAGATAGATTCAACTGTTCATGTCTTGACAAGTAGTTCTATAAACAGAAATTCAAGGTTAAAAATAAGAAGTTATCAGGATGATGTTGGGAAAACAAGTCTCTATCTTGCATTCCTAATGTTAATTTTAATATATATTGTATGCACTTTCTACTTTGTCTTCTAGTGATTTTATCATCTTCTAGGAGATTTGGTGTCTAAGGTCCCATTTGGAGGATGGCTGGATTTTGCCTATAATGGTATTTTGGTCTTACATGTGGAGGTAGACATCCCACTTTGACGTGGCATGGTTGGTCCATGTGTAGTCATCTTGCGGTGTGTGCAAGGTCATCATAAAACGAGTCACATATGATGGCCCAACCGGTATTGAGAGGGTAGGGGTGAATCAGCACCTACTAAACATCATAATAAATCTGATGTAGTGTATCTAAAACTGTAAACAAAACAGATTTTAGAACAATAGTAGCAATCACACAAATAACAATAAGCAACACCAGATTTATCACATGGAAACCCAATTTGGGAGAAAACCACGGTGTGAGGAAATCTCACAAAATTTTGCACTCTTCTGAAGTGCGCCTTGTTAGGAGCCTTCCTTGTTAAAGGATTACAAACGCACTACTAGATGCGACCCAGTTAAGGGATTTGATACAATAAGGCCTGTAAGAGCCTACTTGGTTAGAGGACTTAGAACACCTAATCAGATGTCACCCGGTTAAGGGATTTAATACAAAGGACCTATTAATGTCCACCCAAAATACTAGGATTTACTATTGCAATTATCAAAGAGCAATAGGAGGGTTTGATCTTTTTGAAGATGGCTTTGCAGAACATGATAAGATCTCTTTTATACTCAACTGAGAAACATCACCGATCACTACCAGTATGTCCTTTGCTGTTGTGCTTCTCTGCACACTCTACTTTCTTCTCCTTTCTTTACCTTAGCTTCTTCAATGTACAGGTTCACTCTTTTCTTTGGCAGAATGAGGGAAGACTATATTCTTATCAGGCAAAGGAATATATAGACGTCATGCCCTATTCACTATTTTCATGCATGACCTGTTAAAAGATTGCCTTCAGATCCATCGCCCAGTGGAGTATTAGTTCACTGAGGAAACATTTGATGCATGCTATGCTTTATCTGCTTTATGAAAGAAAACGACAATTGCTTGTTAAAAGCTTTCCTTCACAGTAGATATCTCCATGTTTTAATGCCACAAACTCTGGTGTTAAAACATTCAATCGCGCCTTGTACCGATCGTCTGGATAACTCAAAGTCTACCGGATTTTGTGCAATAAATCTCGGTTAAATAGTTAGATAACTGTTTGTTGACTATGACTTTGCTCAGTTCATCAATCATGATGAAGTCTTCACTTGATCGGTTAAGAACCTTAGGTAGTGCACAGATAATAGCTTTAACCTGCCACCTTCCCTTTCTCTAGCTATACCGGTTGCATCTTTTCCTCGGTTCCTGTTATCGGTTACCGGTGGTACCCTTCCTCAGTGACCGGTTGCTCTGATGATCAGTTAGAGCAGCATTAGTAACAAATATAGTCTCTTCTTATTTGCACAGTCTTCTCAGTGGCACCGATTGCCAAACCAGTCTCTCCTCGCCTTACTGTAGTCAGCTGTGGCGGTCCTTGCTTCACAGATCAAACACTAGTAACCTTAGTCCGTCCATTTGTCAATCAATGACAATACCTCTTTTGCTATGTACCGGTTAATTACTTAATACCAACAACCCTTTGGCATTGATGGCAAAACCATAAAAAATCATGTCATACCGGTTACCTCTACCGATCATACTCTCCCCCTTTGACAATAATGCCAAAGGCTAGTCAGAAAGACTACCTTATTGAGATCTGCTCCCCCTATGAGCAGCAATCTTATTCATCAATCCAGTTAAGATGAGGTTGATTCCTCTATTGAAGCATTATCAATTGATGAACACTTTTGCCTATTTACTGAGGATCAGGAAGGGGTCTCACCCCTAATTTACCTCTAAGATACTCAAAAGTACTCTTTGGTAATGGCTTTGTGAATATGTCAGCAATCTATTCTTTGGTGGGAACATACTCCAATCTAACTTCTTTATTCTGCACCTACTCTCTCAAATAGTGATACTTCATTGCAATGTGCTTTGTTTTTTATTGCATTATAGGATTCTTAGATATGTTTATTGCACTTGTATTGTCATAGTAAATTGCAATTGGTTCAGGTATCTGTTCTTGGATTCCTTCCAATATCTGTTTGATCCAGATTACTTGTGTGCAATTGATTGCTGCAGCAACATATTCAACTTCCATTGTGGATTGTGAAATACAGTTTTGTTTCTTGCTTGTCCAAGTCACAATCCTTTCTCCAAGAAAGAATGCACCACCACTTGTGCTCTTTCTGTCATCAATATTACCAGTCCAATCTACATCAATGTAAACCTTTATTTGGAAGTCTCCCTTATGAGGAAACCATAAGCCATATTCCTCAGTGCCCTTCAGGTATCTAAAAATTCTCTTCACCGCTATTAGGTGTCTCCTTTGGATTTGCAGAGAATCTTGCAACAATACCTACTGCATGTGCAGTGTTCGGCCTACTGTGTACTGCATACTGCAATTTGCCTAGCATAGACCAATACAGTGTCTCATTTACTTCTTTTACATCATCTTCCTTTGATAACTTGAGGTTAGTTATCATAGGTGTACCAACCGGTTCAGATTCTTCTAGCCCAAAAGTTTTGAGAATTTCTTTTAAATACTTGGACTGAGAAATAAAAATACCTTCCTTCAGCTAATGGACTTGTAGCCCAACGAAGAATTTTATGGCTCTTATCATGGACATTTCAAATTCTTTCTTCATCTCTTCACCAAAGGCTTTTCTCATCTTGTCATCTCCTCCAAAGATGATGTCATCCACAAAACTTTCGACAATCAAGTTCCCTTCTTTTCCAGTCTTGAGATACATATTGTTGTTATCTCCGGTTCTTGTGAATCCTATTGTCAGGAGGTATGAATGCAATCTTTCATACCATGCCCTTGGGGCTTTTTTTAGCTCATAAAGAGACTTCCTTAGTTTACAGACCATACCATTCTTCTCTGTGGATGAGAAGCCTTCCGGTAGTTCAATGTAGACTTCCTCCTCCAGTATACCATTTAGGAATGCAGACTTTACATCCATCTGGTATACTCTGAACTTTTTGTGAGCAACATAAGCAAGTAGAATTCTCACTCCTTCCAATCTGGCCACAGGTGCAAAAGTTTCACCATAATCCAGTCCAGCCTCCTGTGCATATCCTTTGCAAACCAGTCTTGCTTTATTCCTTATAACTTTTTCTTCTTCATTTAATTTGTTTCTGTAGACCCACTTAGTCCCAATGACATTCTTGTCCTATGATCTTGGTACAAGAATCCATGTGTCATTCTTCTCTATTTGCTCAATCTCTTCTTCCATGGCCTTGACCTAGTTTTCATCTTCCAGAGCCTCCTTGGTGGTTTTGGGCTCTATATAGGAAAGTAAACAGATATTTTCTCTAGCCTTTTTCCTGGTCAGAATATTAGCATGTTTGCCACCTATAACGTTATCAGTTGAGTGATATGTGACATACCTTGGAAGAACCGGTCTCTGTTCCCAGTCTAATTCTCCTGGTTGAGCAACATCTCCAGCATGATCATGAACAACTTCTTGTTCATCTTATTGAGTTGGTCTGTCATCTTCAGGTACAGCATCCTACTCCAGAGGTCCATTTTCATGTTCTTTTCTTTCATCAGCAATGGTCATTTCATTGAATTCCAAAAGATTTCCATCATTGTGATCCTTCAGACCGTCATATTCATTATGACTGATCTTCTCTCTTGGTTCTGAATATTCATCAACCTTTACATTGATACTTTCTACTATTTTTCTTGTTCTCTTATTCAGACACTAGTAGGCTTTACTCTTGGTAGAATAACCCAGAAATATGCCTTCATCACTCTTTGGCTCAAACTTGCCAAAATACATCTCTTTTAATGTATCCAAGATAGCCTGAATCTTCTCTTGGTGTACTTGAACTCCTCGGCTACTGACAATGTGTCCCAAATATAATATCTCTGTCATCCCGAATTCACATTTTGATCTTTTGGCGAACAACAGTTGTGTCTCCATAATTCCAAGCACTTCTTCCAGATGCCTTAAATGCTCCTCCCACGCCTTGCTGTAGATCAATATATCATCAAAGAATTCCAACAGGGACTTACACAGCTGTTTGTTAAAAATGTGATTCATGCAAGATTGGAAAGTGGTTGGGGCATTGGTCAATCCGAAAGGCATGACAAAAAATTCGTAATGCCCATAATGGCAATGAAATGCTGTTTTCTCCACATCTTGTTCCCTCATGCGGATTTGGTGATATCCTAAACGGAGATCTATTTTGGAGAAATAGACGGAGCCGTGTAATTCATCCAGCAATTCATCGATCCTGGGAATTGGATACCTATTTTTTATAGTCTTTTTGTTCACCGCGCGGTAATCAATACACATTCGCAACATTCTGTCCTTTTTAACTAGAACCACTGATGTTGCAAAAGGGCTAGAGCTGGGCCTAATCCATCCTTTATCCAGGAGTTCCTGTATCATTTTTTCAATCTCATCTTTCAGCCTTTTTGGGTGACGGTATGGTACAGTGATAACCGGTTTGGTGCCGGTTTCCATCTCAATAGTGTGTTCAAACCCCTTGTGTGGTGGTACGCCTAGCGGTATGTCAGCGAAGACTTGGTGATGTCTATCCAAAACCGCCTGAAGTTCTTCCTCTTGATGGACAGTTCTTCATCTCTATATGGGTTCTATCGAAGCAAAACAGTGTGCGGCCCAGGCCACATCATCGTGTCTGAAGATTGCTTCCATCCGTTGGGCTGAAACTTCCTTCGGACCTCCATTCGACATCCCTCTTAGTACAACCTTTTTTGCCGTTATCCTCGAAGGAGAACTCCATTTGCTTGAAACTTTGTGTGTATTCATCCAATGTTTCCATCCACTGAATGCCCAGAATGACTTCCATGTCGTCCAAATCAACTATGAAGTAATCATCCGTCACTGTGTGGTTTCCCATGGTGATGCTCAGTTGCGGAACTAGATGAGTGCATTTTAACAGGTTTCCTCCTGCTACTTTGACGTCAAATCCCTGGTGTGCCTCTGTACACAGACTTCGTCGACTCACTAGTGATGAGTTAATGAAGTTGAGTGTGGCACCACTGTCAAGCATGACCACGACCCATTGTCCTTGGAGGGTGCCCCGGACCGTAACATAGTGCATCTTGGAGTTCCCACCAGAGTAGCAATGGCGCCTCCTCTTTTCAAGAGTGTGGCAAGCCTTTCTACGCGATTGAGGTTTACCTCCCCCAAAGTTTGTTGTTCAGCTGCTTCGGCTTCGGGTGTTTGTTCTTCCTCGCTGTCAGACAAAACCTCAATGTAATGGATTTTTCCTTTGCCGAGGCATCGATGTCCCGGTACCCATGGCTCCTTACAGTTGAAACAAAGTTTCTTCCTTCTAAGTTCCTGTCTAGTTTCCTCATCCAACGGGGGCCTCCTGGGTGGGGGTCTATTGTCTCTTTCCCTTGGAGTGAGAGGTGGTTTGGACTGAGAGTAATATTTGGTAGACGAAGACGAAGATGTCGCCATGTCACGTGCCTTCTTAATTGCCTCCGTGAGTGTGCTAGGGTTGAATCCCTTCACCCATCCCTTCAAGGGTTCCGCCAGTCCATCCATGAACAACACCACCAATCGTCTTTCTGAAATATCAGTCACCAAGACAGACATTCTTTGAAATTCTGTTATGTAACCATCAACTGTGCCAGACTGCTTTAACTGAGCCAATTCTTTGAAATTCAGTTCTGGATCCCTTCCATCAAAACGGTCTATCAATCTCTCGGTGAATTCAGCATAGGAATTTACTTGGTCGTGGCCGAGAGTAACCATGCCATGATGCCACCATTCGTGGGCTATTCCTTCCAGATGTAGTGCTGCAAATTTGATGGCTTCATCTTCTGGCATAGGGTTCAGCTGAAAATACGTATTTGCTTTTTGCACCCATGCTCGAGTTGTGATAGTTCCAGAACCATCAAAGGATGATAGATTAACTTTACCCATCTTCCGTCTCAGATCGTCATTATAATAGCCATGCTTGTTTCCGCCAGAGTACCTCATTCTCAACTCAGCATAATCTTTGTAGGATATGTCTCCTTCCATATTTGCGTTCCTCCAATTGTCCCGTAGTTGATCTTGTATTTCCTAGAAGGTTGGTTGCTCTCCTCACCATTCTTCCGTCCATGGAGGGAAAGTTGGCATTGACGATCGAGAGCATACCGTTTGGGGATTTGCCCGTCCCGAGACAGAATTGTTGCTTTGTTCCGCGGATAGCTTGCTTTCGGCCAATTTTCGCAGTGTCTCTTCCATGAGGTGTTGAGTGTCATTTATTTGTACCTAATTCTTAGTGAGCTCTCTCAGAAGAGTCATGACTTCGGCTGTAGGGTCTTGGGGATCGCCCATTCTACTGACTGAGTGAGATCTGCTCCTTTTCCTTGAATAAACTCTCATTCAATACCCACAAGCTGGTAGAATCACCGGCTCTGATACCACTGTAATGTACCCACGCACACTGTTATCACGAATTCCTCCCTTCAGACCCTCGTTATCCTTGCCGAGACACGAGTGGGAGTGTATGGATATGACTAAGAGTGACGACCGAATGTGAGGACTATATAGCACACACGAGTAGACCTTGACAATGGATGTACGGCTATGCTAGAGGCCAGCGGTTGCAGTAAGAGGCCGTATGGATAGGATGGAGGACGTACGGCAACAGATGATGACCGTACGTAGCTGGGATGGAGGCCATACGACAGCAGAGGAACCATACGGTGTGATGCAGGGGGCCATACAGAGCAAGGTGGTCCGTACACAGGGATGGCCGTACGGTGATCACAGGCCGTACGGAATGGCGAGACTATGGTCGTACGATGGGATTGATTTGGTCGTACAGTGGCTTGGGAGGGTCGTACAGTGGCTGGTTTGGCCGTGCGGTGACTGTGAGGAGCCGTACGGAGGTGGCGAGTGGAGAATGCTGAAGAATGTGTTTCGTAGTACCTCTCAGATGTTTGAATGACGTCTTTGCTTCCTTGCCGTAGATTAAATATGATTTCTGAAGGCATAGAACAACTCGCAAGCCAGATATGTTTGCTTGAAAGAACTTATTGAATTTATTGACGGAACTTTGGATTTGCCAGATCCGATACAAGCAGAACCAAGCAGAGTAGGGTGACGGTTGAATCCCACCGAAACTGCAACAAACCAAATCGGGAGGGTCTCTCACCTCCGAAATGGCAAAAAGCAGAATCCCAATAGGAATTTACAAATACAAATCAAATATAAAATCTCCACATATGAAATCTAACCTACACGCCGAGCATAAATACCCGACGGGGAAAACTCCCGAGAGTGCACAAAAGAGCCGACGGCGAAAACTAAACTACGCCAACAAAAAGAATGGGCCCAAGATAAACTAAATCAATCGCGACCCCTAATACAATAGTTTTAATAGTCATTTAATGACGGGGATATTACATATGTTTACTTACTATAAACAGTAAGTCCCTCAAAATTGGACCAAAACCCACAACAGGGTCCTCTAGTCACCAGTATTAGCCCACAAGAACCCAATGATAGGCTAAATCCACTAACTCCAATGCTTGCTCAAAATGGGGACACTACAATATAAAATAAAAAAGACATGCATCATCTCAAAAGCCGAATTAGTTAAGTCTGAAAACAAAAGCTCTTTTTGGCATTAAGTGATGATAACCGATAAGCCTGCTACCGGTACTAGCGTTGTCATTGATTGGCAAAAAGAGTATAGAGACTTGTCATCTCTATAAAGTCTACAGATCCAAGGAGATCGATATGAAAGGAAGATGGTTTAGCAGAAGTAGTGGCTGCTAAACGAATACCACCAATCACTATACAACGCATCAGCAACCGGGTAGTGTACCCAGTATAGTCAAAAATAGGGACAGCAAAACCAAACCGGTGTCAACAATACAACCTAGGATGATGCAACCGGTGAGCCAAAGAAAGGGGCAGTAACAGGTCATCAACCCTTACATGTTCACAGTATAAGGATCTACACCGATCTATTAATGACTCCGGTATAAACCAAGGAAGTCATAGTCAGACTAATTGTTCCAACTAACTCTTTGACAAAGATTTTCTGCTCTAAATCCGGAAGTCTTTGAGTTAAACTAGCGATCGGTTTGAAGTGAGTCTGGAGGTTTTAAAGCTGAGATCAGTGGCTTTAAAACTAGCGATCGGATTGAGGCAAGTCTGGAGGATTTCAAGCCGAGATCAATGGTTTTAATACAAAGCATTGTCTCCTACGAAGGAAAGTTCCTTGACACGCAACTACTGCTTTCTTCATTAAACATATAAAGCAAGGGCATGCATCGGATGATTTCATCGGTAAACTAGTACTCCACTAAGCAATAAATCTGATGAAGATCTAGAGTTAGGTCATGCTTAATGAACACAATTCGGGCCAGGACCCTATATATTCTTCTGCCCAAGGCAAATAAAAGTTTCCTTCATTCTACCAAGTAAAAGAGTGAACCTATACGCTAAAGAAGCCAAGGGTGAAAAGAAGAAAGAAGAAGTAAGAAAGAAGATTGTGCAGCGTAGCACCTTAATAGAGGAGAAGACACTTGTAGTGACCGGTGATGCTTCTCACTTGAGCACAAACAGAGAGGCTATGCTTAGCCATCTATAAAAGGTCAAACCTTCTATTGTTCTCTAGCAATTATAATAGTTAAATCTCAGTATTTGGGTGGACTCTAACAGGTCCCTTGTATCAAAATCTCTTAACCGGGTGACATCTTCCAGGGTGTTCAAACTCCTCTAACCAGGCAGGCACTAACCAGCCTTATTGTAACAAATTCCTTGATCGAATCGCATTTAAAAAGTGCATTTTTATACTTTAACCAAGAAGGCTCCTAACAGGGCGTACTCCAGAAGAGTACAAAATTTGTGAGGTCTCCTCACACTGTGGTTTTTACCCTAACTGGGTTTCCACGTGATAAATCTGGTGTCACTATGTGATTATTTACTTACTGATTTATTTTCTTAAATCTACTTGCCTTTCTATTGTAAGTTTACTTCACCGGATTTAAAGAGAATAAGTTTTCGAGGTGTTGATTCACCCCTCCTCTATCAACACCGGTTGGGACTATCAATTGGTATCATAGCCAAGTTCTATTTTCTTCGTTGCTTGACCACACAAAGAAAAAGTCAAGATGATGAGAAAGGAAGGATCAAAGTTTTCAAAAGAAAACTTTACTCTCTAGTGCAGCAGGATGAAGCTGTACATGAAGACCACCGGCGATCAATACTGGAACCATGTCACAACTAACTACACTGAACCCACTAGAACACTGACACTCGATCAACAGAAGATCAAAGCCGAGCACACGGCTACTCAGGACATGATAGCTAGCACACTACCTGATCATATGTATGTCGAGATAGAACATCTTGATTTTGCCTTCAAGATGTGGGGCAAGTTGCAAACGGTCTATGGAGGGGATCCAAATGTTCAAAGAGCCAAGGTTGAAAGTCTCAGAGGAAAGTATGATGGCATGAGGATGAATGAAGAAGACATCGAGCAATATAGCAACCGGATCAAAGAGGCGATCAACTCCATCGGAAGCGTTGGAAGAAAGCTCAGTGAAGAGGAGGTGGTTAGCAAAATACTGAGAACTCTCAGACCTCAGTATGCCATCAAAATCTCTGCCATTCAAGAGCTCAGATCGGTGAACAAAAGATCAAGTCACCCTAGACTCCCTAATTGGTAAGCCGGTTGCCTTCAAATTAAGTAATTTTGATAATAGCTTATCCGTTCAGGAAGCAGCGTTTAAGTCTTCTATCAACGTCTCTTCCACCAAAAAGGGAAGAGAAACCGGTAGTTGCTCTACCGGAAAGATTGGCAACCTTGTTGAGAATCTTCTCTCAGAGGAGATTGAGCAAGATGAGTTTGAAGCACTCATCTCTAGGAGATTCCCCAGAGGTAAAGAAAAGTACAAGGTAAAACTCTCCTCGAAATCCTTCTCCTGCAAAAAATAGGACATATTGTTACAAGGTGTCCTGATAATGAATCTAAAGACAAAAGAGACTGGTTCAAGATCAAAGCAAAGAAGGAATGCTATCTTGCAGAGGAATGTGTTACGGACAATGAGTTTGAAGACTTAGAGGATCCAGAAATTGCATTTGTTGCAATAAAGGAGGAGAGTCCAATTGTAAATGAAGTTGCACTCATATCTAGATCTCATCAGCATGATGACTGGATCATTGACAGGGGATGCACTCACCACATGACAGGTGACAAGGACAAGTTCATCAACTTGGACCTCAATGACAACGGATCAGTTACCTTTGGAAACAATGCCCCCTGTACCATCAAAGCTAAAGGTTCTATTGCTCTTTGCAAGAATGTTGTCTGTGAAGATGTGTACTAGGTTGAAAAACTCAAGTACAACTTGATGAGTGTTGCACAACTAAATAACAAAGGATTCCTGCTGGAATTCGGACAAGGTTCCTGTATAGTAAAGAATCAATCCGAAACTCATGTTGCAACAGGTAGACAGAGCAAAGGTAATCTCTTCTACCTTGACTCAATGGAAGGAGCTTGTCTCATAGCCTCGGTCAAAGGAGAATCAAGCAAAATCTGTCTTATGACCAAAGAAGACAACAACTGTTTATGGCACAAGAGGCTCTACCACATAAACCTTGACAGTATTATCAAAGTGAGCAAAAAGAAAACGGTAAGAGGACTTCCTAAGATTACCAAGCCCATCAAGGGTATTTGCAAAGATTGTCAGTTAGGAAAGCTGACCGGAACATCTTTGAACAGCAAGTCCTTCTCTGCTGAGAATGTTCTAGATCTGGTACACACTTACCTGTGTGGACCAATGAGAACAAAGAGCTACCATGCAGACCGATACTTTATGCTCTTTGTAGACGACTTCTCTAGGATGATGTGGACACTCTTTCTTAAGGAGAAATCAGAAGCTTTCCACATGTTCAAAACCTACAAAGCTAGAGTGGAAAAAGAGACCAGTAAAAGCTTGAAGTGTCTGAGATCAGACAGAGGAGGTGAATATAGCTCTCAAGAGTTCACTCACTACTGTGAGGAGCATGGAATAAAAAGACAGCTATCTGCACCAAGGACTCCTTAGCAAAATGGAGTAGCAGAAAGAAGAAACAAGACGCTGATTGATTGCACTAGAACCTTGTTGATTCAGAAGGATCTGCCTCATCACTTTTGGAGAGAAGCTATCAGTACTGATGTCTACACACTCAACCAGATTCAAGTCAAAAAGGGAACCAGTAAGACTCCTTATGAACTATGGTTTAAGCATACTCCCAGTGTAGGCTTCTTCAAAATCTTTGGTAGCAAATGTTGCATTAAAAGAGATATGTACTCTAGGAAGCTTGATCCTAAGAGTGATGAAGGAACATTCTTGGGTTACTCTACCAAAAGTAAGGCCTATCGGAGTCTGAACAAAAGAACACCGAAGATAATTGAAAGCATCAATGTAAAAGTTGATGAATCTTCAGAACCAGATAAGAAGACCGGTCATGATGATCATGACAATCTTAGAGGCCTAAATGAAGGAAATGCCTTTGAGTTCAACGAAGTAATAACTGAAGATGAAGGAGAAATGCACATGGACAGACATCTAGAGCAGGAGATTGTACCTGAACTCAACAGGCTAACGCAGGATGGTGAACAAGTTGATGCCCAAAACAATGATGAAGATAATGCTCAACTAGAAGAACCAGACCGGGAACAGAGACCGGTTCTTCCAAGGTATGTCAGATATCATTCCACTGACAATATAATTGGTGAAAAACATGCAAATATCTTAACCAGGAAAAAGGCTAGAGAGAATATCTACTTACTTTCCTGTATAGAGCCCAAATGCACTAGGGAAGCTCTAGAAGATGACAATACGGTCAAGGCCACAGAAGAAGAAATTTAGCAAATTGAAAAGAACGATACATGGGAACTTGTACCAAGACCAAAGGACAAAAATGTCATAGGGACCAAGTGGGTCTATAGGAACAAGTTGAATGAGGATGGAAAAGTAATAAGAAATAAGGCAAGATTGGTCTGCAAAGGATACGCCCAGAAAACTGGACTGGACTATGGAGAAACCTTTGCATCAGTAGCAAGACTGGAAGGAGTGAGAATTCTACTCGCCTATGCTGCTCACAAAGGATTCAAAGTATACCAGATGGATGTTAAGTCTGCATTCTTAAATGGAATACTGGAGGAAGAAGTCTACATTGAACAACCGGAAGGCTTCACATCTGCACATAAGGATGAAATGGTCTGTAAACTGAAGAAAGCTCTTTATGGACTTAAGCAAGCTCCTAGGGTCTGGTAGGAGAGGTTGCATTCATACCTTCTGACCATAGGATTCACAAGAACTGGGGACAACAGCAATATGTATCTCAAGACCGGAAAAGATGGAAATCTAATTGATGAGATCTTTGTGGATGATATCATCTTTCGAGGAGATGACAGGATGAGCAAATCCTTCGCTAAAGAGATGAAAGAATTTGAGATGTCTATGATAGGCGCAATAAAATTCTTCATTGGACTACAGGTCCATCAGCTGAAAAAAGGAATTTTTATTTCTCAGTCCAAATATATCAAAGAAATTCTTAAGACCTTTGGACTTGATGATTCTAAACCGGTTGCAACCCCAATGATAACCAAACTCAAGTTATCAAAGGAGGAGGATGCTAAAGAAGTGAATGAAACAATGTATTGGTCCATGATAGGTAAACTGCAGTATGTTGTTCACAGTAGACTGAACATTGCACATGTAGTTGGCATAGTGGCAAGATTCTCTGCAAATCCCAAAGAGACACATCTAATAGCAATAAAGAGAATCTTCAGATATCTAAGGGGAACTAAGGATTATGGATTATGATTTCCTCACAAGGGAGGATTTGAAGTAAAAGTATACACCGATGCAGATTGGGCTGGAAACATTGATGACAGAAAGAGCACAAGTGGTGGTGCATTCTTTCTCGATGGAAGAATTGTTTCTTGGACAAGCAAGAAATAGAATTGTATATCCCAATCTACTGCTGAGGCCGAATATGTTGCTACAACAATCAATTGCACACAGGTGATCTGGATAAAACAACTGCTAGAAGGAATTAAAGAACAGATACCTGAACCGATAGCTATCTACTGTGATAGCACCAGTGCAATTAACATATCCAAGAACCCTGTTATGCACTCCAAGACAAAACACATTGCTATCAAGTACCATTACTTGAGAGAGCTAGTACAAGACAAGGAGGTGAGACTAGAGTATGTTCCCACCAAGGAACAAATTGCTGATATCTTCACAAAGTCATTACCAAAGAGTACTTTTGAGTATCTCAGAGGTAAACTAGGGGTGATACCCCTTCATGATCTTCAGTAAACCTAGAAAGGTGGTCACCAGCTCATTGTGCTTCAACAGAGGGTTACACCTCATCTTTTCTGAACTGATGAAAAAGGAATGTTGCTTATAGGGGGAGTAGATTAGACAAAGGTAGTCTTTCTGACTAGCCTTTGGCATCATTGTCAAAAAGGGGGATAGTTTGGCAATAACCGAAGGACTGTAACAGTTGCAGTGGTAAAGAGATACAAGCACAGTAAGGTGATTGCCCATCAAAGTTTTTCCATCAATGCCAAAGGGGGAGATTGTTGGCATTAAGTGATGATAACCGGTAAGCTTGCTACCGGTACTAGTGTTGTCATTGATTGGCAAAAAGAGTATAGACACTTGTCATCTCTATAAAGTCTACAGATCCAAGGAGATCGGTATGAAAGGAAGATGGTTTGGCAGAAGTAGTGGCTGCTAAACAAATACCACCAGTCACTATACAATGCATCACCAACCGGGTAGTGTACCCAGTATAGTCAAAAACAAGGACAGTAACACCAAATCGGTGTCAACAATACAACCGAGGATGGTGCAACCGGTGAGCCAAAGAAAGGGGCAGTAACAGGTCATCAACCCTTACCTATTCACAGTATAAGGATCTCCACCGATCTATTAATGACTCCGGTATAAACCGAGGAAGTCATAGTCAAATTAACTGTTCCAACTAACTCTTTGACAAAGATTTCCTGCTCTAAATCCAGAAGTCTTTGAGTTAAACTAGCGATCGGTTTGAAGCGAGTCTGGAGGTTTTAAAGCTGAGATCAGTGGCTTTAAAACTAGCGATCAGATTGAGGCAAGTTTGGAGGATTTCAAGCCGAGATCAGTGGCTTTACTACAAAGCGTTGTCTCTTATGAAGGAAAGTTGCTTGACACGCAACTACTGCTTTTTTCATTAAACAGATAAAGCAAGGGCATGCATCGGATGATTTCATTGGTAAACTAGTACTCCACTAAGCAATGAATCTGATGAAGACCTGGAGTTAGGTCATGCTTAATGAGCACAATTAGGGCCAGGACCCTAGAAGTTGCCTTCATTCTGCCAAGTAAAAGAGTGAACCTGTACACTAAAGAAGCCAAGGGTGAAAAGAAGAAAGAAGTAAAAAAGAAGATTGTGCAAAGTAGCACAATGATAGAGGAGAAGACACCTGCAGTGACCGGTGATGCTTCTCAATTGAGCACAAACAAAGATCTTATCAGGCTATGCTTAGCCATTTTTAAAAGATCAAACCTTCTATTGTTCTCTAGCAATTATAATAGTTAAATCCCAATATTTGGGTGGACTCTAACAGGTCCCTTGTATCAAAATCCCTTAACCGGGTGACATTTTCCAGGGTGTTCAAAGTCTTCTAACCGGCAGGCACTAACCGGCTTTATTGTAACAAATCCCTTGACCGGGTCACATATAACAAATGCGTTTTTATCCTTTAACCAGGAAGGCTCCTAACAGGGCATACTCCTGAACAATACAAAATTTGTGAGGTCTCCTCACACCGTGGTTTTTACCCTAACCGGGTTTCCACGAGATAAATTTGGTGTCACTGTGTGATTGTTTACTTTTGATTTATTTGCTTAAATCTGCTTGCCTTTCTGCTGCAAGTTTACTTCACCGGATTTAAAGAGAATAAGTTTTAGAGGTGCTGATTCACCCCTCCCCTCTCAGCACCGGTTGGGACTGTCAGCTCTTCTATGGATCATTGTTAAACAGTACTAAAATGTTAACTAGGGAAGTTTATTTGCATGCTCGACATCTTGGAGACTGTTTAATTCTAGCCAAATAAGGGGATTCCACTATTTGTCTGGGTAAATAGTAAATTAGAGTCATCTGAAACCTGCAGATCTATGATGAACATGCTCGTGTAGGAGTTAGAGAGCTAGTGATGAGATATGAGATTAATAGCTATTCTGTGGCTACAGCAATTCCTAGGTTCTAAAATATATCTTTATTGCTCAATGTATAGCCAGCATAGTATGCTCAGAATTCAAACTATATTTAATGTCCATTTTCCAGTGAAAATTATATTTTGATTTCCAAAGCACTACACGTTTTGTTTGAACTTCACGTTGGTCAAAATAGCTGTATAAAAACTTGTGTCTAGTGCTTTCAGCATCAACTTTCAATAATCTCTAGAAGCAATTAAGAGCATCTCTCATAAATTCAACAAATCATTTCTTTTTTTAAAATCAGTGTGGACATAAATGAAGTCTGTTTGTTTGCCAGCAGCTGTTATCTATATAAAGTAAGCTATCATCAACAATGATACTAGTTGAAGATAAATCTGAAATGGAGGATCTCACAAGCAGAAAAATCACCTGAGTAGCACAATATGAACCTCCTCCCCAATATTCAAAACCCGTGGTTATCAAAGAGACACCAATCAATATGATGGAAGTCCCCGTCACAGTAGGAGGAAATATACGTCGCAAAATTCTTGCAGGGCAAAAGGAAGCTGCAACTTGTAGCCAACAACAGACAAGAATCTGTTTTCAAGAAAGTCTATTACATTGAGTACAAAAAGACAAAATATATTACCTCTTCAAAGAATGCAATATGATTTTCCAGCTTGAGACAGTAAAAAAAATGATTTAAGAGTAGGTGCATTAACAGTTGGTAATCCAATATACGGTAAGCCATTAAAGTGTTCAATAATGGAGATGTTGATGGTCCACCCTTATTGTTTTTTTAAAGAAGTATGTTAATACAATTGGTCCAATAATATGTATTAATAGCTAGCTAATTAAGTAATGAGTGTCTGATATACCTATAATAGGTCTAATATTAGTGAATGATGTCTTACATTAGAAGCTATAATTATTCTTAAATACCAAGTGTTTGTGCACCAAGTGCATCTTTATACTCACAGTGCCAAGGATGTGACCGTATGCATCTTCACCAGATAGGCATTCTCCTTCGAGTTGTTGGTTACATGCCTTGCATGACCCATTTACAGAACAAGATATGCCATTGCATGTACATGCAGTTAGCACTGAAACTACCTGATTAACTGTCAAGTCCCAACTAATCCATCATTAAAAAATTATGGTTCATGGAAAAACTGTGAAATAAGAAAGCTATCGGTGAAAATATAAATGAGAAATCAAAGGGGATCAAAGGGAGAAGGGTAATGATTTTTTAGTGTCGTGATATTGTATTTTGTGCACAACCTATTGGCAAATTGACCTCCTTCAACTTTATTAAGTTAGGTTTCAGGCCAAACATTTCAGTCTCATTAACTGATTTGGTTATTTCTTGAACTCAGAGAATATTTAAACTGGTAAATTTAAGGTAAGACTTCTGGGATATTGAGTAAAAAAGATACAACTTGCTATAAGAGGACAACTACTTTCTATATTGGGGATCTTTTGTTAATGTTTCCTCATAATGAATTCAAATATTATTAACAGACAGGACAACAGTGACCAGATGACAAACATATAATCCATGTACTACAAAACCTTCCCACTAATGAAAAGAAAATCTATCTTATAGAATAATTACCAATTGGCACAACTGCAAAAGTAATACCCATCACGGAGAGCAACCCTGATCCTGCAAATAAATGATTCAAAATAGCTTAGTTATTTATAGTAAAACAAAAACTTAAAAATAAATGTCAAATTAGGTAAAGGATATGTATCCTTTTCTAGTGCCTATTCTCCAACAAAAACAAGCAGAGCACATTAGAATCATTTTTCAGGAATATTAATAAAGGATCACATAAAGTCATATCTTGCACCTTTAATCAATCCAAGAAGGCCCACAATGAGCTGGTAGTAATAAAAAAAAAGATCTTACAATGAGGTTTCAATGCTACCATGACTAAGGAAGTAGCCATTCTCCAAGTCACCATTTCCAACAGTCATTTCTGGAGACAAAAAGCAAAAATATAATGGGTCCTAAAGGGTGATTCAAATACACATTTCTTTCATATATCACTCTTCAATAGACATATTGTCAATGCTACAGGAAAAATAGCTTTGAAATCCAAAAAAGCTGCCTTGGACTCTAAAGAAAACAACACTTTGAGTACAGAATTGTTTCACATCTATGTTACACTAGGTTTCTAAGACAAGGATGGAAGGGGATGGGAAGGCACTTTTCTGTGATGGATGTTTGTAGGCCATTTTTCAGGGATGGCTATTAAACAAAGAGGGAAAAATTAAAAACATGGAAAATTTCAAAGATTTGTACAATAACATTGATAAGGCATTCATCATATACATTATAGAACCTAATGCATAACATTAGAGTTGAATTAAAAACTCACATGAGAGTTTAAAAACTCACATGAGAGTTTACAAACAAACTAACAAAATTTAATTGCTTTCATTGACAATATGCACATATATTATATAAAAGTAAAACTTACAATAAAATGTCTAAAGGATGCAAGTTCAACTACAAAATGACAAAAACATAGAAACCATGCTGCTACTCCTAATAAACATTTGTGAACACTACATCAGAATTTGAACCTGAATCTACGTCACTACCACTATGAGGAACTCCTCATCCATTGAACTCCAACTGATACCTCTTGTGCCTACTCTTCATCAATCTGTGGCATCTTTGAAATCAATATTGTGAAGAACCAGACTGGCTCTTCCTGTATTTATTTTTCCTTAATTTGAAATGATGCAATTCTTTTATAATAATCAAGTAAAATGAACAATCACAATGAAATTTTCACCAGTTCCAAAGATTGAACCAAAACAATGGACCTCTCCGTAATAACGTTCATTAATATCTTTATTTCATCTCAATAAATAAATAGGCAATTAATTGATATAAAAATTAATGCACCTGGCAACTTCTGGAATGTTTTTGGTGTATGCAATAACCCTCGATCACGTGTCACAGTCCAAACTCATTAAAGACCAATCCTATACAGTTCACGTGGCAGCCTCAGACAATGGCGTGACTGCTCTGCAGCAAGTTCGGGATTCAGCAGACTGTAGACGGCCCAGTTTGCGTTCACGTGAGCAAGGAGGAACAAGGTGGAACAGTTCTAAGCTCACGCAGAGCCTAGCAGCAGTAATACAGCTCCAGTAGCTGTCACACAGGCTGTAGTTGGGGGTCAAAAACTCTACAGACCTCACGTCAAACACCAAACACCTCAAACGGTTCTTCCTTATTGAATGCAGCAGTCCTAAAATAAATCGCAATGCCTTTCAAAACAATTTCGCAGCCAGGAAACAATTGTTGGTTTCTTAATTTTGTGAATCCGATCACAAAATTAACAAATAACGCCAGCAAGGAGATCTTTGCTAATTTCTCAACCAAATATTAAACCTCAACCTTGAACAATTTGAACCCCTTGAATATAATCTAATTTGCCTGTAGAATTAAATACTTCACCAAAACCCAGTATACCTCAGCACTGGATTTAATTCAGTATCAGAACGAGCTCTCTCCTGGAAGAAGACCAAACTCGACAAATCTCAGAAGAACTCTCTCCAAAAATGAAGACCAAGCTCCAGAAACCCTGGCTTTTCCAAGCCAAGCAGAATTCTCACATAAACAATTTATCAAATCAACAATGGGTAAATGAAAGTGCTTTTTCGAGTTGTACTTATAGCTTTTTCGGAAAAAGCACAATTTCACTTTTTTCATATTAAAGGCTTTTAAATGATAATTTCACATTATAACATTAAAGTTATAAAGTACTTAAGTTATTAAATTAAAATACTTTAATTTAATAACGATAACTTTAAAAACAAAGCCACTGAATTTTGCAACTGAAACAAACTCTTTTCCAACACCAGAGCCCAAACGCCAACTGCCCTATCAAAAATAACCCACTGCCAAAAATAGCCAATTGCTAAATATAGACTTACTAAAAATAGTAAGTCTCTCAAACTGGAGATTCCCTGAAGCTCGATCCTGAAACATCTGACACTCCATGCAGACACCCTGCTAATCTTGGCCATACCCAAAATACCACTTACTAAAAATAGTAAGTCGACCAAATTGACCCGAACGAAGAGCAGACCTAGTAAACTGAATCTCCAAAATGGAATCCCAACATTGGCTCCTCAATCTGACCCCCTCTAACCACTTGATTAGCTTGCGAGGGTCGCCAAACCAAGCTAATCCCAGAAGACGGAAAATCAGGGACATTACAAATATCCCAAAATTTAGAGTCTAATGATTCTCTAGAGCTTGTTAATTTTGAAGTTGCAAATGCACAATCATCAACTTCTCCAATCATCAAGAGGTAAACCTGTTCCTCTTGATTGACTAGATGCAAGGTGGCCAGGATGCCGACATTGGTACTGGTACAGTAGAATAGTACAGACTTGGAGATGGCATTTTTTAAAATAATTTATTAATTTGTTGGTTTTCTAACATTAAATCTAAAAATATAAATATCACAAAACAATTAATCACATGTTAATTTCTTGGATTTCAAGACGTCTCCAATATGGGAGACGTGTCCCAAAGGGGTCGAAGATGCATATCCCTACAACAATGACTAGATAAAGTTGTAAGTTGAAATATATTGTCCCAATTCTCTTTACCAAAATTTTCATAGCTTTTAAAAAGTTTCTATGCAAAAATTTCTGTTTGCTACTACTTCGAAGGTTCAATCGTAAAGCTTTAGAGCAGAATTTCATAACCCAAACTCATTTCAACATTCATTGGTTTATTGAAACATTACATCAAACATTTTCCAAGCATTCAATATGACTAGAAATAAAGGAATTTGAACATTACAGTTTGTTGTTCTAAGAAGCAAAGTACAAACAATGGCTTATTTTATTTCCTAACCACTTTGGAATATAAATGACACCTTCCAATGTGTAGCTACAGTAGGTTGTCCCACATTCGAGGTACCATACCAATCCCAAACTCAATGTCACACCTTTCAGCTTGTTTGCGACCTCCCAAAGTTTGTTCCAACAACAGGAACAGCTCAGTTATTCCTAACCAGTTACTGAGAGGAGGGGGTGAATCAGTAAATACTAATTCTATTTCCAATTAAAACTTGTATAAAGATTCTTGCAAGATAAACAGAATGTAAATAACCATTCACAAACAAAAATAGAAATGCTCAGATCAACACATCATATGTACATGGAAACCCTCGGTTAGATGCAAAAAGCCACGGTGAGACAGAGCTCACAACTCCACTACTGCAGTAATAAAGGTGCCCGGTTAAGAGCTTACAAAGCACTTGCAAGAGTGCTACCCGGTAAAGGGATTTGATAGAAGACCGGTTAAGATCTTGACTCTATTAGGAGACGCCTTGTTAAAGGACTTTCAACATCAATCAAGATGCTACTCAGTAAAAGGATTTATACAAAGAACCTGTTAGGGTTCACTGTAATGACCCTCACTAGTAGGATCACTAAAATCTCTGATTTTGTGCTTATGGAATTTCGTCAAACAGTTGGCATGCACTGGTATGTTTTGCTTGCAATGATGTGTTTCAAGGTGTTTATTGTTTTGGCACCAAATTCCAATTGAGCTAACAATACCAATGTAGAAATGTATTACAATGTGCAACAATGAATCTCAAAGCAATGTAAAAACTCACTACATATATATCAAACTTCTCTAATTCTGATTTCACTTTCCAGAATTTATATGTCTATTACATATATCACATATGAGCACTGTTTATGGACTGTCTACAATACATGAACTAGGATATGAAACGTATGAATCATCTTACATGACATAGTCCCATCAATGCACCATATTACAATGCAAAGTCTGAATACAATGACTGTTTCCTAAACATATATAGGGGACTGTTACATAGCAAGGAACTTGGTAACAACTAAGTCTAATAATGCAACTTCTAATACAATGACTCCAAGACTATAACAGTGACTGATTCCAATATAATGCATCCAATTACTATGCCAATTTAATTATGACAGTGACTAACCAATATCTGCTGTAACTATGACTGATACCAAGCAATTATCACAACTTCCTTGAATTCAAATGCATACTAAACTCATGGATGGAACCTGTTAATCGCTTCCCAATGCCTGGTGATGACTGCTGATGTAATCTGGACTGGAACAGTCCCAAACTTCACCTCCAATCTCAGCCAAACTGCCTGCAAGTACAGGCCGTACCAGGCCATACATGTACGGCACCTGTATAAAATAAAGGGGAGGGTTTTGACACTCCAATCTGATATCAATAGGACCGCCTATACAGTACTAGTCTTCACTCCAAAGCATTAAATTTATCTCCAAGGGATTTAAGAGATATAAGCAAAATTTTGAATCCAGGCCCTGGTATGAAGTGACTGAAAATGTGCCAAAATGTCTTCAATCTATCACCAAAATGATTCACCAATTAAGTGATGAATTCCAAACCCTTATTCAACCAGTTACAAACCCTCAATATCAATTTTCCAAGTCTGCTTTTTCGGACTGCTTTTTTGGGTCTGCTTTTTCAGACTGCTTTTTCGAATTTGCTTTTTCGGACCTGCTAAAAACGGCCGCCTATAATTTCGGACCTGCTAAAAATTGCCTCCTATAATTTCGGCTCTACTAAAAATGCCTCCTGAAATGCTGTTTCAATCACAAAAAAACCCTTACAACAAATTCTCAATGAAGTACCAATGAGATGGCTGAGTACCAACTCCAAACTTGCAACCCTTCAGTAGATATTTCACTACCTCAGTTATGCCAATCTAGGGGAGTGATTCGTTCCCAAAGATCGAATAGTATTTGCAGACCACAAGGCTACAAATTGCTTCACAATGAAGAAGTAGAAGAAATCCCAAATCCAAGCATGTAGAAATGAAGCCCCAAGCCCTCTATTTATTCTTTTCCTTGAGAAGTTGCTAGAACTTCTAGAAACATCCAATATAATGTACTTTATAATAAAATAACATTATAATAATAAAGTACATTTCTCAGCTCAAAATTATAACAATGTAGGCCCAAATGTCTCATAACTGAATGTAGGCCCAACTACGACTGAACGTAGGCTCAAGACTGAACGTAGGCTCTACTACAACTGGATGTAGGCTCCACTACAACTGCATGTAGGCCCAAACTGGATGTAGGCTCTACCGAATGTAGGCTCTGTCAGCAATATGCAATCAAATGATCAACATAATGACCCTCTCTCCAAACCATTTGCCTACGAGAGTCGATGATAGGCAAATCCGTCATGCCAAACGATGTCAGCCAAAATGGGGACATGACAGTCCGCCCTTCCTGAAATTGCTTGTCCCCAAGCAATGGCTAAACAAATAACCAATCAATCCACCTAGATCCCAAATGTAGTCATGATCTAAACTGCTGTCAATCAACGCAAGCTCCTGCAATATTCTCTGAAATATAATCAAGAGAAATCCATAATCAAACTGGCAAATACAACTCAACCAAACTCCAAAATCACAACCGCCAGAGTCAGGAACCCACGAGAAACAAACTCTCGAAATATCAAAACCCAAGTAGAGAGGACAACTAAAACTACCAACATAGCAAATATCATCAACACATCCCACTAGCCTACGCAGAGTGCACAATCCAACTCTACAACAATGGTGAACACTCCCGAATGGAATCGTACCAAGTATGGAGAATCCACACACTGTACAGCTCCTGCAGTAAACACAACTCTGCAGATCACCGACCACTGTCTCATAACCATAACTCCCATGTACCGCTGATGGCGAATAGTCATCACATGATGGATGGCAAGAACTAGAACCCAAACCAAATCTAACGGCCATCAACTCCTCAACACATGAATCAAATGCAAACTGATGAACATATCCTGCAATATAATGCTGATAAAAAGAACCAGCCTTAGCCAATAGCTCACCATGCACAGGTGATACAACCCACTACGAAAGATCACCAGCTAAGTTAGGAGATGACATAGCCAATGGAGTAGAATCAATAGCAACAACCGTTGAAGCATCACTCCCAAACTCCTGCTCTAAGTCATGTACTGTGAAGCTCACAGTGTAATGCCGATAAGATGCACCAATCTCAGTCAGTGGCTCAGACTGCAATCCAGATGAAGCTAAATGCAACTGATCACTAACCAAGCCCGAACTAACCACTATCTCCGAAGACACCTCCAAAGGAGTAGTATCACTAATAGGAACCAAGTCAAATGCTGGCACACCAACATCACTCATGATCTCTGGTACAACATCACTAGTCTCCGTGCCATTAGTAGTAGAGACCACCACCATGTCAAACATACCACAATGCTCAGCTGCAACGCCCAACTCAACTGAACCTGCCTCCAGTGGAAACAAACCAAACATGCCAATGCTAGTATCAAGGATGGATGCATCCCCATCTCCACTGTCTCTGACAATCTCAACCATGGACATCCTCGGATCACCAAACACCACAACCTGTGACTATACGGGATCTGGTAAAGACTGAAGTCACTCTAACTCCATGGTCACCTCAGCCAAATGAAACTGTGACTCCTCGAAAGCCAACTGCGTACTCTCAAGTACCTCAAAAGTCACCTCGAGCTGCTGAGTAAGCTCACTCACCTCCTCTTCCTTGACCAATAATGCATCGTACGCTGTACTGCCCCACTCTATAAGATGCTCTCTATCGGCTACCAACTACATATAATTCTGCTTCAGAACCCGCATAGCCTCCCACAAAGAGTGGATCTCTGTCAAGGAAAGGTAACTACCTCCCTGCTCATCGCTAGTAGAACCCCATCCATAAACTGCTAACAACTGACAAGTAGCATCGAAATGCTCGCAAGCGGCAGAAATGTCACGCTCACTAACTCTCAGCTGACTAACCACATGATGGCACTGGCTGGTCGAACTCCTAGACTCTACCCCTAGTACATTGTCCAAAGGAGTAACCTCAAAATAGCTATCATCTATAATACTGCCATCCGAATTCTGCAGACCAGCTGCTGAACTCGTATCATCAAACTAAGTGACTGAAGCATCAACATAAACCTCCATATCAAAGGAACCCGCTGAAAAGACTAAGTCCTCAATACTGTCAATATCATCCTCCTCTAACACACTATCCAAAGGAGTGGACTCAAAATCACTGATCTCTGGAGTACTACCATCCATACTCTGCGAATCAACTCCAAAGCTCACATCATCATATGGAGTATCAAAACCTGTAGCATTATTATCCAACTCCGTCGTAACAAATGAATCTGCCGAGGATGCTAAGTCCTCAGAATTGTCCACAGCATACTCTTGGATGTCATCAATACCCATATGATCCTGGGACTCATCTGTAAATACTAACACCTCAGATGTACCTGAATCATCACAAACCCACTGCACCCTGAGTGGTCGAGTGGAAATGTACACAACTCCTAACATTGGTGTATAGAAACTAATACCAAAATCTGACAAGCTGCGGGCACAAGAAAAGACAACACCATGCAATCTGCTAATCAAATCCATGATAGCACTCAAACAACTACTGCTACCAATAGGTGATAAAGATCTCCAGTCAACATAATCCCAAACACCAATATAATGATCCCGAATCCACATCCATAAACTAAAATCAGCTGGTAACTCAAGCAAACTCCTCACCTGAGTAATATGACTAATACCAACTAACTCCACATATATGTCTGATACTGTACTCATTACAATCTCTGAATCCGGAATGTGAAGGCTAGACATACTCATATCATCATCAACATGGGACCTGACTGTAAAAGAAAGCGGAGTCCCTGCCACAAGTGCTAACTCCTGAACTGAACTCGCTTCAAGACAAAGCTCATCCACATACCTGTCTGATACTGACCCTAAATCCCGGATATGAATGAAAAGTGTACTCTCACAACTATCAGCAACCACATGTGATCCGCATGTCGCAGAAAGCTGAGTATCACGTGTGTAAGATGGATCTGAACTCAACTCTATGCCATACCCATCCACATGTCTCTTTGCGGCACTATTCCAATCAACTGTACTATCCTCGATCACTGTAACATCATTAGGATCAACCGTACCGCAATCACTATCAGTGTCAATAACACAATCTGGTGTGCCTGTGATGTCTCCCTGTATCAAATCAGCATGTCTCTCCGAGTCCTGTAATGCCAATGGAGTACTCAACAAAGAGACTCGAGTGTCCTCAAACTTTCGAGAAAGCCTGCCAACTTCCTCCTCCTTCCTCCTCAAGGCATCTAAATGGTCTCTGGCAAGGCTAAGAAGATGGTCACGATCTGAAAGAAGATGTAAATAACTCATCTTCATCGCTCCCATTCCTTCCCCGATCGCCTGTAAGTCAACACAAGAAGACTCTGCCTGAACTCCCTTATGTCTATCCTGTAACTGAATCATCTGGATGTGATCCTCTATCATATCCCGCATCCTGTCATAATGAGATAATGTAGACACAACACTGTCTTCATTTATCTTCAGTTGGCTTGACAAATCATGTGAAGTGCAACCAGCCTCAACCTCATGTGACAAAGCATCCAACTGTCCCTGATACTCTCTATCAGCAAAGTCATGAATACTCAATGTCTGCTCATCGCTGATATGTATCTCATCATCATGCACAACAACCTCCTCACAATCATCATCTGAATCCATTGTGCTGTAGTTACTATTCTGAGCACCTGTGACATCATCCTCAGGCAACCTGTATACAACTGTCTCAACTTGAGTACCAAGTTGACAGTTACTATCAATCCGCATAGTGTCCTTCACCACTTCCTCCTGTGGCTGAGTAGAAACTGAAACATCTGTCGGAATACTAACTTGTTCCACAAAATCCTCATGAAGGTTTCTGGTAACTGTGTCAGCCGATCTAATGTTATCTCTCCTGCGAGAAGATCTGCAAAATAAAAAACTTGACAACTTATTCACCTTGGCTGGGTCGGACAGTATATCATTCATCACACGGTGGTGCTTATTCCACTGTTCAGACAAGTTCTGGTCTATTCTCTTAAGTTCATCTCGAATGTCTGAATAACCATCACTTCTACTGTGTCTATCTATTGCCCACGATCGTGTCCTCTGAAACCCTGTACTATTCCTGTCCATACTGAAATCAATCAAGTGCTGCTCACTCATGCAAAGACGGTTCTTACCCAACAGGATGGCAAGAAAACCGCTCTGATACCACTGTAATGACCCTCACTAGTAGGATCACTAAAATCTCTGATTTTGTGCTTATGGAATTTCGTCAAACAGTTGGCATGCACTGGTATGTTTTGCTTGCAATGATGTGTTTCAAGGTGTTTATTGTTTTGGCACCAAATTCCAATTGAGCTAACAATACCAATGTAGAAATGTATTACAATGTGCAACAATGAATCTCAAAGCAATGTAAAAACTCACTACATATATATCAAACTTCTCTAATTCTGATTTCACTTTCCAGAATTTATATGTCTATTACATATATCACATATGAGCACTGTTTATGGACTGTCTACAATACATGAACTAGGATATGAAACGTATGAATCATCTTACATGACATAGTCCCATCAATGCACCATATTACAATGCAAAGTCTGAATACAATGACTGTTTCCTAAACATATATAGGGGACTGTTACATAGCAAGGAACTTGGTAACAACTAAGTCTAATAATGCAACTTCTAATACAATGACTCCAAGACTATAACAGTGACTGATTCCAATACAATGCATCCAATTACTATGCCAATTTAATTATGACAGTGACTAACCAATATCTGCTGTAACTATGACTGAGACCAAGCAATTATCACAACTTCCTTGAATTCAAATGCATACTAAACTCATGGATGGAACCTGTTAATCGCTTCCCAATGCCTGGTGATGACCGCTGATGTAATCTGGACTAGAACAGTCCCAAACTTCACCTCCAATCTCTGCCAAACTGCCTGCAAGTACAGGCCGTACCAGGCCATACATGTACGGCACCTGTATAAAATAAAGGGGAGGGTTTTGACACCCCAATCTGATATCAATAGGACCGCCTATACAGTACTAGTCTTCACTCCAAAGCATTAAATTTATCTCCAAGGGATTTAAGAGATATAAGCAAAATTTTGAATCCAGGCCCTGGTATGAAGTGACTGAAAATGTGCCAAAATGTCTTCAATCTATTACCAAAATGATTCACCAATTAAGTGATGAATTCCAAACCCTTATTCAATTAGTTACAAACCTTCAATATCAATTTTCCAAGTCTACTTTTTTGGACTACTTTTTCGGATCTGCTTTTTCGGATTTGCTTTTTCGGATTTGCTTTTTCGGACTGCTTTTTCGGACCTGCTAAAAACGGCCGCCTATAATTTCGGACCTGCTAAAAATTGTCTCCTATAATTTCAGCCCTACTAAAAATGCCTCCTGAAATGCTGTTTCAATCACAAACAAACCCTTACAACAAATTCTCAATGAAGTACCAATGAGATGGCTGAGTACCAACTCCAAACTTGCAACCCTTCAGTAGATATTTCACTACCTCAGTTATGTCAATCTAGAGGAGTCATTCGTTCCCAAAGATCGAATAGTATTTGCAAACCACAAGGCTACAAATTGCTTCACAATGAAGAAGTAGAAGAAATCCCAAATCCAAGCATGTAGAAATGAAGCCCCAAGCCCTCTATTTATTCTTTTCCTTGAGAAGTTGCTAGAACTTCTAGAAACATCCAATATAATGTACTTTATAATAAAATAACATTATAATAATAAAGTACATTTCTCAACTCAAAATTATAGCAATGTACGCCCAAATGTCTCATAACTGAATGTAGGCCCAACTACGACTGAACGTAGGCTCTACTACAACTGGATGTAGGCTCCACTACGTAGGCCCAAACTGGATGTAAGCTCTACCGAATGTAGGCTCTGTCAGCAATATGCAATCAAATGATCAACATAATGACCCTCTCTCCAAACCATTTGCCTACGAGAGTCGATGATAGGCAAATCCATCATGCCAAATGATTTCAGCCAAAATGGGGACATGACATTCACCCTGATAGAGGGATTTGAATATGCTTTCACAAAATAAAAGCAATGATCTTAATTGACACTCTTTGTCTGATTAGATCATACCTATTGATCTTCCTGTTTTGCTTGGCTGTTGATGCTTTATGCTTTTCACCTCTGTGACTGTAGCTCTTCTCTCAAAAGATGTCTCTCTCCTACTCTGTATATTCAACAACTATTTTCTTGCATCCTAAGACTTGTATTTATGCAAAAATCATTTTAATGAAACCCTAACTCATAGAACCGCGCAGGTTGTAAACTCGTCCTTAAATCATGCAACAAAGAAAAAGCTTTGCGTTCTGATCTTGAGTTTACCTTGAAACGTCCGCGTAGAAATAAAACTAACTCCTGTTAAAAAGATAACTCCAGTTCTAAACGGTGGATGCTCCGTATATTCCAGTTTTAACTTAAACAGCTCTGCATTCACCGGTGCAGATTGACGTGTTGTTGACCGGTATCAATCTTATACCCGGTTCATCCCCTGTATGCACTATAAGACCGCTAGTATGTACTCTGTTCGGTCTACCAATGCATATACTCTGTTTTAATCTACCAATGCCTATAAAGTAATGTGAGTGATCTATCGGTGTACCTTATACCGGTGAGAATGGTGTTTGCATCAATCTTCACTAATGACAACTTAAATTTGCTAGCAATCTTCCCCTTTGTCATTGGTGGCTGAACTATTGTACTCACTCATCACAGTTAATTCCTTGGTTTGTAGACTTTGCCTTTTAGCTTCATCTCTATTATCTGTAGACTTCCCCTATCTGTAGGTGTCTTCTTCTTCGACCTTCTCACCTCTGTAGCTCTTCTTCTCTTTTCTTCTTCCCCTTTTTGCCTCCATAAGACAAAGGGTTATGCTTTATTTAGTTTTCTACATTTCTAGCTTGAAGAAGATATCCTTGTAAATTTTCTTCATTGAATGAATGAACGGATTCCATTGACCGGTTACATATTCTATATTTTTCTGTGTTGCTTTTAGAGAGACAATAGCATTTTCCATGTCCTCTACAGTTTTCTAATCCGGTTCATTGATCATATTTTCAGCATCTGTTGATGTCTGTTGCATTGAATCGAATATTGGGGCCAGAAATAATTGAAATCCAATAATATCTTGGATTCTCTTGGTCTTCTCTTCAAATGCCTTTCTAAGAATAAGAACTAGGCTTGTCATTTCTGACAGTCCCAACCGGTGCTGAGAGGGGAGGGGTGAATCAGCACCTCTAAAACTTATTCTATTTAAATCTGGTAAAGTAAACTTACAGAAGAAAGGCAGCCAGATTTAAGCATATAATAACAGTAACCAAACAATCACACAGTGACACCAGATTTATCACGTGGAAACCCGGTTAGGGTGACAACCACAGTTTGAGGAGACCTCACAAATTTTGTACTCTTCTGGAGTACGCCCTATTAGGAGCCTTCCCAGTTAAAGAATCAAAACGCACTTGTTAGATGCGACCCGGTTAAGGGATTTGTTACAATGAGGCCGGTTAGTGTCTGCCTAGTTAAAGGACTTTGAAGTTTTGAACACCTCAAAAGATGTCACTTGGTTAAGGGATTTGATACAAGGGACCTGTTAGAGTCCACCCAAATACTGGGATTTAACTATTGTAAATGCTAGAGAACAATAGAAGGATTGACCTTTTACAGATGGCTTTGCAAAGCCTGATAAGATCTCTTTATGTACTCAACTGATAAGCATCACCGTTCGTTGCAGGTGTCTTCTCCTCTACTATTGTGCTACTCTACACAATCTTCTTTCTCACTTCTTCTTTCTTCTTTTCACCCTTGGCTTCTTTAGCATACAAGTTCACTCTTTTACTTGGTAGAATGAAGGCAACTTCTATTCGCCTTATACAGAAGAATATATAGGGTCCTTAGCCCTAATTGTGCTCATTATGCGTGACCTAACTTCAGATCCTTATCAGATTCATTACTCAGTGGAGTACCAGTTTACTGAGGAAACATCCGTTGCATGCCCTTGCTTTTTCTGTCTAATGAAGAAAGCAGTAGTTGTGTGTCAAGCAACTTTCCTTCATAGGAGATAACGCTTTGTTTTAAAGCCACTGATCTCGGTTTTAAAGCCACTGATCTCGGCTTTAAATCCTCCAGACTCGCCTCAAACCGATCGCTAGTTTAACTCAAAGACTTTCGGATTTAGAGTAGAAAATCTCTGTCAAAGAGTTAGTTGGAACAATTAGTTTGGCTATGACTTCCTTGGTTCATGACTGGAGTCATTAATATACCGATTATGGTTGAGTTCAGTTCTTCATGTTGTGAACAGGTAAGAGTCCTTGTTTCTGTCCCTTCCTTGGCTTACCGGTTGCACCATGCTGGGTTATATTGTTGACACTGGTTAGCTATTGCTTTATTTGTACTTTTCTACACCAGTTGTAGCACGGTCCTCTGTTGATGCTGGAATCCTCTTTTTCTTTACTGTGTACATTGCCCGGCGGTTAAGGCTTTGTATAGTGACCAGTGATATTTGCTTTCAGTCACAACTGTCTTGTATATTGACATCATCGGCAAAACCATCCCTCTTTCATATAGATCTCCTTGGAGCTTTAGACTTAGTAGAGATGACAAGTCTCTATACTCTTTTGCCAATCAATGACAATACTTGTACCAGTCGCAGGCTTACCGGTCACCATCACTTGATGCCAACAATCTCCCCCTTTGGCATTGATGGCAAAACCTCATAACCTTGATAGTCAATCAAAATTTCACCAGGTAACTGTACTTGTATCTCATTGCCCCTACTACAGTCTTTTGATTCTTGCCAAACTCTCCCCCTTTTTGACAATAATACCAAAGGCTAGTCCGAAAGACTACCTTTATCTAATCTGCTCCCCCTATCAACAGCATTCCTTTTCATCAGTCCACAAAAGATGAGGTGTAACCCTCTGTTGAAGCATAATGAACTGATGATCACCTTTCCAGGTTTACTGAAGATCATGAAGGGGTATCACCCCTACTTTACCTCTAAGATACTCAAAAGTATTCCTCGGTAATGACTTGGTGAAGATATCAGCAATTTGTTCCTTGGTGGGAACGTACTCCAGTCTCACCTCCTTGTCTTGTACCAGCTCTCTCAAGTAATGATACTTGATAGCAATGTGCTTTGTCTTGGAGTGCATAATAGGGTTCTTGGATATGTTAATTGCACTGGTGCTATCACAATAGATAGTTATCGGTTCAGGTATCTGTTCTTTGATTCCTTCCTGCAGTTATTTGATCCAGATTACCTGTGTGCAATTGATTGCTGCAACAACATATTCGACCTCTGCAGTAGATTGTGAAATACAATTCTATTTCTTACTTGTCCAAGAAACAATTCTTCCACCGAGAAAGAATGCACTACCACTTGTGCTCTTTCTGTCATCAATGTTGCCAACCCAGTCTGCATCAGTGTACACTTTTACTTCAAATCCTCCCTTGTGTGGAAATCATAATCCATATTCTTCAGTGCCCTCATAATCCATATTCTTCAGTGCCCCTTAGATATCTAAAGATTCTCTTTACTGCTATCAGATGTGTCTCTTTGGGATTAGTAGAGAATCTTGCCACTATGCCAACCGCATGTGCAATGTCCGGTCTACTGTGAACAACATACTGCAATTTTCCTATCATGGACCCATACATTGTTTCATTCACTTCTTTTGCATCATCCTCCTTTGATAAGTTGAGGTTAGTTATCATTGGGGTTCCAACAGGTTTAGAGTCTTCGAGTCCAAAAGTCTTAAGAATTTCTTTTATGTACTTGGACTGAGATATAAAAATACCTTCTTTTAGCTGATGGACCTATAGTCCAATGAAGAATTTTATTGCGCCTATCATAGACATCTCAAATTCTTTCTTCATCTCTTCACCGAAGGCTTTGCTCATCTTGTCATCTCCTCCAAAGATGATATCATCCACAAAGATCTCAGCAATGAGATTTCCATCTTTTCCGGTCTTGAGATACATATTGTTGTTGTCCACAGTTCTTGTGAATCCTATGGTCAGGAGATATGAATGTAGCCTTTCATACCATGCCCTTGGAGCTTGCTTAAGTCCATAAAGAGTCTTTTTGAGCTTGCAGACCATACCATCATCATGTGCAGATGTGAAGCTTACAGACCATTCCATCCTTATGTGCAGATGTGAAGCCTTCTGGTTGTTCAATGTAGACTTCTTCTAGAATTCCATTCAAGAATGCAGACTTGACATCCATCTGACACACTTTAAACTTCTTGTGCTGCATAAGCAAAAATAATTCTTGTCCTTTGGTCTTGGCACAAGATCCCATGTGCCATTCTTCTCAATTTGCTCAATTTCTTCCTCCATGGCCTTGACCCAGTTTTCATCTTCTAGGGCTTCCCTTGTTGTTTTGGGCTCCATACAGGAAAGTAAACAAATATTCTCTTTGGCCTTTTTCCTAGTCAAAACATTGACATGTTTGTCACCAATAATGTTATCAGTAGAGTGATATGTGACATACCTTGGGAGAACTGGGCGTTGTTTCTGGTCAAGCTCTTCCGGTTTAGCAATTTCTTCACCATGATTATGAACATCTTGTTCACCACCTTGTGCTTCAGGTGTAGTTTCCTGAACCAGGTGTCTATTCACATGGTGTTCTTCGTCTTCAGTAGCTGCTTCATTGAACTCAAAGACATTTTCTTCACTTTGCTCTTCAAGACTGTCATAATTGTTATGACCGGTCTCCTTAATCGGTTCTAAAGATTCATCAACTTTTACATTGATGCTTTCAATTATCTTCCCTGTTCTCTTGTTCAGACACCGATAGGCCTTACTTTTGGTAGAGTAACCCAAAAATGTTCCTTCATCACTCTTGGGATCAAACTTCCTAGAATACATCTCTTTTGATGTAACATTTACTACCAAAGATTTTGAAGTAACCCACACTGGGAGTATGCTTAAACCATAGTTCATAAGGAGTCTTACCGGTTCCCTTTTTGACTTGAACTCAGTTCAGTGTGTAGACAGCAATACTGACAGCTTCTCTCCAGAAGTGATGAGGAAGATCCTTCTGAATTAACAGAGTTCTTGCATAGTCAATCAGTGTCCTGTTTCTTCTTTCTGCTACACCATTTTTCTGCGGAGTTCTTGGTGGAGAAAACTGTCTTTTTATTCCATGTTCCTCACAATAGTGAATGAACTCCTAAGAGGTGTACTCACCTCCTCTATCTGATCTCAGGCACTTCAAGCTTTTACCGGTTTCTTTTTCCACTCTGGCCTTGTAGATTTTAAACATGTGGAAGGCCTTTGATTTCTCTCTAAGAAAGAGTGTCCACATCATTCTTGAGAAGTCATCTACAAAGATCATGAAGTACCGGTCTCCATGGTAGCTCTTTGTCTTCATTAGTCCACACAGTCCTGTGTGCACAAAGTCTAGAACACTTTCAGCAATAAACGTCTTACTGTTGAAACTTGCTCCGGTCAGTTTTCCTAACTGACAGTCTTTACAAACCCCACTGATGGGTTTTGTAATCTCAGGGAGTCCTCTAACCGATTTCTTTTTGCTTACTTTGACAATACTGTCAAAGTTAATGTGGCAGAGTCTCTTGTGCCATAGCCAGCTATTATCTTCCTTGGAGACAAGACAAATTTTACTTGATTCTCCTTTGATTGAAGCTATCAAACAAGCTCCTTCCATTAAGTCTAGGTAGAACAGATTGCCTTTGCTCTGTCTACCAGTTGCAACATGGGTTCCGAACTGATTTCTGACTATACAGGAACCTTGTCTGAATTCCAATTGGAATCCTTTATTGTTCAGCTGTGCAACACTCATTAAGTTGTACTTGAGTCCTTCAACCCAGTACACGTCTTCACAGAAGCATTGTTGCAGAGAGCAATAGAACCTTTACCTTTGATGGTACAGAGGGCATTGTTTCCAAAGGTAACTGATCCACTGTCATTGAGCTCCAAGTTGATGAACTTGTTCTTGTCACCGGTCATGTGGTGAGTGTATCCACTATCAATGATCCAATCATCATGCTGATGAGATCTAGATATGAGTGCAACTTCATTTACAACTGGGCTCTCCTTTATTGAAACAAATGCAATTTCTGGATCCTCTGAGTCTTCAGACTCATTGTCTGTGACTCTTTCCTCTACAAGATAGCATTCCTTCTTTGCTTTTCTCTTGAACCGGTTTCTTTTATCTTTAGATTCATTATAAGGACACCTTGCAGCAATATGTCCTATCTTGTTGCAAGAGAAGCATTTCAAAGGGAGCTTTCCCTTGTACTTCCCTTTTCCTCTGGGGAATCTCCTAGCAATGAGTGCTTCAGACTCATCTTGCTCCATCTCCTCTGAGAGTAGATTCTCAACAAGGTTGCCAATCTTTCCAGTAGAGCAATTGTCGATTTCTCTTCCCTTTTTGGTGGAAGAAACGTTGACGGAATACTTAAACGCTACTTCCTGAATGTATAAGCTATTATCAAAATTACTTAATTCAAAGGCAGCTAGCTTACCAATTAGGGAATCTAGGGTGACTTGATCTTTTGTCACCGATCTGAGCTCTTGAATGGAAAAGATCTTGATGGCATACTGAGATCTAAGAGTTCTCAGTATTTTGCTAACCACCTCCTCTTCACTGATCTTTCCTCCAGCGCTTCTGATGGAGTTGATCACCTCTTTGATCCGGTTGCTATATTGCTCGATGTCTTCTCCTTCATTCATCCTCATGTCATCATACTTTCCTCTGAGGCTTTCGACCTTGGCTCTTTGAACATTAGGATCTCCTCCATAAACCGTTTGCAGCTTGCCCCACATCTTGAAGGCAGAATCAAGATGTTCAATCTTAGAATAATCATGATCAGGTAGCATGCTCACTATCATATCCATAGCAGCTGTGTGTTCGGTCTTGATCTTTTGTTCATCAGGTGTCATAGTGCCAGCGGGCTCATTGTAATCAGCGGTAACATGATTCCAATACTGATCTCCGGTGCTCTTCATATATAGCTTTATTCTGCTACACCACAAAGTGAAGTTTTCCTTTGAAAACTTTGGTCTTTCCTTTCTCATCATCTTGACTTTTTCCTTGTGCGGTTAAGCAGCAAAGAAAACAAGACTTGGCTCTGACACCAATTGACAGTCACAACCGGTGCTGAGAGGGGAGGGGTGAATCTGCACCTCTAAAACTTTTTCTCTTTAAATCTGGTAAAGTAAACTTACAGCAGAAAGGCAAACAGATTTAAGCATATAATAACAGTAAGCAAACAATCACACAGTGACACCAGATTTATCACGTTGAAACCCAGTTAGGGTGAAAACCACGGTGTGACGAGACCTCGCAAATATTGTACTCTTATGGAGTACGCCCTGTTGGGAGCCTTCCCAGTTAAAGGATCAAAATGCACTTGTTAGATGCGACCCGGTTAAGGGATTTGTTACGATGAGGCCGGTTAGTGCCTACCTGGTTAAAGGACTTTGAACACCTCGAAAGATGTCACCCGGTTCAGGGATTTGATACAAGGGTTCTGTTAGAGTCCACCCAAATACTGGGAATTAACTATTGTAATTGCTAGAGAACAATAGAAGAATTGACCTTTTACAGATGGATTTGCATAGCCTGATAAGATCTCTGTTTGTGCTCAACTGAGAAGCATCACCATTCATTGCAAGTGTCTTCTCCTCTACTATTGTGCTACTCTACACAATCTTCTTTCTCACTTCTTCTTTCTTCTTTTCACCCCTGGCTTCTTTAGCATACAAGTTCACTCTTTTACTTGGCAAAATGAAGGCAACTTCTATTCGCCTTAGACAGAAGAATATATAGGGTCCTTAGCCCTAATTGTGCTTATTACGCATGACCTAACTTTAGATCCTTATCGGATTCATTACTCAGTGGAGTACCAATTCACTGAGGAAACATTCGTTGCATGCCCTTTCTTTTCTGTCTAATGAAGAAAGCAGTAGTTGCGTGTCAAGAAACTTTCCTTCATAGGAGATAACGCTTTGTTTTAAAGCCACTGATCTCAGTTTTAAAGCCACTAATCTCGGCTTTAAATCCTCCATACTCGCCTCAAACCGATCGCTAGTTTAACTCAAAGACTTCCAGATTTAGAGAAGAAAATCTTTGTCAAAGAGTTAGTTGGAATAGTTAGTCTAACTATGACTTCCTCAGTTCATGACCGGAGTCATTAATATACTGATTACGGTTGAGTTCAGTTCTTCATGTTGTGAACAGGTAAGAGTCCCTATTTCTATCCCTTCCTTGGCTTACCGGTTGCACCATCCTCGGTTGTATTGTTGACACCGGTTAGCTATTGCTTTATCTGTACTTTTCTACACCGGTTGTAGCACGGTCCTCAGTTGATGTTGGAATCCTCTTTTCCTTTACTATGTACATTGCCCGGTGGCTAAGGCTTTGTATAATGACCAGTGGTATTTGCTTTCAGTCACAACTGTCTTGTATATTGACATCATCGACCAAACCATCCCTCTTTCATATAGATCTCCTTGGATCTTTAGACTTAGTAGAGATGACAAGTCTCTATACTCTTTTGCCAATCAATGACAATACTTGTATCGGTCGCAAGCTTACCAGTTACCATCACTTGATGCCAACAATTTCGCTGCTAAAATCTATTGCAGACTTGTTCTTTATGTCAAACTGGGAAGACAGAGTTCTTATGTCTTCTGAAGTCTTGGATGACTTTTCAGTGAGATCTTGAATAAAGGTATCAAAATTTGAAGTCCTTATCATCAAACTTGCTGCGACTTGTAACTGTTGTTGAAGTACCCTTAAGTTGGTAGATACTGTGACCTTTATTTCCTCAACCTGTTTGTGGAGAATTTCTATTCTCTTCTTCTCATAGTGATCAATGGCTACTATCTCTAGATCGGTTAGATCTTCTCCAATTGCTTGTGCTAATATCTCCAATTGATCTATTATAGGTTCATCTTCATCAGTGTCAGCATCCAGTACAAAATTGCTCAGGATATTTTTGACACTGGTTAGGACCATGTCCTGTTTCTGCTTAGTCAGCTCCTTTAGCTGCCTTGTTGACATTTTGCTGATGTCAACCACACTCTCAGCAGCCTTGCTCCTTTTGGCTTTTGTGTCTACTGCAAAAGATAGCTTCCTCTTGGATGTGGAAGAGCTTGGAACATCTACCTGTTCCTTGTGTTTAGGCTCCTGTACCGGTAGTGCTTGCTCAATATGTACAGGTAACTCTTGTTCCTATTCATTATGTTGTTCTTGGTTTTCATCATTTTTCGGTTGGACTAACTCTTCCGACAATGCCACATTTTCCGGTTGTGCCTCCTCTTCTGGTAGGACTTCTGCTGCTAGTACTTCTTCCTCATTTTTTACTTCCCCTTCTGGCAGTACCTCTACTTCCTGTTGTGCATCCTGTTCCTGTTCCATGTGCTCTGCTGCAGGGGCTTCCTCTGTGTGTTGTTTTTCGGTTGTATGAAGCTCACCTATAGAAATTTCTTCCTCGCCAATTTTATTGTCAGTGGTCATCTTGACTGATGACAATTGTGGTTTACCGGTTGTAGGTTCTTCACGAGCAGTGAATTGAACCAGTGGTACCAGTGCTGGTTCGGGTTGGTCTTGCGGACCTGTTGCCTTGAGAGCACTGAAGTCATATTGTTGCCAGAAATCTAGAGTCTCTTTATAGACTTTGTTTTCATACCTGTTGAGTATCTTAGGAACTCTATGCTTGGTATCCAAGTTCATTGATGCTTCCTCTAACAAAAGTTTTATAGTGTCTTCACTAAGACCAGGTCTAACCAGTGACAATGTCTCCTTTGAGATTCTAGTATTGGTGCCTAAACCAATTATCCACTTTGTCATTAGTCTTGTGTTAAGTTCAGGGGGAAACTTGGACCTATAGTCCCTTGGAGTTCTATTGTAATCCATAAATGTTTCCACTAGAGCTACTATTACTGCATGTTTAGCTTCCTCTCCTAGCACACTATACCATCTAGCTGCATTATCTACTCCAAAATCCATCACCTCATCAACTATATCATTAAAGTCATGGTGCGAGTCTTACCTTTTTCTGGAGAGACAAGAACGGTTAGGCGGGCCTGATCACTACCTTTATCATCAGTCATGTCAATGATGATCGGTCTGGTAAGATTTTTCTGTTAAGCTGATACTTCTCCTAGTACTCCTTTTCCGGTATTAGTGACCGATGGCTCAGTTGTCCTTTGGCGTCATTCTTCTACCTATTTTTGGTTCTAAAGAAGTTTGGTCCATATTGCCACTCCTTCCTCGTGAACCTTCTCAGCTTGTCCAATAAGCATTTGACCAATCCTCCTCTTTGTCAGGAAATTTTGCTTATGCAGTTCGGCTTGGTGAGTGGCCTCGTCCAGAGTAAGATGGTTCTAAACCTCAAGCAGAGCTCGAATCCTCAACTCCTTTTCTCTGTCCATTGAAGTTTTCCATCTAGCTTCAAGAATTTCTTGGAGGTCATCAAAAACCACCTTATGAAGTTCTATGGGAGAAAGGTTGAATTTGTGAATACAGTATACTACTGCTTCTTTTTTTCTCCTATCTTCTTCATTTGCCAATTGATATCTTCTGCTGACTGAACCCATTCCACCAGGTTCTTTCAATCTTGTCACAAATTCATCAATTGAGGGCTTTTTGGCTCTCGGTGCATCTTCCTTCACCGGTTTACCAGATTTCCTCTTGCTGACTAGAGGAACTATTTCTTCAGTTTTTGTTTCCTCCTGTTCTTCTCCTTGAGTACTGGATGCTGGTTGTGCTCTCTTCCTTTGAGCCTTGGGTTGATCAATCACCGGTTTCTTCTTTGGTGTGGGGGTCCTTTTGACATAGACATTCTTGATTGGTGTCCTTTTCCTCAGTTTCTCCCGAATCTCTTCACAGGTACCAAACCGGTAAGCACAAAGATCTAGATCAACTTCTTGTAGGGCATCACCATATGCCTTTGTTGTCTTGGAGGTGAACTCGTAACCCAGTTTAGGAGCATACTCGGTTCTTGGTTCGACTGCTTGAATGATGCAGTGATCGGTGGAGACCAGAAAACATACATCATCTTTGTATGAGTCAACAATAGTTGACGGAACCCTTTCTCTGGCATGCATTCTCAGTTGAAATGCCTCAAAGTACTCAGTCATTACTTTACCGAACTGGTTTCCCAGTTGGTTGGCCATATCACTTATCTGCATCATAACTGGCCAGTCGGTTGCCCAAGTCACCTTTCCTATTCCTAGAAAGAAGTTAGAATGGTAAAAGTAAAGGCATACCAGTAGGGTGCCATAATTTAGGGATTTCTTCTTTACAATGCCGAGCTTCTTCATATTTTCAAATATTTGACCTCGAAGCATTCTGCAAAGATCGTACTTGGCGTTGTCATGCATTATCCAGTGAGCGGCATGAATGTGTTGGAATTAGGAGAGATAGGTACTGAGAGGGGAGGGGTGAATCAATGCCTTCAAAAACTTTACTTGTAAAATCTTTCAGATCTATAACTATATACTGTGATAACCGATCAAAATAACTTGAATCTAATTGCATAAATCAATCATCTAGTTAACTTGAGAAAGTAAACAACATGAAATCAATATGACAATCACATAACACAAGTATTTTGGTAACGCAGAAACCCTTGTAAGAAGGTAAAAACTGCGGTGGGGATGACACCAACAAATTCTTCACTACTGTAGATAGAAAAGGTTTGCCTGTTAAGGCTACAAGTTTTGATCACTTCTGGTGATCTTACCCTGTTAGGAGTAACATATTAGATCAGCTAGATCTACCTAGTTATAGGATTTTGACAACACTAATGAAGTGTGTACTCGGTTAAGAGATTTACATAAGACTATTAAGTCTACTCTGTTAAGAGATTTTATCAAAAACTCTACTACAATTGTCAGAAAGTAATAGGCAATTATTTGCTAGTTGACAACTCAATTGTCTGAAACAGATCAATAAATACTCAAAAATATCACCTTGATTGTGATGATTCACTACTCTGTTCTGCTCGGTAGCCTTCTCTAATTCTGCTCAATCTGATATCCTCTGTAATCTGTTCTGCTCTGTAAACTAATTGACTTGAAGTTAGGCAATGGCTTCAAGTGCTCCATGATTCATATATATCAGTTCACTCACCCTTGTAAAATGATGCGAACATACAAAATATATAGTGTTTTGTTTTTGCCGCTTTAGCAAAAATTAGGTTACAAAAAATAATCATAACCCTAAGATCTACGGTGCAAAATTAACCTAGATCAACTATAACAAATAAGATAAACATTACATTTAATGAGTATCTTTTACAATAAATGTTCCTCAATCTTGGTAAACCGTTTTACGATCTGTTATAACCGTTTGCATAGAAGAATGTGCCATTTCAGATTACTATGCTGTTTTCTGTGATCATCGATAAACATTGTATAATATGCTCGGTGTATACTGCGATGCTCGGTGTTTATTGTCCGTCAATGTCGGTGTCGCTGGTGCTCGGTAAACTATGTGATGCTCGGTGTAAAGGCTTTACCGACTGCTTTGTCTTACTTTTGGTTACCGACCAACTCAATATAAGTGACCGACCGACCTATTTAATATCCTTTGATACTAATGACAACCTTAAATGCTCAATAGAGATTAACAGAATGGCTCCACCCGGTATGTTGTTTAGGTTGTTGGATTGATAGATCTGTTAGGATTAGGTAATACTGAGAGGGGGGGTGAATCAGTATTACAGAACTTTGATTTCAACTTTAAACAATTACAAACAATCCAAAGTAATGTAGAAATGAAAAGAACATATACGCATAACACATTACTCATGACACCATGATTTGTTCTCGAGGAAACCCTGGCCAAAGGGAAAACCCCGGTGGGGATGGTACCCACAAATATGTACTAAAGTATAATATCCTTGTTAGGAGATCTAGCCCTATTAGGAGCTGATTGTTACATAGTACATTTCCTTGTTAGAGGAATACAAAACCCTATTAGGGGTATACAAATTAACTGGTTAAAAGTGGTGAGCACACTGCTCTTACAATCAATACTTGTCTTCAAAAGTAGTTCTCAAAGGGGAACAATACAAGCACTTATCTTGCTTAGATAGTGTCAATTGTAGCTCGGCCTCTTACTGATCTCGCATCTGATCTCTGCTCTTACATTCGCAAACTTACTCCATCATCATAATCATTACCATACATCACTTTCACAAAACCAATCTATACTTATACAAAATCAGCCTTCCAGTCGACTTCATAATTACCATACAAAACATAATATAAACTCATGCAAATGATATACATGGAGTCGGTGCTCTTATATTACCAAAGAGTCGACAATATACTTTATTTACTTGTCTTAGCACGTTACCATATCCATTATACTTTCCTTAATCTTCGCAACTATTCATATACCCTGCTACATTGTTTTACTGTCTTCGCATACCTTTCGAACACTGTATCTCACAAATTTGGTAACCAAAACTTATGCGATCTTAACTGAAGCATGTGTATATCCCAAAATACCTCCAGTTAACTTCGCAAGCCATAATACCTCCAGTTAACTTCGCAAGCCATAATACCTTATATGTCTTCGTCGCTGACCAAAACTATGCCATTGTACCCTGTTATCCTGATTCTATACTTAGTCATTTTCATGACTGAAACTCTAGTGGCAATCTCCACAACATGCGATCACTTCTAACATAAGTGTTGCCATAAATGACAACCCTTAAGTGATTCCCAGTACTCCAAAACATCACATGCAAACAATCTTGCAACCTATTACAGCGGATGCGAACCGAACTCCTTCGTCTTCAATGTCGTTTAGAGTCATAAGTCGACCATCAAATTTCAACTTTGTCAGTTTTGCAACCACAGCATTGGAGATGGTTCTTAGGGTCAGTGCTTCCCCTTCCTGACTGTACCCAGTCACTCGATGCAAGTCCTCCTTGGTAATTTGTGTACATGCTCCTTTCGCGAGCCAAAACCTTGGATCGTGCACACGACTGAGTACCAGTCGAATCCAATCCAGTCGGAAGATAGTTGGATAGCAAACTCCCTTGATGAGATCGGATGACACCAGCTTCGCATATCTATCTGGAAGCTTTCCGTCCTCACATAGCGAGAGGTACTCGCTCTGGATGAAGGTCTCACCAATTCTTCCTTCTTGGTGTGAATGAAAGCGGTCACGTCTTCCGTCATGAGAACACCATCAGGCACAGATGATAGTGCACCAGACATGTCGTTCGCCCTATTCTGAACCGCCATTATGTCGTAGACAAGTCGGTCAATTTGATTCCCTTGAATCAACTTGGCGACAGATGAAGAAGATGCCATTGTTATCAACTGGTTAACACGGTAAATAGCTTGATCAGTCTTTCACAGAAATCTTATCGTTGATCAAGGCACGAGAATATTACTCAAGCATAAAAGATTGTAAATCGCAAATCGCAAATTGCAAAGTAAAAGAAAATGAGTAATCTTCCTCTCTTTATATAGATTTAGGGCATAACGGTAATTACCAAATGGTAACTATTTGATTAACGGCTATAGCATTAATTACCATACCTACTCTTTCTTTCCTTTTTTCGCCAGCCAGTATTCAAGTTTTTTTTGGTTGAGCAAACCCTGATTGATCAACGCTTACCTGTCCGGTCTTTCTTGCAGACTGAGTGAGTTTGATACTCACCAGTTCTACCGGGAACAGTAGATGAGCTACCGGTTCCCTCTAAGCCTTATAGGCTCAGTGTGCTGAAAAGATATCACCATCGGCTGATGATGATCTTCCCTCTATCTTCTCCTCAACGGAGCTCTTTGATTCCTTCTTAAACCAAATCTTCTTTACTTCCTTCTCGGTATCTTTCCCTCCATTGTTCTTATTGGAAGGTGAGGTCTTCACCACTATTTTGACCGATCCTTTTCTTTTGTTCATTGACCGGTTCCTACAGTCTTTAGCTAGGTACCCAACTCTGTTGCAGGTGTAACAAACTATCCCAGTTGCTTTCTATGGATTTACCCTTCTCTTGTTAGGTGATTTGCACCAGGAGTCATTATGAGTGTGCATGCCACAGTTAGCACAATTGGTTGTGCTCCGGTTCTTGATTCTTTTGGGGAATACCGGTCTCGGTGGGGATCTGAATGCCATTGTTTTGGATCTGCATTCATCAGCTTTGTGTCCAAACTTGTTGCATGCATAGCAATACCCCTTGAAGCTTAGCCTGCTTCCACTTGAAGCACTCATGGGACCAGACCAGCATTCAGTGGTCTTGTGGCCATTCTTGCAACAGTTTTTGCAATAACTGTTGGTTGGCTTTACCGGTGCATTTCTGCAGTTACTTGTTTTATGCTCCGGTTTCCCACACTGATTGCAAGAGGAGTGAAGGTCTTTTTACCCTTTTATTCTACCAGTTTCTTCTTTTCCTTCTTTCTTGTGTTGGCTCCAGATGACTCACCGGTTTCCTTGGTGTCTTGTCTGGTGAACCCAAGTCCTGTGGGATCCTTGTGCTTTCTTTGAGCTTTGAGTTTCTCATCAAGCTTGACCGAGCTTTCATTGTATCTTCTGAGGGTTTCATTCCTTTCTTCGAGTTCTTTCATCTGTCCTTCAGTAGATATAGCTCAATTCCTAGCTTCTTGCATGCATCATCTTTGTCATGCCAAATCTTTTGCATGTTGGCATTCTCTTGAGTGACTATTTGAATGTCTTCTTGAAGTTGCAAAACGACAAGATCACTTTCCCTTACAGCTTCCTCAGCTAGATTCCTTTCTCTCTCAGAGGTTGTTAATGACTTAATTGCAATGTTTCTTTCATCTTAAGCTTTCCTCTTTTTCTCAATCAGTTCTCTCATTCTTAGGGAATTATCTTCCTGCTCCCTCTGTAGGTTGGAGATCTGATCGGTTAGAATCTAGTTCCTCTCCATGAGCCTAGAGCCTGCCTCCTCAGCTTCATCTGATCCACTTTGCCCAAAGAGTTCATCAATTGTTTCATTGCTCTCACTCAACTGCAGAGCCAGCTCCTTTCTTTTAGCAAGGGATCTTCTCAGCCTATTCTCCAGAGAAGCAATGATGTCATTGGCTTCCTCAAGCTATTTCTGATACTTGTAACCCTCCATGATCTTTTTCTCAAGCGGTTAAGCTTTATATCTTAGAGAACTTAGCTCTGATACCAATTGTTATTCCTAACCAGTTATTGAGAGGGGGGGGGTGAATCAGTAATACTAATTCTATTTCCAATTAAAGCTTGTATAAAGATTCTTGCAAGATAAACAGAATGTAAATAACCATTCACAAACAAAAATAGAAATGCTCAGATCAACACATCATATATACGTGGAAACCCTCGGTTAGAAGGAAAAAACCATAGTGAGATAGAGCTCACAACTCCACTACTGCAGTAATAAAGGTGCCCGGTTAAGAGCTTACAAAGCACTTGCAAAAGTGCTACCCGTAAAGATTTGATAGAAGACCAGTTAAGATCTTGACTCTATTAGGAGCCGCCTTGTTAAAGGACTTTCAACATCAATCAAGATGCTACCCGATTAAAAGAATTATACAAAGAACCTGTTAGGGTTCACCCTGATAGAGGGATTTGAATATGCTTTCACAAAATAAAAGCAATGATCTTAATTGACACTCTTTGTCTAATTAGATCATACCTGTTGATCTTGCTGTTCTGCCTGGCTGTTGATGCTTTCTGCCTTTCACCTTTGTGACTGTATCTCTTCTCTCAGAAGATGTCTCTCTTCTGCTTTGTATATTCAACAATTGTTTTATTGCATCCTATGACCTATATTTATGCAAAATTCATCTTAATGGAACCCTAACTCATAGAACTATCAGGTTGTAAACTTGTCCTTAAATCATGCAACAAAGAAAAAGCTTTGTGTTCTAATCTTGAGTTTACCTTGAAACATCCTCGTAGAAATAAAACTAACTCCCGTTAAAAAGCTAACTCCAGTTCTAAACGGTGAATGCTCCGTATATTCTGGTTTTAACTTAAACAGCTCTGCATTCACTAGTGCGGATTAACGTGCTGTTGACCGGTATCAATCTTATACCCGGTTCATCCCTTGTATGCACTATAAGGCCGGTACTATGTACTCTGTTTGGTCTACCGTGGCATATACTCTGTTCTAATCTATCGGTGCCTATAAAGTAATGTGAGTGATCTACCGGTGTACCTTATACCGGTGAGAATGGTGTTTGCATCAATCTTCACTAATGACAACTTAAATTTGCTAACACAAGATACCTCGGCCACTCTAAATCTGTTGATAGTTACCTTGTAACCTTCATGCCACATGTAGGAATGGTGGTGAACAGCATAGAAACACTCAAAATGCCACAAATCTGTCCCAAAATGCAACACCTAGCAGTTATGTCTAAGTGCCCAGCAAAAAGGATGTCTCTCACCCACTTTGGAAAGGTAGTTTTCATGCCCAACAAAATACAATAATACTTTCAGAAAACTCTTACCATATGGCATCCCATTCTCTTCCATCTAATTTTCCCTTATGGAAAGTGCCCCTATTGGTGGACTTTCAATACCTATCAAACAATGAATGAGAAATTAAAAAACAATAATAAATATTTAGTTTTCTTTTAAAAACTCTTGTGGAGCTTGGAAGGATTTTTTTCTTTTGAACTTAGAAAAACAAAAAAAATTACCCTAACTGAAAATTCTACTTGATGTTAGCTCCCTAATTTTCCCAGCACAAATCTTAAACTCTTGGAGGCATAGGAATAGAAATGACATGGCATATGAACACAAATAAAGCTTGCAGCCTTGAGCAATGACTAGAAGCAAAATTTTAGGTGAGTGAAAAATTAGTAGTAGGAATGTATTTATGGTTTTCTTTTATGTGTTGTTAGGAACTTATTCTTTCTTTTGCAGTTATTTAGGGTTCTTTACTTTCTTTTTTAAATGACTTTTCTTTGTTGGGATTTTGAAAGTTCTCCCCATGTTCATCCAGTTTCACCCAAGGTCTATATCCAAATATACAGCCTGGGTTGAAACTGAACCAAAACCAGCTTCAAATGCTAACAAATAAAATACAAATAGATTATCATAGAAGTTTCTACAATAAATCAAAATCTATTGATTATTGCACATAATAAAATAGAAACACACATGTATAGTAAATAAAATCATGCATCAATTACATGAACATGCATGTGTGTATGTCTATGTTTGTATATTTTCAAATCTTTGTATATAAGTACATGCACAATGCATGGTACATGTGCTTTGCAAAACCATGCGGCTGTGTACATATTAAATTCTGATGTTGTACATTTTATATATATCATGCTTTTGATTTAAATAGCCTTGTCTTCTATCCTCTTCCCATTGTATTTTACTTGATGATCTTCCACAAGGGCTGTTGATTTTATTGTAGCTATGGTTGGAATCCACAGGCCTACATTAATAACACAAAGGTTGTGTTTATATTGATAAAATTATTGTGATTGATAATATAATTATTATATTGACAATATAATTATTATATTATTATTATAACTATAATTGATATATTATATTAATAAATATATTAATATTATAATAATTATTATATTATAATTATAATATAATTATTAATTAACTATTGGGGCCACATGAGAAGAGTGACAACCCTTCGTGAAGAGCCACCTCTCACATATATATGAGATATGTGATCTCACTCTATAAAGTGATATAATAATAAAAAATATGATTGGTGTTATGAACTTGTAGTTGTGCTTGGGGGAGACAATTGAGAATTGTATATGGTTGGGAAGACAATGATATTGTCTATGGTCAATCGAGCATTTGAAAATCAACAAGGGCACTTTACTCCTTTCCACATCATGCAAAACTATGCAAGACTGAATTTTTTTATTTCATTTTAATAATTAGTAGTACATGAAAGGGAAGAAAGCAAAGAAGAGAATAACCTAGTACATAAGAAGTAAATGGAATCTTGAACTGCAGTATCTGAATGAGAGATGCCAAAGATGATACTATCAATGCAGCAGAGACCAAGTCTGTTCAACCAACAAAAATAGCCATAATCAATTTCTGCATTTTCTTCATACATCAATTATAAAAGACCAGTGAGAGGTTACAAAATACATTTAATAATTTGATTTGACATTCAAAATATTAAATAAACTTTATTATGCATTCAACATGTCAATATGCAATATGATAAATGATAATCCTCTCAATACTTTCTTAGTTACCAAACAGGAATCCCTAACTAGTGAAAAATTAAATACTAGAGCAAGTCAAATCTGGTTGAGAAAAAGGACCCATAAAAATTAAAAACATTGACATTTTGTAGACAAAATAAATCTAATTCACATCCTTATGATCTGCAAACTAAAATATAAAATGAAAACCTTGTGCTATAAGCCATCTTAATGCTATACTACCTGGCTTTTCCCAAAATACTCACAAGGTCTTATAAACCATAATTGTGGTTCAAAAAGAAATTTAAACTTCACTCTCAATATAGCACCTGAATTGCTGCATGGAAATAACTTTATAAATTCCAATATTGCCAAAAAATTGCTTCAATAAAATGCAATCTACAAGTGATTTCTTTGGTTTGACCATGGTCAACGACAATCTAAACCTGGTGAACAAAAAGAGACAATGATCCATATATTTATTTAGTAAAATAAATTCTAGCTACTTAGAAACCAAAAGAATAAAAGTGTTCTTCAATCCCAATTTATTTTCAAAAATAGTCAAGTATAATCATTTATTTTGTAATGTCCTCTATCTAGGTGACAGGCTGATGAACAGAGGTTGACCTATTATTTGAGTTCCGGCAAGTCAATAGTATGGATAGGGGACTCAGTCAGAGGGTTATGGAGCTTTGTGAGGGCTTTGTGAGCCGTTCTGGACATTCAGATGGCAATTCCTACTTTTTAGGAGGGATCCCTATTTTTAGGGAATGACTAAGAGTTGGTTCTGGGGTGTCTACGAACAATTCTGGATTATTTGAGGCCATCTCCTAAATTTTAGGGAGGGATCCTAATTTTTTAGGGAGGTCTGTCAGATGACCCTTTGACCACTCAAAGGACCATAGAGAAAACCAGGATCCCTATTGAGAAGTTTCAATAAATTGGACACAATGTCCTACGTTTAGGGTGGATCCCTATTTTTTAGGGGGACTGTCAGTTGGCCTATAGGACTTAGCCATCATCTGTGTTTAGGTGGCTTCAGTCAGATTCTAGTTCTGAGTCCAAATTAGCGTTAGATTCCAGAATAAATTAGGAAATATTTAAATATTTCCTAGGTTGGGATTAAATAAATTAATAATAAAGTGAGCATTATTACCACTTTATATTATAATAAGATATAATAAGTCCATGGGACAATTAACTAGGAGTCGATAGTTATGAGTTGATTTTAAAATGTGGCAACTTTTTATAATGATAAAATAAGGCCTTGTGGTTCAAATCCCTAGGAGAGAGAGATTTAATACATTAAAATAAAATAAAGTTCATTGTGAAATTGGGGAAAACCCTATTAGGGTTCGATCAGCTTGGAGGAAGGATAAAAAGTGAGTTGGGAGTCAAATCTCTTTCTATTTCAGGTTAATTTCTTGATCAGCATTCACAGTTTGAGCTCTAGCACATTTTAGGCGATAATTTTTACTCCCAAGAACAAAAACTCTTGGAAGTGGGGAAGGCTGGACGAAACCCCAATCCTCCAAGCATCATTTATATCACAAATTCGGAAAGTTGAATCAGTTTGATAGTGATTTGGAAATAGGATTGTCAAATCAGATTGTGAAGAAGTACAAATCAGACTGTTGGAGTTGTAGATCTGATCCTGTAGGTGAGATTTATACTCTCCAGGGGGCACTTCTATTGGTCGTACAACTTCTGGCAAAGGCTGACACCAATCTTTGTGGAGATTTTTAGTAGTTCCAGGTTTGATCTAGGGCAGAATAAATTATCAAGCTATAGATCGGCAAAGTACAGGCATTTCTACATTAATTAGTGAGTTACCAGAGCTAGCACATCATCTCCAGACTATCATTCATTCATCCTAGGGCTGGCGTCTAGAATTGGCAGGCAAAACAGAGCTTATCAGAAATGCAAAGTGGGCCAGATTGTTTAGAATCAATTAACAAAATGCAAATCAAGAGTGGGAAGGATTGTTTGTATGCATCTCATGTGCTAATCAGGCCTACTCAATCCATACAGACCTAGTACAGTGTGTGTTATCACTCTATTGTTGAATAAAATCAGAGTTTAGTCTTAATTAGAAGTTAGTAATTCTGTTAATAGTTTCTTTCTGGCATTTCTTCTTGTTTATGCTTTTGCATTCCATTAGTCAAAAAGAAAAAAGACAAGAAATCAAAAAAATGCCAAAATAAATTGAAATTTTGAAATTTGAAAAACCAAAAAAATTAAATTTTCCTCATCAATCGCTGGTCAAAGAAAGAAATCAGGGAAAAACCATCACACATTGCCTTGAAATCCTACTCAGGATCTTTCAGTGGTATTAGAGCATAATCCTACAAGCCTAAGGGTTTTGAGTACATTCCTATGCATCTAGGCAGAACTGAGATACACAGGTATTACACTCGCAGGAAAGCACAGGCACAGTTAGATTTTGATGCAGAAGCTCTGACATGTATGGGTGATTTACATGATGGTAGTGTGATCCCCAGGCAGAAGGGAAGACAAAATCAACAAGAGGATCCTGACCGAGAGTTGTTTAGAACTCTAACTAATGCACTACCACAGATTGCACAGACCTTAAACAGTTTCTAGGATACCCTTGACCGGTTGGATTTGGGATGACACAAGGACAGGCGTGGTAGGCTAGATAGAGGGAGTAGGCCTATTTCAATTGAAAACAATCATAGGAACAGAAAGTCTCTTTCCTTAGATGATAGTGCATTTGATTCTCCTAGACAGGACAAGACACACATGCACAGCAAATAGACCTAGAGCCACATTTTCCTCCTACGGAGGAGCAATCACCAGTAAACCCATTGGAGGGTGTTGATTTTCAAGACACAATTTCGGCAGCCACTGATGAATGGCAAGCCCTTCCAGAGCATGTGAGAGATGCATTCCCACTACCACAATATTGTGCACAGTGCAAGGACAGTTTGAGGCCTAGAGGAGATAGGTGGCCCAGACAGCAGCAAAATGGAGAACTTAAGCAAGCGACCAGCAAGCTTATGTTATTTCCTTTTGATGGTAGCAGGAAGGTTAGTGCACAGGCTTGGGTGCACAAACTTGATATATACCTATCACTTAAGACTATGTCAAAGTAGGAGGCCATCTAGTTTGTTGTGTTGCACTCAAAGTGTGTGGTGTATGATTGGTGGCACCATGGTTTGGTCACCCAAAACTGTGGATTCATACATTCCTATAGGGAATATAGGGCGTCTTATTGTTAGATTTGCTCAGAAGGATGTGGAGCTATATTACAAAGACCTAGCATTGATGAGACAGACTGGGCACGTTGAGACTCGCATTAATGAATTTCAGCGTATTGTTGTCATGGTTTCGGAAATGCCACCCAAACATGTAGTAATGTTATTTATCAAGGGATTGCATGAGAGATTGCAGGATTTGGTTAGGTCTTTTAAACCTAAGATCCTAGAGGAGGCTATTCAAACTACACTTGAGCTAGACGCTTCACTAGCACCCACTTCTTTCCAGTAGGATAAGAAACCTTCTAGGACCACACAGCCATCTCAAAGGCCCTCTACATAGGCCAAGAGTGCACCACCACCCCCCAAGATGGATTAGGAGACATGCAATGATTTGAGGAGGAAACTTTGCTTCACATGTAAGGAGCCTTGGGAGCCTAGACACAGATGCCTTGGGAAAGGCAAAGCACATCTCATTAAAGTTCATTCAAATGTGGAGGATGAGCATATTTAGGATACAAATTCTGAGGGCAATAATGATGAGGTTGTTGAGGCATGTCATGTTGCATATGGTACCATTGCTACTATTTTTGGTGTTCCCAAGTATCAAACTTTCATGTTGGAAGGAATTGTCAAGGAACAATGGATGTTATGCATGGTACATAGTGATGTTACTTATAGTTTCAACAATGAAAGTTTTGTTGTCAATAAGGGACTGGAAGCAAAGAAATTTGATGGATTCTTTGTGATGCTAGTGGATGGTTCCAAAATGGGTTGCACAAAAAGGATACCATAATTATCTATTGCATTGGGTAATTATTCTTTCGTAGATGATTATTTTGTTGTTGGTATTGGTGAAGGTATGGATGTGGTACTTGGCGTGCAATGGTTGAAGTCTCTTGGGAGGTATGTCCAAGATTTCAACAAGATGGAGTTGGAGTTTACTCACGTGGGTAAACATATCATGCTTAAGGCACAAACAAATGAAACTAAGAGTGGGGCAGCTACGAGTACGTTTGCTTGCCTTGACCTTGAGGCTTTGGAAAACATGGATAAAGGTGAAGAAATTAATCATAATTTTCTGATTTATAACAGCAGTAATAAATCCTTAAATTTTCATGACATTGCGACCTCTAATCATATGGAAGTGAGTAATATAGAATCTGTTGTTATTGGCAAACAAGATGTATGCATTGGACATGGTAAATTCTATGACACATCTTATAATAGGACTGATTTTAAACACTTTGGAGCAGATGACATAGAGCAGTCTCAGAAACTTAATGAGGATTGGTTAGAATGGGCAAGAAATGCTAAGTTATTGGCCCATCAAGCCAAGCTCTGTCTTCAACATATTCATGACAGCCACCACTCTTCACATGATGTAGAGGATAGAATGGTCAATTCAGAAAATTTAGTTATTGATCACTTTCTTGATGATAATGGTGATTTTATTGACAATAATCCTAGTGGGCCAGCCACTCATGAGTTGTCTATGATGGGCATTGAAGATATCCATAGCTCATCTTTGGTTGTATCACCTATTAACCTTGATAGGACACCGATATCTTTGTTGATTGGTGACTTCATATTCTTTGACTCCATGGATTAGTGGCTGCCCTAGTCGGAATCATATAGCATTCCCTAAGTTGGCATTGACTACTTCAGCGTATGGGAGTACTAAGAGGTATATCTTTGGGATAGAGATGGAGTATGGGGTGATTTCCTTGGATTGGCACTCGTTGGATGACACGTTTTTTGTCATGTTAGTTGCTGGTCTAAGTTATGACAGTGAGGGAAGGTGGCCACTTGTGTGGATTTTGAGGCACGAGGGGGTTCATTCTCGAATTATTTAGATGCCTTGCATACATAGATGGTTACTTTATGGTGATGATGTGATCTACTTCTCCTACATCTCATACAGCAAGGACTATACGTTGATGTTCGATTCAGGAAGTGGCTTCAATGTTGTATTGGCACTTCAAAACCCTGGTGAGTTGTTTTAGGTATTGAGGTTATAGGGTACTGATATCAAAGTGGAGCAGCAGGAGCAATCAGTGTTCTACCTATGGTTGGTATGGGATTGTGGTCGTACAATGATGCATTGCTTGTGGACAAGAAAACTTCGAGAAGGGAGGACTGTAATGTCCCCTTCCTAGGTGACATGCAGATGAGCAAACGTTGACCTATTATCCGAGTTCCTGTGGGTCAACAGTATAGATAGTGGACTTAGTCAGAGGGTCACGGAGCTTTGCAAGTGCTCTATGAGCCAATCCAAACATTTAGAAAAGAGTTCCTACTTTTTAGGAGGGATCTCTATTTTTAGGGAATGACTAATAGTTGGTTCTGAGGTGTCTACAAACCATTCTGGATGAATTGAGATTATCTCCTAAATTTTAGGGAGGGGTCCAATTCTTTAGGGAGGTTTGGTAGTTGACTAATTGACCACTCAGAGGATTGTGGAGCAGAGTAGGATCCCTTTTGAGCAGTTTCAGTTGATTGGAGATAGTCTCCTACTTTTAGAGCGGATCCCTCTATTTTTAGGGGGGACTATCAGTTAGCCTGCAGGACTCAGACATCATCAGTGATCAGGTGGCTTTTTTCAACTTCTAGTTCTAAGTCTAGATTAGAGTTTTATGAATAAATTAGGAAATATTTAAATATTTCCTAAGTTGGGATTATATAAATTAATAAAACGGTGAGTATTATTACCACTTTATATTATAATAAGATATAATAAGTCCATGGCACAATTACCTAAGAGTTGATAGTTAAAAGTTGATTTTAAAAAGGGGCCACTTTTTATAATGATAACATCAGGCCTTGTAGTTCGAGTCCCTAGGAGAGGGAAATTTAATAATTTAAAATAAAATAATATTCATTGTGAAATTGGGGAAAACCCTATTAGGGTTCGGTCAGCTTGGAGGTAGGATAAAAGTGAATTGGGAGTCAATTCTCATTCTGTTCCACATTAATTTCTTGATTAGCATTCACAGTTTGAGCTCTGGCAGACTTTAGGCAATAATTTTTACTCCCAAGAATGGAAACTCTTGGAAGTGGGGAAGGTTGGACGAAACCCCAATCCTCTAGGCCTCATTTGTATCACAAATTTGGAAAGTTGAATCAATTTGGCATCAATTTGGAAAGAGAATTGTGAAATCACAGTGGGTAAAAGTACAAATCAGACTGTTAGAGTTGCAGATCAGAGCTTGTAGGTGAAGATTTATACTCTCCAAGGCACTTCTATTGGTCGTACAGCTCCGGCCAAAGGCTGATGCCAATCTTTGTGGAGATTTTCAGTAGTTCCAAGTTCGATCTAGGGAAGAAGTAATTATTAGGTTATAGATCAGCAGAGTGTAGGTATTTCTAAATTAATTAGTGAGTTACCAAAGCTACTGCATCATCTCTAGGCTATCATTCATTCATCCTAAGGCTCGCATTTAGAATTGGCAAGCAAATCAGAGCTTATCAGAATTGCAAAGTGTGCTAGATTGTTCAAAATCAATCAACAAAATACTGATCAAGCGTGGGAAGGATTGTTTGTATGCATCTCATGTGCTAATCAGGCCTACTCAGCCGTACAGACCTAGTACAGTGTGTGTTATCACCAGTGTAACACAGGGACACGTCCCCCCTAAACCCCTCTTTCCTCGATTGAGGACGTCCCCAGGACAGGGACGTGGCGTCGCCCCACCACCACCTTCTTGCCACCAAGTAGCCATTGGGACGCATGGATGGGCAGACGTCCTTGGGACAACCGAGGGACGTCTGGGGGTCTCTCAACCGTCTGGGGGTCCCCCAAATGTCCTAAGGATGTTTGCACATCCCCTGTCACCAAACGACGTCAAAATGACAAAAAAGTGAGTTAATTTTTTTTGAAGCTTTTACTTTTATATTAGGATTCTATTTGAACTCTAGAAGCAAGTGAGTTCCATTTTGGCCATCCCAAGTCTACATAAGCCCCTCAAAACTTCATTTTTTCCTCACAATTGGATTTCAACTTGTTTGCTACAATTGATAGAGAAGAGTCAAAAGGAGTGCAAAAAGTGATTGGAGGAGTGCAAGAACTAATTGCAAGTGAAGAGGAGCAAGAAAAAGAGGAGGAAGATTCTACACCTTCCTTGAAGAGATTCATCAAGCACAAGGTAGGGCTTTTAGAATATTTTTAGTTTTTTTTCTAAAAGTAAATTTCAAGCTCTTTTAAAATGTTGAATGTTGTTTCTAAATTCTTATTGAAAGTGTTTTCATTTTTTTTGTTTCTTGTTTCTAAATTAGGGCCCAGCCTGAAACTAGTTTCTTAATAATTTATTTTTAATTCTTTAAATTACTAATCAAGCTGAAAAATTTTCATTTTGTGAAATGCAATGTCAAAATGAGCTCTCCTAGTCATGATATCCGTGGAGATGAAATGGAAGTTCAGTTTGAGGGTGCAGGTCTATCAGATTATGAACCTGAGCATGAGGTTGAGCCTGAGGAAAGTGACCATGGGGCTGATCCGGAAGCCCACACAAGTTTTATTGCCAGTGGACCACCTTCTATGGATTGCCCCTGTTAGCTTTCGACACAGTTTGCTAGGGGTCTTTATAATCCCAAGTCTCCTCTCAAACAATTTGCAACAAGAGTAACACCCCCAAAACTAACAAATGGTGGCACAAGAAAATGGAAATTCAATCTTTGTGGTGCAGGATGGTTTGGGAGCATCACTAGAGTTCATGAACACTTGCTCTTTTGGACAAGATATGGTGTGAGTGCATGTAAAAATTTTGATGGAAGCTAAAAATATCAAGTCTAAAATTGAGATAAACAAGCTTTGGGGTGTTCCTGAGGATAGTGCAGTTGCAGTGCGTACTACTTTGTCTGCTAGGCAACAGGTTTAGGCAATTCAGTAGTTACAAGGGCAGCCGCATAGTTCTACTCGTGACATGCATTAGAGAGTGGAAACAATGTCAGGGTCAACCTCAAGACCTTCATCCACTCAGAGTTTAGCAAGGGAGGGCAGCGGCAAGGGGAAACACAAGGTAGAAAGTAACCCCATAGCTGATTTGTTCAATGTGCATTTGAAGGATCATATAGATGATTCCATTGGCAAGTTTCTTCTTTGGCAATGGCATACCATTGCATGTAGCTCAATCTCATTATTACAAGGAGATGATATCGATGGTGGCGAAGGGGGGACCATCATTTGTGCCACCAATTGAGCACCAATTAAGGACCATGATGTTGGGTTAACCACTATACCAAGATCAATATTTTGATGGAGCAAATGAAGGCATGTTAGATAGAGTCTAGATGCAACATAGCTATGAATAGGTGGACGGACATTAGCCACAATCCACTCATCAATATCATGGTTACATGCACAAAGGGCCCATACCTTTTGAGGGTAGTTGATTGTTTAGGACATTGCAAAGATGCTAATTTTCAATTTCAAGTCCTTAGGGAGGCTATTGAGGAGGTTGGGCCACAAAATGTGGTCCAAGTACTGACAAATGCAGCACATGTGTGTTGAGCTGCAGGGAAGCTTATTGAGGCAGCCTATAGACATATTTGGTTGACTCCATGTTGTGTGCATTCTATGAACAATGCACTCAAGGACATGGGGAAGATTGACTGGATTAGAGGAGTGATTAGTAATACGAGAGATGTGCATATGTTTATTTGCAACCACCACACTTCACATGCACTCTTTAAGATCTTCACAAAGAAGTTCTTGAAACCAATTGAGACCAGATATGCATCCTATTCCATTCTCCTGGAGAGAATTCTTGAGTTGCAAGAGGCAATGCAACTCATAGTTATGACAAATGAGTGGAACCGGTGGACTGAGGCCAAGGCAGAGTAGAGGAAAAGGGTGAAGGATGTTGGGAGTTCCCTTTGATTTTCAACTTGCAGATTTATACTTTGATGGATAACATAATATAACTTTGACTCTATCACCACTCCAAAGTCTACAAGGAAGAGGGCCAATTAACAAGGATCAAAAGAGATCCTCCTACACTCTGAGCCTTAATGCTCAGGCGGGTGTACCCTTGATTCACTTCTTCAAAGGAATCATAAAATGTTATGCCAATATACTCTTTACTAACTGATTCAAGGATTTGATCATTAAAATATTTGTGTGTCGCTGATGATGGTGGACTGCCTCCAGAGAATAGACCAGTGCCTTAACCAGGGCATAGAGTCACCTAATAGCATACATCAACTGAAAACCCTAACTCCAAAACACTTGAATTCAGGATAAGTGCTTTGCCTATTATCCCTTTCACTCACATACAAGGACATCAAATTCTTATCAAGCTATGAACTCACTGAAACTACCTGAAAGACTTTAATCCTAACTTTGTTAGGAACTCAAAGATAATTTCAAAATACTCTTTGTTTACCATATGCTAACCCACTTTGTAAAATCAACATATATGAGCTCAAGAACCAAACAAGAAGACATACACCACTATGAAATTGGAATTCAAATATATTCTCGTTAAGACTTACAAAATCAATACATTATCAAAACAACACAATGCCAAAGAAACAGACCCAAAATCCAACTCCTCTATACTCAGTACAATACCGTTAACAACCAAGGACCAAAAGAAAGTTTTGGAACCCACACAAAATCAAAAATTCTACCACTTATACTCCCTAGTCATCTTGGGATCCTCAAAAAGAATGCAACAAGCTACGGATGACTTAGGGTTAGGATTTCAACCACCCAACCAACTGGAAACGGTTACAAATTTATTATAGGGGAAGAAAACCAATCGGCCATGCCTGAGGAAAGTACTGCAAATCATGATAAATCTCTGGGAAAGTACTGCAAATCATGAAAATTTGAAATTGTCAACCCTTTGTGGCCACCTGCAACACACCTCGAGCACAAAACCGCACGGTACAGACCCCTGCAGACGATCACGGCACACCCTGGACCACACTGTAACAGCAAGCGCCACCAAACAAATCAAATCTGGCCGTGAAAACATTCAATTTCGGTCCTTTCTGTCGCTGAGAAACCCTCAGAAATTCAAATTTAAAAATAAACGGCTACCCCCAAGCGCCAGCAACAAATCGGCGGTCGAAATTTGAATCTCCATCAACTTTAAGTCGTGACTGTCCGATCTCTTTATTTCTCGGGCCTTTAGTCTTTAACTCAACCGCTACCCTGGGTTTACCTTTAGCGAACTGGCGACAATGCTTTTCTTGTTCACAGAAAGAAAACTTAACCCATCACCTAACTCCGCGAACTGGCAACCCAAAGAAAATTCTAACCTCGGTCCCACATTTAGCGAACTAGCGACAAAAGGTCACTGCCAGTTCACAAAACACTATATCTATCTGCCAGAAAGTTTAGCGATTCCGCGAACGCTTGTTCGCTAAACCGCTAAAACACTTAGGGAACTGCCACTACTTCACGCGAACAAGCAAAGCCTTGGAAATTTGTTAGACCGCCAAAACATTTATCAGAACCACTAAGCCTTCGCCTGGAAGATCAACGGCCATTTGAAGATCTTAAGCCTCTGACACACTCGATGAGATCATACGCCGCTCGTCGATTCACTGACAGGATCAGGACCCTCTGACACATCTTGAAACCAGGTCCCACTGACAGCTGCCAACATGTTAATACTTGGACCAATAAAATATTGCCAACTGTGCAAACGTGTCAATGGACCCACCTGCCTTCCTTATGAGAATCAACAGCTGTCGCTATACCGCTACATTAAAAATCGAGCATGTTATATCAATGGTATAACGACAGCCACAAGATCAGACCGAACTTTAATCCACCTGAACGCTGAGAAGACCGGTCCCACTGACAACACTCCACTTCATACTCCCGTCGACCAATGAGATACTGCCAAGTCAGCTTACCTGGCAAGTGGACCCGCTCGAAAAGAAAGCCTACGTCACGGAAATGAATCAACGGCGGGTGCAGCTTCGCATACTTCTGACAAAACCCTTGCGCTTTAGCGACAACCATTAGATGGAGATGGTGTCAGAGAGGGGCCCAAGAAAATATTAAAGCCAAAACATAGGAAAAATTAAACCCTGAGACTTAGGCTTTAAGGAAAAATCAGGCGCTAAGGACTTAGGAAGATATTAAATTCGCCGGTCACTCAAACTTAGGAAAAATTAAAGGCCGTCGGGGTATAGGGACTTAGGAAAAATTAACAGCCGACCCTGCAAGGTGATAAAATATAAAGCACATGCGAATTAGGACCTTTAAGTGACCCGCAAAAAGTAACATGAAAATATAACAAGGCCAGGGTTTTCAAAGGGTTTTTGTATGCAACGGCTATATTTTCAAAAATTTGAACTAGGGCTAAAAGCAAAGACCTAAAAATAACTGCAGAGACCAAGGGAAAAGGGCTAGAGCCATAAAAAATTTTGCACGTGCTAACAGTGGCTCTGTCTGGGGATGTATGCCTCTTGCAGGCATAGCAAGGACTCAGAATCACTGGTTTAAAGCAGACCATCCCACATTTAAAATTTGCAAAGAACAGAGAGCAACAGGACCAAAAACTTGACAAACCAGGACAAAACAAGACAGGGGGAGGCAACTATTTACAGAAATTTACAGAATATACAGACCTAACTACTGTTCATGGAAAACAAAATACCTTCAATTGAAGTATTTCTTCAAGAATTGTCCATGAACAGGCAATTCCTGAATATCACCATTTAATTCCTTGACAATATATGAATCTTGGCCCCATTTCTCATGAATTAGATACGGCCCCAGCCAGATGGGGTCAAATTTACCATGTTTTCCCTTATCCTCCAATCTGGCATTCCAAACTAACACCAAATCACCAGGCTCAAACTTCCTGTCAACAGTTTTCTTATCATACAAATTCTTAACCTGCAACTGCAATTTGGCATTCCTTGCAACTGACTCTCTTCTAGTCTCATCTAACCTAATGAGGTCCTCAATTCTCAACTGCATCTCATCATCTATGTCATCATCATATAACTGAACAAATTTATACATTTCTAATAAGTTATTCTGAGGCATTCTTGCATGTATTCCATATACTAGGTCAAATGGTGCACAACCAATTGCCCTCTTCACAGTTACCCTATCAGCCCATAGAGCTAATGGCAGCTTTGAATTCCATGCCCTCTTATTCTTTTCAAGAATCCTCTTTAGGATTTTAATCAAACTCTTATTAGTAGATTTTGCCTGTCCATTTCCTTGTGGATGATAAGGTGAGGAATTAGAAATCTGAATTCCTAAACCTTTGCAAAAGTTCTTATATTCAGCAGACCTGAAGCACATTGCATTATCACTAACTATTCTCTCAGGGCAGCCAAACCTTGTAACAATATTATTCATCAGAAAATCAATTACCACCTTACTAGTTGCATTTCTTGTAGGTATAGCCTCTACCCATTTTGTAAAGTACTCAATGGCAACTAAAATCCATGAGTGTCCTCCACTAGACTTGTTTGGTATCTCCCCTATGAAATCAATTCCCCATTGTTGGAAAGGAGCCTGAACTTCTACTGGTTTTAATGGCATATTACCTGAAAATTTAAGCTTACCAAAGAACCTTTGACAAGCATCACACCTCCTCACCAACTGTTCTGCATCCTTGAAGATTGTGGGCCACCAGAATCCTACTCTCAGGATTTTATGAGCAGTTGTTTTACCCATATAATGTCCCCCACAAACTCCCTCATGCATTTCCTTCAACAACTTGTTAGGCTGATCTTCATCTACACACTTCAACAGTATGCAATCCAAATTCTTTCTAGACAATTTACACTTCACAATTACATACTTGATAGCCTGTAATTTTAATGTCCTCTTCTGATTATCATTTATGTTATCTAGACATCTCATATTTCTCAAGTAATAGATGATATCTTGATACCAAATACAATCATCCATGCCACATGTATAATCAACTTCAGAATGATTTACCTGATTAGCATCAAGATTGGATTGGGCCATCAGTTTTGCCAATCCCTATCCTCTAACCAACTTAGTAATCTGGACCTCAACATTGAATTCTTGGATCCTATTGATCCATCTACATCTTCTTCCAGATACCTCCTACTGTGAGAAAATATCCTTCACAGCTGCACTTGGCACAAAAGCAATCACAACTGCCCCCATCAAGTAACACCTAAAAGCGTTGATTGCCTTCACAAGTGCATATGCTTGTTTTTCATTTATGTCATACTTCAATTCTGCAGCCTGCAAAGATTTACTAAAAATGCAATAGGCTGCTCAAAACCATCCTTATTCTTTTGTAACAAAACTACAGCAATAGTGTGAAAAGATGCAAAGGAAAAGATGTGCATTGGAACATTATAATCAGGTGCCTTAAGCACTGGTGCATCTTTGATAGCCTACTTGATATTTTTGAAAGCCTCATCAAGCTCACCCTCCCAATTGATTGCAGATCCCTTCTTCAACATTTTAGAAATAGGTCTAATAATCTCTGCAAAATTTGTCACAAACCTCCTTAAGAAATTGACCTGACCAAAGAAGGACTAAATCCCTTTAACATTCTTTGGCCTCTGAATTTTATCAATGGCTACTACCCTCTCAGGGTCAATTCTCACTCCTTGCTTCCCAACTAAGTGGCCAAGCAACTTACCTTCAATGACACCAAAAGCACATTTCCTTGGGTTTAGAGAAATGCCAAATTCCAAGGACCTCAAAAATATTTTTTCTAAATGAATACAGTGGTCTTCTTCCTTCTTGGAGTAGGCAGTTAAATCATCTTGATATACAACAAGGAAATCATTTATAAAATCTGAAAAGGCAACATCCATTGCCCTCTGAAAAGTAGCACCAGCATTTGTGAGGCCAAAAGGCATTCTCACATAAACATATGTCCCCCAAGGTGTTGTGAAAGCTGTCTTGAATTGTTCTGATTCCTTGACAATTACCTGATTGTAACTAGAGAAACCATCCATCATTGACATCAATTCCGATCTGGTTACTCTCTGCAACATAGCTTCCATATTGGGCAGACAATAGTTATCCTTTAATGAGCTGATGTTCAAATTTCTGAAGTCTACACAAAGTCTGATGTCACCATTCTTCTTTCTCACAGGAACAAGGTTTGACACCCAAGAAGAATGCCTTATAGGCTTGATAATGCCAGCATCTCTCAATTTCATCAACTCTTCTTGCATCTTGGGTGCCAAAGTGGGATTAATAGGCCTTTTTTTTTGCCGGAAAGGTTTAGCATCTTCTTTCAATGGAATAATATGCTGAAATAAATCTTCTCTATAAACCTTTAGGTCATCATATGACCATGCAAAAACATGCCTGAATTTTCTCAATAATTCAATCAAAGATTTCTTTACCTTTTGAGATATATCTCTACCAATGTATACCTTTTTAGGTGTCTCATGTGTTCCAAGATTTATCTCCTCTAGATCAGCATGATCTTCTCTTTTGATATTCTTTTGAACTCTATCCTAGTTATCAAAGACAGTCTCCAAAACAACAAGCCCCTTGGGCACCTTGTTAGTTCTAAGCTGAATGACCTCATTGCCAAAGACAACCTTTCTTCCTTCTATTGACTAAACCTAGGCTGAGCAATCAAATTCTTGACCATGATACTGATCTTCACAATTCATAAACTTCAAGATATCATTATCATCATCAAAAACTTTCCAATTTTCAATATTGTCTGGTATGCTAGGCCTAGCCTGAATTTCAACTTTAGAGATACCAAAAAATGTAATATCATTGGGATTGATTGCAATATTGGCTAACAAGTCAGCCATCTTATTGTTGCTCCTATCCTTCCACTCAATATTGAAGGCAACAAAATGTTCAATCAAATCCCAAACTGCATTCCTATATTGTTTTAGCCTTTTATTGTTGGAAGCATATACTAACCTGACTTGGGACACCACCAACTCAGAATCACCAACAACACATGCATTTAATACCATGTTTTTGTGCAAACCTCAGTCCTAACAACAAAGCCTCATATTCTGCTATATTGTTCGTACAAAAGAAATTCAATGTGAAAGAAAATTTGTAGGTGTTTCCATCAGGAGAAATAAGTAAGATACCTGCTCCTGCTCCATCTTTGCAATTTGTACCATCAAAGTACATTACCCACAAATCACCCTTCACAGAATTAGCACTTACCTCAACAGAGATAGGTGACAAAGTAGGTTCATTTTCAAATACAGGGATCTCTGCCCTAAAAGCATTAATATCAGTATCCACAAAACATGTAGTTTCATTATCAATATTTCTCTCAATCATGTGGCATACTCTTGGCTCTCATTCAATCTTGACAAACTGATCATCAATCTTGAAAGTGGCATAGGACAGATCACACTGTAAACTTCCACCCATAGCAGCACTCCATCTTCTAGATAGCAACATCCCATAATGAGGAGGGATGTCCATCACCAAAACACTCATTGTTAACTCTTTCTCTGGATATGCTGCCAGCCTATATGGCATTGCATTGATAGTCCCAATAACTGGTACCTCCTTCTGATCCATTGCACAACATCTGCCTTGAACTGTATCAACTTTAAAGCCCAACCTCTCCATGATTTTGAAAGGCATGACAGTATTAGAGGCACCACTATCAATCATACAATTCCTCAACTTCATTCCATTCACAAGAACACTTAAAAAGAATGGATCAATATTTTCAAGGCTGGCATTGACAGAACTGTCCAAATATATTGGAGGAATTCGAGACACAATTCCTTGTGCAGCAACACCTTTCAAAGCTTTATCCTGAGATCCATTGTATGCAACATCATTGTTATGAACATTATCTACCCATGCAATAGCTCTGTCTTTGTGTTCAGGGATCCTCAACAATTCTGACAATGGAACCTTAACTGTAATTTGGGACAATACAGATAACATATCAACAGGAGCAGAAGAAGGAATCTCAATCTGCACCGCCTTGGTATCCTTTTGCTTATCTGATACATTAGGTATATTGACCACCCTCATTTTTTCAATCTTAGCCATTGTGTTAACTGGCTTCTCAATCTCACTAGAAGTCTTTTCAATTCCAACTCACTTAGGCTCACAATTCTTACCTTTTACATTCTTGAATTTCACCATGTGATCACCTTTTGATTTGTTCTCATTAGTCTCTCCGGAGTTGGTACTCTTTATGAACATTCCTGCAGCTTTCTCATTTGTATTCCTTGCCACCATGCCTCTAGTTTGCACTTGGGCAATCATTTCTGCAGTAATCCTTTCCATCTCTTCTCTAGAAGGTCTTCTCAAATTTACTAGCTCAGAAGAAGAGTTCATGTTACATGTCTTCCTATCAATGTCTTCACTATCAGAAAAAACTTCTTGATGAAAAATTGCCTAATTGTGTCTCCTCGCATTTACATCTGCCTCTTCATCAAAATTAGAATCATCTTCATATCCTAGATATGAAGTAGCCATGTTGCATCCAACATCATCTTGATCTTCTTCTTGATCTATCTCCTCATTGCCACAATCCTGATTTGTAGCCATAGAGTGTGCAACCACACAATGCTCTGCAGAATGAGGGGACTGGCATGCAACACACCAAGGTATGTCCTCCATGACATTTATTGAAGCTTTTTGTAGAGGGTCAGGGCCACCTCTATCATTGTTTCCTCTTGCAGCGGGGACAATAGGCTTGCCATCCTTCCATTGGGTGTTGTAGGGGTAGTTCTGCAATCTATTTTGCTTATTGAAATTGTTGTTGAACTGAGGCCTTTCATTGGTAGGAGCACTGATGTTCCTATTTGCAAGTGCCTTCAAATCCTTCAATGCATTGAGCACCTTATCCAATTTATCTTCTTCTTGCCTCCTAGCTCCAACATTCTTATCATTTTCTTTTTTGTATTTTTTGTCCCCAAACAACTTTGGATTATCTCTCTTCCCACCCAACTTTCCTGATATTTTCATATTGTTCTCAATGTTGACAGCAATCCTAAAAGCATTCCTAAGGGTTCTTGGTTCTTTGTCCCTCAACAAATATCCCATCTTTCCATAAATGCATTGAAGTATGTGGTCAAACAAACATTGTCATCTAACCGCATAACTTGGAACAACTTATGCATACCCTTCTGAAATCTCATGTTGAATTCAGCTGCAATCTCATTCTGATTTTTCCTTATGGTATTGAATTCATTCAACATGAAACTAGCATTAGGTCTATCACCATATTGCTCTTTAAAACATTTCTCAAAGGAATCCCAAGTATCAATACATTTATCAGGAAGTCTCTTAAACCAATCTCTAGCATCCTCCATTAGAGATTGAACAAACAATTTCATGACTACATCCTCATGCTCTACCTCATAATCATTAAGCATATCAACAAATAACCTAAGATGCTCCTCACAACTAATAGCATTATTACCAACAAACTTAGGTACCTTATCTCTTATATCATTTGGAAAAGCATTTGGGTAGCCAAGAATTCCATCAAAACTAATTTGCCTATAGCCTTCTAGTTGCATAGGTCTTCTTTGAAAACTTGAACTAGTGTTAACCCTAGGATCAACATTAGCATTTACATTTCTATCTACTTGTGCATTTGACTGCTGCCTAGGATCAGCACCTATCCTAGCAGATGAAGAAGGAATTGAACTAGTAGCATTACTAAGTGGAATAGTAGTAGTCATAGATGGCATACCTAGTTCAGTAGCAGATGGACCAAGAGCATTAGCTGATGAAGACTTCAACAACTGGATCTTTCTTCTCTTTTCTGCAATGGAAGCTTCAATTTCAGCCTTCTCAAGTTCTCTTGCAAGGTCCTTATCTTCTTTTCTTCTTCTTTCTATTTCTGTGTCCTTATTTGAATTGGGTGGTGGGACCCCCGGTATTGTCAATGATCTGCTTGTTTGATGTCCCACCATCTTTTGCTTTCCTTTCTCACTAGCGGCAACAGCAAGCCTAGTGATCTCATGTCCATCTTTGTTTTTAGGCAAAGGAACATAACTTTGCACTTGTCTAACCACAGGGCCCTCCTTATCAAATTCATGATCTTGCAGTAAGCGCTCTTGCTCACTCCTCAAAGCCTCAAGATCACCAAAAACATCATGTTGCAAAGTTTTAGGAGCAGAAGCAAGCATCTTGTTTCTCTCCTTCATTTCATTAATTTTTCTAAGGAGAGACTGTCTTTCTATTAGAGCATTCACTTTCTCAACCTCTCTCTCCTCTTGTAATCTCTTATGTATGGCATCCTACTCTGCAAACTGTAACCTTAGTGCATTTAAATCATCAAGATCTACCATAATGTCATCAGAACCTGATGACACATCCATATCAGAAAGATTTTGATATGGGAAGTGCACTTGCCTATGTCTCATGGGTTCTCTTCTGAAATTATCTTCATCAAGATCTAAATCAATCTCCAAACCCATCTCTCTAGCTTGTTCATCTTGACCTGCAGGCAATGGACCTTTGTCTTGAAATACAGCCTCTGAGGTATCATAAAATCTATCCTCAAAGCGACCACCATCTGATCTAGAAACTCTGTCCTGTGAACCTTCCTCACTTGAGGAAACATGTGGTGCTCTACCTCTAGTACTTCTTTGTTCTCTGATGGGAGCACTAGTAGATTCACCATTCCTTCTAATCCAACTCTTCTTCTCCTATCTAGGCAATTGCTCCAGAGTGACCTCCGGATTCTTTCTAACAAAGGACATAGTATTCCTCCTTTTATCCATGATTTACAGCTTATAGCACTGGTTCTTAACCTTTTGAGTCGCCACCCACCTAGATGGGAAATCTTTTAACTGAATACAACAGGAAAACAAGAGTGCACTTAATAGCCTTTTATCTCTAGACTCTCCCCAGCAGAGTCGCCATTTTGTTGGTGACTCGGATGGGTAAATCAATCTGGTCAACAAAAGCTTTTGATTTTAACAATATAGTCCCAACCAGAGATCCTAACAGATATATTTCTTCATTGTTGTTCTCCCTAGTAGAGTCGCCATTTTGTTGGGAGTTCCCTTTGATCTTCAACTTGCAGATTTATACTTTGATGGATAACATAATATAACTTTGACTCTATCACCACTCCAAAGTCTACAAGGAAGAGGGCCAATTAACAAGGATCAAAAGAGATCCTCCTACACTTTGAGCCTTAATGCTCAGGCGGGTGTACCCTTGATTCACTTCTTCAAAGGAATCATAAAATGTTATGCCAATATACTCTTTACTAACTAATTCAAGGATTTGATCATTAAAATGTTTGTGTGTGGCTGATGATGGTGGACTGCCTCCAGAGAATGGACCAGTGCCTTAACCAGGGCACAGAGTCACCTAATAGCATACATCAACTGAAAACCCTAACTCCAAAACACTTGAATTCAGGATAAGTGCTTTGCCTATTATCCCTTTCACTCACATACAAGGACATCAAATTCTTATCAAGCTATGAACTCACTGAAACTACCTGAAAGACTTTAATCCTAACTTTGTTAGGAACTCAAAGATAATTTCAAAATACTCTTTGTTTACCATATGCTAACCCACTTTGTGAAATCAACATATATGAGCTCAAGAACCAAACAAGAAGACATACACCACTATGAAATTGGAATTCAAATATATTCTCGTTAAGACTTACAGAATCAATACATTATCAAAACAACACAATGCCAAAGAAACAGACCCAAAATCCAACTCCTCTATACTCAGTACAATACCATTAACAACCAGGGACCAAAAGAAAGTTTTGGAACCCACACAAAATCAAAAATTCTGCCACTTATACTCCCTAGTCATCTTGGGATCCTCAAAGAGAATGCAACAAGCTACGGATGACTTAGGGTTAGGGTTTCAACCACCCAACGAACTGGAAACGGCTACAAATTTATTACAGGGGAAGAAAACCAATCGGCCATGCCTGAGGAAGATCTGCACTCATGATAAATCTCTGGGAAAGTATTGCAAATCATGAAAATTTGAAATTGTCAACCCTTTGTGGCCACCTGCAACACACCTCGAGCACAAAACCGCATAGTACAGACCCCTGCAGACGATCACGGCACACCCTGGACCACACTGTAACAGCAATTGCCACCAAACAAATCAAATCTGGTCGTGAAAACATTCAATTTCGGTCCTTTCTGTCGCTGAGAAACCCTCAAAAATTCAAATTTAAAAATAAACAGCTACCCCCAAGCGCCAGCAACAAATCGGCGGTCGAAATTTGAATCTCCATCAACTTTAAGTCGTGACCGTCCGATCTCTTTATTTCGCAGTCCTTTAGTCTTTAACTCAACTGCTACCTTGGGTTTACCTTTAGCGAACTGGCGACAATGATTTTCTTGTTCACGGAAAGAAAACTTAACCCATCACCTAACTCCGCGAATTGGCGACCCAAAGAAAATTCTAACGTCAGTCCCACATTTAGCAAACTAGTGACAAAAGGTCACCGCCAGTTCGCAAAACACTTTATCTATCTGCCAGAAAGTTTAGCGATTCCACGAACGCTTGTTCGCTGAACCGCTAAAACACTTAGGGAACTGCCACTACTTCACGTGAACAAGCAAAGCCTTGGAAATTTGTCAGACCGCCAAAACATTTATCAAAACCACTAAGCCTTCGCCTGGAAGATCAATGGCCGTCTGAAGATCTTAAGCCTCTGACACACTCGATGAGATCATACGCCGCTCATCGATTCACTGACAAGATCAGGACCCTCTGACACATCTTGAAACCAGGTCACACTGACAGCTGCCAACGTGTTAATACTTGGACCAATAAAATATCGCCAACTGTGCAAACGTGTCAACGGACCCACCTACCTTCCTTATGAGAGTCAACGGCTGTCGCTATACCGCTGCATTAAAAATCGAGCATGTTATATCAACAGTATAACGATAGGCACAAGATCAAACCGAACTTTAATCCGCCTGAACACTGAGAAGACCGGTCCCACTGACAACACTCCACTTCATACTCACGTCGACCAATGAGATACTGCCAAGTCAGCTTACCTGGCAAGTGGACCCGCTCGAAAAGGAAGCCTACGTCACGAAAATGAATCAACGGCAGGCGCAGCTTCGCATACTTCTGACAAAACCCTTGCGCTTTAGCGACAACCGTTAGATGGAGATGGTGTCAGAGAGGGGCTCAAGAAAATATTAAAGCCAAAACATAGGAAAAATTAAACCCTGAGACTTAGGCTTTAAGGAAAAATCAGGTGCTAAGGACGTAGGAAGATATTAAATTCGCCGGTCACTTAGACTTAGGAAAAATTAAAGGCTGCCGAGGTATAGGGACTTAGGAAAAATTAATAGTCGACCCCGCAAGGTGATAAAATATAAAGCACATGCGAATTAGGACCTTTAAGTGACCCGCGAAAAGTAACATGAAAATATAACAAGGCCAGGGTTTTCAAAGGGTTTTTGTGTGCAACGGCTATATTTTCAAAAATTTGAACTAGGGCTAAAAGCAGAGACCTAAAAATAACTGCAGAGACCAAGGGAAAAGGGCTAGAGCCATGAAATTTTTTGCACATGCTAACAAAGGAGATAGTGAAGAGTGATCAATTTTGGAGTGATACAAAATACATAGTCTCTATCATTACTTTGGTTTTCCAGGTGATCAAATATGGTGATGGGGATGCACCTACCCTTGGAGAGGTGTATGAGTGCATCGATTGTATGCTTGACCAAATGAGGGCTATTGTGCAAGAGGACCCCACTTTAGCATTCTACAATAAGCACATTTAGCCAATCATTTAGCATATATGGGACAAGTTGAACACTCCTTTGCACATGGATACTTATGCAATGAATCCTAAGTGGTACATGGCTAGGCCTGGTAGAGTTACACCACTTCAGGATGAGGTGAAGACAGGGTCCTTCAAGTGCATTGGTAAGATGTATGATAATGAAACTACTAGCAAGACTTGCATTGAGTGGATGAAATTTTCTACTCTTACAGGTTATTTAGATGCAACAAAGATGAATATTAGAACTATGGCATGGGAGCATCCGATTTTGTGGCTCAAGAGCATCCGATTTTGTGGTGGAAATGTCATGGATTACAAAGGTCAAAGATTACCACACTAGCCATTCGTCTGCTATCCCAAGTTTTTAGTTCTTTAGCTGTAGAGAGGAACTGGTCTACTTATAGCTTCATCCACTCTCTTAAAGGGAACATACATTCTTCTAGGAGAGTGGAGAGCTAGTGGTTGTAAACAGTGCCTTGCATATCATGGACTATAAGACACGCGTGTACAAGTGGAGCTTAGCAGCATGATGAGATGTAGAGTCAAAGTAGCCATCACAGATTACTGAGGATGAGACTGCAGTAGCTAAAGATGTAGGGCTGGTTGGTGTTCCTTTGGTGGATCTTGACCGTGGGTCCAGTAATTCCAGTAATGAGGAGTTTACCTTGGGGGATGATTAGAGGCCTCCCTTGATATCATGCTACTCACTGCAATCATCTTTATGATATTTTTGATATAATATAAATCAGAATCTTCTATTTGCCGATAATTTGAATTTTAAATAGTAATTGGTAATTTGATATTCAATGTTCAAAATCAAAACTTCAATGTTCAATGTTCAAGTATACTGTATTCTGTGTTGGGTATATTACAATTTTGCTATTTTCAAGTATTTGGTATTATTAGTTCTTATATTGTTATATGTCATTTCATAACTAGCATTTCAAGTACTATATGTATATCATATTACAGCACCCCCCTATTACCATCCCCCGTCGTCCACAAATTGAAGCCCTTTTTTCCCGTCCCGACATCCCCCAGTACCCATGTTACACACAAAACACTTAGAAACTTGAAAAACCAAAAAAAATAGACTTTCCTCATCAATCGTTGGTCAAAGAAAGAAATCACGGAAAAACCATCAGACATTGTCTTGAGATCCTACTTGGGATCTTTCATATTTTCCTAAGGGATTAATGCATAATCATATATGATTGGATAATCATTTTATTGGCTATTCAAGCTAGATTTAATGATACACTAGGGGCCTTGTCTTATAAGTAACAAAATCAAGATCCATCATATATAATCCAACCAATGGGAAACACCATAGCTTGAATATTTTAGGTTGCATGATATACTAGGAATTCCAAAAATACAATGAAAATGTAATGAGCCTGACTAGCTCTTGGCTCCAGGTAATTAATTTCTTAAAAATATTTTACACTTCCACAAGATTTTTAACAAGAGATTATGTAACTTAGAAATTCTTCACAAATATAATGCCATAAAATCCAGACAATCCATTTACAATTAAAAACTCATGAAACTGAATGCTTTAATGATTAATAATCTAAATTCTGGAAATGAAAATTTAAAAATAATAATGGTACCTGACAAAGTCTGCAATATATAATCCCACAAACCAAGACACAACCTTGAATGAATATCATCACTTCCAGCAGTCACATGCAGCAAGTAATTAAAACGTGGCTGTTATAAGTCTCCAACAAATCTGACACAGCACTGAAACTGAGATAGCTACCACCTTAAGGAGTCACGTGGCAGCCTGGACAGTCACATGACTGTCCTAAGAACTCATAGAGGCCCTTTTGCTGAATAAAATGGCCCCCTTATGCATTAACGTGAACTGTATAATAGCTGTTGTAACCTCCAAGAATCACGAAACTTGGCAATTGGTAAAACCTTCAGCAATTTCACAATCAATAACCAATTGATTGAATCACAGTATCTCCACAATAAAATTCAGAACCTCAACATGAAGAATAAATAACCCTTGGAATGCAATCATCTGCCTGCAGATTAACACTTCTCAAAATTCCAGTATACCTCAGCACTAGATTACAATCTCAGATACAGCTGCAAAATTCACCCTCAATCTGTAATGGCTCAAATTGCCAGAAGAGGAATCAGTCCTTGAAACCCTAGCTTGGTAGTCTCTCTCACGAACTTCAATCAATTCATAATTCAACAATGGATGATTTTCCTTTCACAAAGCATTGCTTTTATAATTCAAAAGTGTCTTCTCTCACATACTTTTCACTTAAAACACTTTTTAATACTTAGGCACATATTGAATAATATAATTTATTAATTCATCTGGCTCCAAAAAAGCCTTTTCACCAATATCATGAAAGTATGACATGCAAGGTCCCTGTTTCTTGTGCCCAAGATTTAAAACTTTTCATCCTGGTTCCAACGAGCTATAACACTAAGGTATCCAGCATATAATACCAACAAAAATGGCAACCTTAGCAAATTTAATTAAATAATAATAATAAACCACCCATCTTGCGAAAACAACTGAAGAAGCGTCCGAATCGAAATCTGTCTGCCCAGGATTGATCCAGATGATGAATGAACTTGACGGGGTGACTTACTAAAAATAGACGCTCTCTCCAAGATTCTTGGAGCCCAAACCGGAAGCCAGAAATGAAAACCGAGAGCATCATTCAACTCCTCTAACTCATATGAGCTCATCGGAACTATCCATTGACTTACTATAAATAGAAATTTCACACCAAAGACCCTCTAAACACCTCGGCAAACTACGAGGATCACAATAATGACCTGGCACCATCAGATCAATGACCTGCAAAAAATGGGGACATTACAGTCCTCCCTCCCCAAGATTGCTTGTCCCCGAGCAATCACCAGAACAAGAAACATCACAATCCACCTGGATCCCACAGAAAAGAGTATACCGTGCCACTGACATCAACTGTAGGCTCCTGTAACATCACCCAAAATACAAATCGAATAACTCTATAAAGAGACCCAAAACAACCACTCACCCAAACTCCTGTACTGAATCTGTCTCTGCCCGGATCCCGAAAGAAGTGAACTTCAGGATCATCAAAAACCAAGATGTATGGGAGACTCAGATCCCATACACACTGAACTCCCCCTGTGCTCCCAACTGACCTGTACTGAGTGTGTAGACCATTTGCACAACAGTGAGGAATACCCCTAAAAAAAGCTGTACCAAGACCCGGATATCCACACACTGCATAATCTCTGCAGTCACCATAACTCTGCAAGTCACCTACTACTGACTTGCAACCAAAACTCCCATCAACTACTGATGGCGAGAACCCATCCCATAATGGATGATAAGGACTAGTAGCCAAACTACCCTTGCGAGAGATGAAATCTTCTACCTGTGGGTCAAAAAACAAATGATGAACATGCCCCACCATATACAGCCGGTCGGAAACCCCAATCTCTATCAATAGCTCATCATTACCAAACTGGGGGTCATGAGATGGCTCCAATCTCTAACTCCGCATAACTGTAGGCTAGGTAGGCCCCTGAGCAACTCTCTCAACAAACCCAACCTCGAAATCCCTGTGGGGAAGCATTGTAGATAGAGTCTCCACAATCTTCCCTACCAACCTCTGGATAGCACAAGAGCCTCGGATGAGAGTACCCTCGGACACTCTATAAGAATCATGTCACACATATGCACTCTCAAGTAAATACTCCATAAATGACTCTGTGCAGTAGAAATTATACGTGGAAGCGTCAACTTGCTCCCCCGCAATCCACAGTTGATCCCTCTGAAAATGTGGCACAGCCAACTGTCCCATGCTATCAACTATGTGAGATGATGAAATAGATTCACTCCCAGCTAAGGGAAGCAAATCAACCTGAGAGCTCGACTCCACTGGTACTCCTACCTCATCCAAACCAAGAGCTCCCATATCCTAAACATGTGTGTCTGTCACATCATCATGTTCCTCATCACCACCCGTAAGAGCAAACTCACCACCAACCACCTCAATGTGCAATCGAACTAGGTCTGGGGCTGGTGTGGACCGCAAATGCTCCAACTCCACGATTGCCTCCTCTAACTGGATCTGCGACTCCTAAAGGGCCTGCTGAGTGTCCTCTAAAACCTCAGTAGTCACTGTGAGCTCCTGGGTAAGATCACTCACCTCCTCCTCTTTGTCCATCAATGCCTCATAAGCTATACTCCCCCACTCCACCAGGTGATCTTGGTCGGCTACCATCTGTAAGTAGTTATGTCTCAAAATCTTGACAGCCTCACGCAAAGTATGAATCTCTGTCAATGAGAGGTAACCACCACTAGCCTCATCTGTCATAGGAGCACTCCAACCATAAATAGCCAACAACTGACGAGCGGCATCAAAATGCTCGAAGGTAGAAGTAATATCTCTCTCATCAACTCGTAACTGGCTAGTCACATGATGACTCTGCACAAGAGGCCTCCTACAAACAACCTCAAACGCGCTGTCTACACTATGAGAGGAAGCTATATCCAACAAACTCCCCTCAAGATCACTGTCTCTCTGTGTACTTTCATCTGAGTACACATCAACAAACTGAGTACAGGCATCGGACACGTCCTCATCTAACCCCGAGGAAGCTGCTGCTAAATCTGACTCAACACAATCTCCAGCTACCTCGTCCTCTGCAACCATTTGACAGTCCAGATCCTATGACACATCCTCATGAGTTACCGAAGAAGTAACCCCGTCTCTAAAAGTGGAAGCCCTGGCTGTAACAAACTCCTGCCACTCATAAGCTTCCTTGTCCTCATTTGTGAGAACCTGTAACACAGAATCCTGGAACCCACCATCACCATATGACAAAGCTGAATCTACACCCAAAGTCAAATATAGAAAGCCAGAAACACTATAGCACTCATCATCCTCGCTCTCAGCGTCGGAGATATCTGCAATGCTAGTTTCCACATCATCTATCCACATCTCCTCTACTAACTCTGGCTGCAAACACGACTCAATGTCGTCATGTGAATCAACTATACAGTGGCATGAAACTATATCGACCAAATCAACTGCAACACTCTCATCCTGAGTGTCATCACCAGAAAGCTCCATGCACACATCCTCAACACAGGAAGAAACCATTGTCTCTTGTACTGATCCCACACTGTGACTGCTATCATAAATCTCTGAGCTGTCAAAGCTCATACGCTCCTTGCAGTCATCACCCAACATCTCACAGGGGGTGTCATCTCCAATGCAACTCACAACATCCTCAAAAGTGTCATAAGATGTGTCTATACTATCAACTCTCACATCTCCTGCTGAAATCTCATCTGCGAACACGTGTCTCTGCACACATGACTCAATGTCAAGCTATGCACTAATAATGCTAGAGCACGAACTGTCATCAACTGACCCCGCTGTAATGCCCAGATCACCAACCTCACCACTAGAAGACTCCATACATGCCTCGGTCCTATCTGGGGAAGCAACTGCCTCCTGAACTGGAGCAACACTACTACAGCTGACATAAACATCTCCAATAATAACTCCCTCCATGAAAGAATCTGAACACTCAGTGATAACTGCAACATCAGTTGCCTCTGTACAATACGTAGTGACTGCTCTGGGAGCCTCAACCTGGTAATGCTCAGCACTACTATCATCCAATGGCACTAAAACATCCATTGGTTCCGGTGCAATAAATCCATCATCAGCACTGCAAATGGGAATAGCAGGTGCTGAACTAGATGTAGGAACATCAGCATCACGGACAACTGTCAAAGAAAACTCTAGCCTTCTCCCCTACAAACTCGATGTCGGCCTTCTAAAGGCAAAGACCATATATCTTGCTGCCCTATCTACTGTAACTAGATCCAACAAACTCTCTGCCAATCTCTGCTAATGCAGTCTAAGTCTCTCCATGCTTTCTACTAAAGCATTTAATTCCGCTCTATTTCCCTTACTGCTATGACGACTTCCGGAACTGGATCTCTTATATTTATCCATAGCTAGGAAAAATGGAAGTGCTGATCACTTTTAAAATACTTCAGAAAATAAATGAATCCAGACCCCACAGGATGGCAGGAAAAATGCTCTGATACCACTGTAATGAGTCTGACTAGCTCTTGGCTCCAGTTAATTAATTTCTTAAAAATATTTTACACTTCCTCAGGATTTTTAACAAGAGATTATGTAACATAGAAATTCTTCACAAATATATTGCCATAAAATCCAGACAATCCATTTACAATTAAAAACTCATGAAACTGAATGCTTTAATGATTAATAATCTAAATTCTGGAAATGAACATTTAAAAATAATAATGGTACCTGACAAAGTTTGCAATATATAATCCCACAAACCGAGACACGACCTTGAATGAATATCATCACTTCCAACAGTCACGTGGCAGCAAGTAATTAAAACGTGGCTGTTATAAGTCTCCAACAAATATGACGCAGCACCAAAACTGAGATAGCTGCCACCTTAAGGAGTCACGTCGCAGCCTGGACAGTCGCATGACTGTCCTAAGAACTCACGCAGGCCCTTTTGCTGAATAAAACGGCCCCCTTATGCATTAACGTGAACTGTATAATAGCTATTGTAACCTCCAAGACTCACGAAACTTGGCAATTGGTAAAACCTTCAGCAATTTCACAATCAATAACCAATTGATTGAATCACAGTATCTCCACAATAAAATTCAGAACCTCGGCATGAAGAATAAATAACCCTTAGAATGCAATCATCTGTCTGCAGATTAACACTTCTCAAAATTTCAGTATACCTCAGCACTGGATTACAATCTCAAATACAGCTACAAAATTCACCCTCAATCTGTAATGGTTCAAATTGCCAGAAGAGGAATCAGTCCTCGAAACCCTAGCTTGGTAGTCTCTCTCACGAACTTCAATCAATTCATAATTCAACAATGGATGATTTTCCTTTCACAAAGCATTGCTTTTATAATTCAAAAGTGTCTTCTCTCACATACTTTTCACTTAAAACACTTTTTAATACTTAGGCACATATTGAATAATATAATTTATTAATTCATTTAGCTCCAAAAAATCATTTTCACCAATATCATGAAATTATGACATGCAAGGTCCCTGTTTCTTGTGCCCAAGATTTAAAACTTTTCATCCTGGTTCCAACGAGCTATAACACTAAGGTATCCAGCATATAATACCAACAAAAATGGCAACCTTAGCAAATTTAATTAAATAAAAATAATAAACCACCCGTCTTGCGAAAACAACTGAAAAAGCGTCCGAATCGAAATCTATCTACACGGGATTGATCCAGATGATGAAAGATGATGAATGAACTTGACGGGGTGACTTACTAAAAATAGACGCTCTCTCCAAGATTCTTGGAGCCCAATCTGAAAGTCAGAAATGAAAACCGAGAGCATCATTCAACTCCTCTAACTCATCTAAGCTCATCAGAACTATCCATTGACTTACTATAAATAGTAAGTTCACACCAAAGACCCTCTAAACACCTCGCCAGACCACGAGGATCACAATAATGACCTGGCACCATCAAATCAATGACCTACAAAAAATGGGGACATTACAGAAAATTAAAGACAGATGACTATGTGCTAAAAACAGCTATCGTTGCAAGAAAATTAAATCCAAGAGTTGGGATGAGAGAGCATATGAAATAAAATCTGCTTGAATTAACTATATTTTTTTTTGCAATCTATAGATAGATAGGTAGCTAGCTAGCTAGATAGATAGATAGATAGATAGATAGATATGTAAATAGGTAGGTGACTAGGTAGGTAAGTTCTATGATGACAATTTTATGCTCACCTCATATTTATTCAAACTCCTAACTATATGACTAATAATTTGTCACTATATTGACTACATGGCTTTGTGATCCTTGGACAAGATAATAAATTAAAATTGTAACTATAAATCATCTGAATGCTACGCTACCCACATTCTCTAATAAAGATTTCTAAGGTGATATGAACCCTCATTGGAATTGAAGTTAATTTTATACTTTGAACTACAGTTTTCAAAGTAGTACTTTGAATGACTTTATTGATTTCAAGATTGGAGCTTTAAGTTATTCTCAACAATATTCAACAATTGCATTTTATATGGTGAGCCTAAGACAATGTGAGCCTAATGATGAATATGTGGTAATGGAAAGTGCATCTTCTCAATGAAATGAATTTTATCTACTTTGAATTCAACAAAATTCATTTATTTACAAATGACAACTAACTAAAATCCTAACTTCAATCCCTTTAGGTTGTGTTACCCGCTAAGGAATTCTAACACCTATAGGAAAAACTAAAATGATTTAGAAAACTTTCATAAGAAAATTAACAGTGCAAATGCAAAATAAATACAAGAATGCAAGGGTGTTGTATACACCTAAAAATGGTCATCTAGACTATTAGCCCCTTTTGCTAAATCAGCAATTGCTTATTCTTGATCAAATCCTAGCTCTATCATTTATTCGATTATTTTCTATGTGCTAACCATCTTATCCTAAGTCTTTATTTAATTAAAAGGAATATTTCCTCCCCTTTTATTAAATAAAAAGCCCTCACTTTTCCTCTTATCCTAAGTTGCACAAATAAAGCATTATTCTTATTTTATAAAAAGGGAAAAAGCACTTTTTGTCTCATATGGACACAAAAGTCAACTCTTATTTTCCTATTGGAAGATACTTGTGCACATGGATTGCTCCTCTTTTAACCTCCACCGTTGATTAAATCTTTTGCCTCTTAATCTCCATGGTCCATTCCTCCTCATTTCCTTTAAAAGGAGAGCTCTCTTCTTCATTCTAAATCCCCAACTTTTTATGCTAACTTTATGCTGCAGGATTTCTAGGTCACTTTGGAGCTTTTGAAGATTTGGAGCATTCTTAGCATCTACATCTCATTCTTGCATTATTAGCTTAACTTCATATTTATGCTTTCTTAGATTAGCTTCATTTCCATGCTCTAGATTAGCTCACATAGATTAATTAGCTTGGGTTGTAACACTTGTATATTTCCTTTCATAGCTTAGCTTGCATTTCCATTTCTAGCATAGTTGCATTGCATTTTCATTCTTGATTCTTGAGGATATTGGCATTCTTGCCCTTGTCTTCATTGAATCTCCCATTGCACGGTTTACTAGCAAGTTTATTGGCTTAATAGCTCTAACTGAGAGCATTCTTAAAAACCCTTGCACTCCATGCCTAGGGAGCTATGGATCGATTTGTGAGGGCTCATTCTTGAGTTTCCTTGCATGTAATGATCCATAGAAGTGTGACACATTTATAGCACATATTTTTGGCGCCCACCGTGGGGCAGAGTAAACTAGCTTTGTCCCTTCTTTTTCTGCATTTTCATCATTTTCCGTCAATTTTTCAGCAAGTTTTTAACTTAATTTTCGGTCTCTATTTTTTTTTCTCAGACTATCATACGATACTTTCCAGAAGTATCGCGCGATACTTCTTTGTATGCGCGTGCGATACTTCGCCTGACAGAAGTATCGCCTGGCTATTGTGAATTCTATCGCCTGGTGTCGGGCGAAGTATCGCCTGGCATAAGGCGAAATATCGCGCAGACTAAAAAGTATCGCCCCAATATACTGCGAAGTATCGCGCGATACTGGTGTCTGTACTATGTCTGTACCCAACAGCGAGCTATTTTTGAGTTATTTTATCCATCTTGCAAGTTTCGGGTGCTTAGCTATCTTTTTGAAATTTTCTGAAAATTCCAGCGTTTTCAAATCCATCACTCTGGAAAACGGGCACCTATTTTTTTTGAAATTTTGCAAATGGTATTGAAAATCAAAGTGTGATATATCGTTGGAAAGGTCTTTCCGAGCCTAATCCAACCATGATGGTTTCATTTTCAGATTTAATCATTTGATTAGCTATTTTACATGCAGATTATCTGATTTTTGATGTGCTAACCATTGTTAGATTTTGGATTCTCCTAACTCTTGTTGGTCTAACAAGTTGTGGTTGTAGGTGCTTCTTGCTTGAAATTTGCTAAAATCGCATGTCAAAGAGGGCTACTAATGGTTTTTGCAGGGCTTCCCTAAGCATAAAAACCAAATCAAGTGCTTGTTTAATTGTTTTCTTTATTAAGTGCGGCATACTAGTTGTTTCCTTTCATAGGCACTTAATACCTTGTTGTAGAAATTTTGAGGTGGTAGGAGAGTATGCTCTTCACCCTTGTGGTGAAACAGAAATCCCGACCCATCTTGGGATTTTGAAAGCAAGGGGGTAATTGAATCTTTGCTTGGTGAGTTTGGGAGAGATTCTTGAGATAGGGGAGTATGCTCTTCACCCTTGTGGTGAACCAAAAATCTTGAACCTCAAGAGTTAATCCACTTTTTGTTTAGTATAAGGATCTTTTAGCGGGCTTGCTCTTGAGCAATCAAGAGGAACGACCCAAGTGGGGACAACCTTGTCATCATTTTCCTTGGTGGCGAGTGATTCCAACTCACTATAATCTCAAGGCTATCAAGGACACAAAACTTTGGTAGACATAACACTTGTCTTCGCTTGATGTTAGTAGCTCATGGGATTGTGACCATGGGAAAAGCATTGAGCAAGAATGCTTAAGGTACTCTTGAGGCCGCGAGGTCCTAGTCCTTTATGAGGAGCAAGAGGGGTGTTATGAACGGAAGCCCTTACTACGAACCATTAGATAAAGGCCACCTTCTTTTAGCCGCTTAGCTTCTTGGTGCAAGGATTGATCCAAGTGGACTTACCTGGATCACCCCAAGACACTCACCATATGTGTTCCTTTGGTTGTGTTTTTGACACTTCCATGACAACGCCAATATCTCTTGTGGGCAACCACTTGGTGTGAGGCAAGGGAGCATCAAGTTGTGGGCCACGTTGCTAAGTAATGAGCCTTGTCCTTCTAGGTAGTAATTGCTTGAATTGTCTTCGAGTGTAAACGTCCTCAACATTCAAACAAACGGCAACATTCATAAGGCTCTCTATTTTGATATCACAAGTGCTTGTCTTGGCAAGGTTGCTTTTGCCCTTGTTTCAAGTGTTCTATGACATGTTTGATCTTATACTATTTGCAAACCTGTCTCTTATCTGCTGTTACTACTTGTCAAACTAAGAAATTGCACTATCCAACCTTTGAACTTGATCAAAACGCTTCAAAACTGAGACTTTTATGTTCACTGGTCAAAAAGTCATACAAATCTACAATAGTATCGCGTGCCTTATTGAGAAATATCGCGCGATAGTTTGCGCCTACTGTCTATCGCTTGCTTTGTCTGAAGTCTGTCGCTCTAGTATATTGAGGTCTATCGCCTAGTTTAAGGCGAAGTATCGCCCGACTGAGAAATATCGCCCTGTCTGCCTGGAAAGTGTCGTCCAGAATCTTTTTGCTATCTTGTTGTTGTTGCAATTTGGAGTTGCTAAACTTGCACTTTAACCTGTCGTAGAGTGTCTTTTTTTGTTCTTACCTGAAGCTGGCTTGTTGCCTACATGCTTAGATTTGTTCTAGACTGAAAAAAAAAAATGGGCTAAAACTATTGGATTTGAGCTTAACAAATGCTACTCTTGATCACTTGTCGCATCACGGTTACCTCTCTAGCTACTTGCTTATTGAGCTTCTTGCTCACTGCTCGGCTTTAGTCAATTGATTGCTGTAAGTGCTTGAGCACTTTTGACGAGCCATCTCTCTATTGTTCTACTTTGACAAGTGATCTTTATTAGCTTTGCTTATCTCAAATCTGAGAAACTTTGTCTCATTCTATTAGTCAACCAACATCTCTTTTCATGCCGGTTACAACTCGGTCTCAATTTGAACAGGAGAGTCATCCTCCGTTCAATTATACACAATTACCTTCTCCAACTAGACGCTCACGAGTGCCCATTAGCAACAACAGTTCTAGTTCTAACCAATCTGAGGATTCTAAGGCTACCCCGTGGTACAAAGGAGGTTTCCTCTTTTCCGCATTCAAGACCCCCAACAACACAGACAGTGTCTCACTCACTTTGACTGAACAAGAAAAATTTCAATGCTTGCAAGGACATTTTGAGCATAAAGATAATCAAGCGCGCTTAGACAAAGAACATAATCAACAAAGGATGGATGGTGCTAGACATATGACTTATAGAGGAATGTCTTATGAGCAACCCGAGACTAGTAACTATGAGCATAGACCTCTTTTTAATGGCAACAACACGCCACCAAGATCTCCTCCAAGAACCACTTTTGGTATGCCTTCTTCACCTCCTAGACCTCCTCCCTCTCAACATGAGGCAGAGGCTGATGATGAGATTTCTAGTGAGGATCTTATGAGATTTGAACAAGATGTGGTCTCTCAACGAATGATGCATAAGCTTTTAGAGCGTAACGGTGATCAGTACTTTCAATATATGACTTCTAGAGGATACAAGCTTCCTCCCGGCTATGATGTCAAACAAATTGTCCAACAAAGAGTACCAACTGAATTGGAAGTTCTTCAAGAAGAATTACGTCGGACAAATCAACGCCTTACCCAAATGGCATTAGAAAGAGAGCCTCCAAAGGTCTCTTTTGTAGAATCAATTTGTGCTCTTCCTTTTGATAAAGATCTATACATGGTCCCGTTTCCTAAGGATATTGAGGTTCCTAAATATGACAAGTATGATGGAAATGGTGACCCTCATGACCATGTGCGTCATTTTTATGCTCTTAGTATGGACTTTCTTCATGAAGACACATATTTTCTACGCTTATTCCCTCAAAGCTTAAGAGGCCAAGCTTTAGAATGGTTTGCGAAATTGACACCACCTCTTAAGACTTTTGATGAGTTGGCTCAGCGATTTACCCAGCAGTACTCTTACAACATCCAACAACCTGTCACTGTGATAGATCTCGATAATCTAAGACAACATCAAGGTGAGCCATTTGCAACTTACTTACAACGTTGGAGGTCATTGTATTCTCGATATCCTCGTCAGCTACCCGAAAGAGAAAAGATTGACATTTTCGTCAACACACTTGTGCCTAAGCTATTTTATGATCTAAGGAAGCAACTGTTCTCCTCCTTCCATGACATGGTTGAAAGTGCATATCGGATTGAGGATGTAGCTATAAGAAAAGGGGATATTGTTATTAATAAAGATGCTAAAGGCAATGGTAAAGACAAGAACAAACCTTGGAATAAGAACAAGTATGTTGTTAATGATGGGGTTGTTGATGCTCCTAACATTAAAGAGCCTGCTTTCAATCTTTCCAATGCTATCTATGCAGCAAAACAACAAGAAGCTGCCAACGCTCACAGTGCTCCTAAACCTCAATATGCAGATAAGCCTAAGAAGTCATTTCGAAAGCGAGTCTATACCAAGTTGGCAGAACCTTACGATGTAATCCTCAAGACTTTGGTTGACAATAGATATCTTACACTTCCTGATAAACCTGGTAACTGGGATCCGATAAATAAGCTTGATTGGTGGAGAGAGGATCATTACTACCATTATCACAGAAACAAGGGACATCCAACAGACAATTGTTTTAGGCTTAAGGATGATATTCAGGATCTTATTGAGAACGGCACAATCTCCACTGATAGCTTAACTAAAAATTCTGATCACACAGATTTCAAAGATCCTCTACCTAAGCATGATAAGGGGGAAACCTCTCAAATACATAAGAAGAATCATGATGCTAAGATCAACTATACATATACTTCTAATACGCCTGTGATCAACATGGTAGAGCCCGTTGAGAGTATTCTTATGATGAGATCTCAAGATGATAATAAAGCCAATCATGGTAAGCAAAAGTTGGTCTTGCAAACACATGGTAGTTCATCTTCCCAAAGTGAGACACTGAATGCTGTTACTAGGGGGCAAGCCAAGATTGTCCTTAAAACTACGCAAAATCCCAAACAAGCTTTACCTTCCAAACAAGCGGCTCCTTCAGCCACCCCTAGCTATGATCTTGTCCAACATTTGCACAAGACACCGGCTCAGATATCAATCCTTGAGTTGCTTCGGTTATCCCCTTCGCATAGAGAGATTCTTGATAAGGCTCTACGTACATGTGTTCCTAATGACATTGATCCAGATCAATTTCAGGCTATGGTCAACCACATTTCATCTCCACTATCTCTCTCCTTTTCTGCAGAAGATGACATATCTATTGCTCACCCGCATAATCTAGCTTTACACATTGACGTTCTAGTCTACAATACCCGAGTCCGCCGAGTCCTGATAGACAATGGTGCAGGGTTAAATATTGTTTCTTTCAATGTCATACAACAGTTGGGTTTGTCAGAATTTGCTGTGGATTCTAAGAAGAAGATTACTATAAAAGCTTATGATGAAGTGGAAAGATCTTCCAAAGGTCTTGTCACGTTGCCTGTCCGAGTGGGCCCTATCACAAAAGATATTAACTTCCAAGTATTGGACGTTCCACTCGCATATAACATTCTTTTGGGTCGTCCTTGGATCCATGACATGCAGGCTGTTCCTTCCACTTATCATCAGTGCGTCAAATTTTCATACAATGGTACTGAAGTTGTGATTCCTGGAGACCATACTATTGCTATTAATGCTCTTGCTGCTACTGAAAAATTTGTTCCTCACAATGAACCTACTGATGATCCTAGTACGTCTCTAGTTGATACTGAGAAATCATTTAAGATGATGAGCCTTGGTATGGGTGAATATAAACTAGATTCCTTTGCTTCTATACCTATTTCTCCTAGGTCATATGGGAAACCTTCCACTTCTGCTATGGTGATCCTTGAAGCCGAAAGAGAAGAACAAGCTGTTCAAGAGTGGATCTATAGAGAAGATGCCCGAAATACTCCCATGCTCAGTAATTCAGACACAGATACAGATGAGTCACCAATACACACTATGGCTCACATGGGAGATGATCTTCCCTCTACTTCACTTCTTTGGGGAGAAAAATGTATATCTACTGATGATATGGATGTTGATATGGTTCATTCTTGTGGTAACCATCCCGACGTGGTTGATGGGTCTTGTGTGGGGTCTAATGAGTTTGTTCCTCGTATTGCCTTAGTGGACCATGCTGGTTGTTCTATGACAAGTCTAGATCTAGCTACTTTTGGAGCTTACCCTATAGGCTCAACCTCTCTTGTTACCAGAGATGACACCCCTCGCATAAATGCTATTGAACCGGTCACTTCATTTCATCTTGCATCAACACCTGTTACTTCTTCCACCAGCGAACTAGCCACAAAAAAGATTGAATCAGCAATCAAACATCACAGTCATCAAGTCAAAAGAAAAGAGCAATGGTCGGATGGCGAAAACCACATTGTGGCGGTATCCGAACCTAAGAAAAGTAAAAATAAAAATATGCTAAAAAATAATGATTATCAAATACAAGATGACAAGCTGATTCTCTACAAAAAAATGGTGCACTACTTCAAGCATGATCTCATATCTGTTACACTTCAGCCCATTCCTAGAGCTGAGAACAAAGTTGCTAATGCCTTGGTTACTTCAACATCCATCTTACAAATAAAAAGGCATAAATCTTGCTTCAAGTTCCTGGTGGACGAATTACGCTATCCTACTCACAAATCTTACAATCCTACCATCTTTTCATATCTTCCACCTCATATCCCTCCTAAAAATCCACCACTCCATTCTTCCCGCCATCCCTTACACTTTGCCTTTGTCTCTGGTGAATTGTCTAGGAAGGGTCTAGACGGAACACTCCTTAAGTGTCTAGAAATAGAGGAGTCAGCAAAAGTACTAGCTGAAATCCACGATGGCATGTGGATCACATTCTAATGATCCTCCACTAGCTCAGACATTGCTTAGGGCTAGTTATTATTGGTCGAACTGGTTGAGACCTCCTATCATCATAGTTGCAGCATTTGGGCCTGGGGCCTATCAGTTCTCTACATCAAAGGAAACAGATTCTTGATGCCCATTTCTGTCTGGGGGCATTCTTTGTACATACTTTATGATCCTGAAAAAACTCCAAAAAAATTCATATATGATGCTGAAAAAATTTTAAAAATCAAAAAATTCAAAAAAATTTTTAAAAATAGAAAAAGTGCCTTGGTGAAAACCTGGAAACAGGCGCCTTGGTAGCAAAAATACAAAAAAAATTATAAAAAGTCCTGAAAAAAATTGCAATAAATCTATCAAGTGGTGAAAACCTAGAAATAGGCACTGCTTGAGACCCTCTGCAACTATGTCTATCAGTCTTGCATGGCGCTCCTTCGCTCCACTTCTCTCTTTGCCTCTCTTAGCCTAGAATTGACTCTTGTCTTAGTCTAGGGGGCATCCGTTGTTTTCAGCTTATCTTGGGTCTCTTTGTGTGTTTGGGTTTCTTAGGCACCTTGTAAACGGTGTTTTTCAACACCACCTCAACTGTGTTTTTCAACACTACCCTAGCGTCAAGTGTTTCTTAACACTTATCAGATGTCCTACCCACAGTCTAGATGATGCAATATTTCTCACTGGCAGATGTGATACTCAAAGTTTGACTCTATGACCTACACACACGCACTTGACTCGCTAAGATTTGTTTGACTTTATTTCTTTGTGTGTTGTCTATGCTGATTTCTTTGCTGAGTGTTCTCCCCCTATGATCGTTTTCGATGATGCATAGCTAAAAGACTGAGGGAATGAGAACATGTTTTGTTGCTTTTTCTACTTGTGGGTATATTTTGTTGGTCCTAACTGTCATTAAGCATTTATGCTTGTTCCACTTGACATTGGGATCTACAAGGTATTATCCTTGACTGTTTCACAAGTGCATGCTTATAGTCATCTTGACTTTCTTGTGTCTCGATGTGAGCATAATCTTGCTATATCAAACTTAGGTAATCTCACTGCACTAGTCATCTTGACCTGCATGTCTTTGATGCTTAGGTGGGATTCTCAAATTTCTATCTGATATAGATCATATTCAGATCCACATAGTTATGCTAGTGTGTATTGTATGATCTTGCGACGCTACCAATAATGCTCAATGATGAATATTAGATGTCTATTGGCTTTGTGACCTTGCAAGTAAACCACTTTTCATGTAGCTTGCATTCTTAAGTTCATGTTAGTTAGTTTTGCATCTTGCATATGGAGAGAGCTCTCCTTTATCTTTCATGGACTTGTTAATCAACTGTGCTCACCTTTCGCTTCTTCCTGATCATGGCTTTCGCTTCTTGTCTTTCATATCCCATCATTTTCTCTTCATTTCGGGATCAAAACCGAAATCCGCGTTCACCTTTCTTCTTCTTTCATGCAGTTGGCTGACCTTTTGAGGCCTGATCCTTCCATCTTCCCTGGGGCATTCTTCACCTCTTCCTCTCCATCTCTTTCAAACTTCTAGTCTTTCATTCACTTTCACATCCCAAGTTCCAATCCCCCTCTATGGTGTTTACGGGTTGAGGGACCGATAGGTTCGTGCCCCATGTCCCATGTGTGAGGCATATCTTCACTGCTTGATGGTTATTCTATTCTCTTTCTTCGATTATGATTTCTCGTGATTTGATCATGTTTCTCTTACTTCTGCAGTACCTCTACTTGATTTCACTTTCGATCCTGAGGGGGCAAACACATCATATCTTATTGGCTATCTTTTTCCTAAGTGTTCAGTACTGTCGCTATCAGGCTGACCATGCAGGATTTGCTATTTTTCTGCACTTCATTCTTTGGAGTCAGAACGCTATTGCTTGCCTTCCTGGCTATCTCTTGCTTTCTTGGCTGATCTGAGTTGCTTTGTGATCCCAAATCGATCTCACATTTCAACTTCATTCTTTGACTGCATGTGTTCCCAAATCGATCACACATTAGTCAAAGAGGGGCAAATGTATACACCTAAAAATGGTCATCTAGACTATTAGCCCCTTTTGCTAAATCAGCAATTGCTTATTCTTGATCAAATCCTAGCTCTATCATTTATTCGATTATTTTCTATGGGCTAACCATCTTATCCTAAGTCTTTATTTAATTAAAAGGAATATTTCCTCCCCTTTTATTAAATAAAAAGCCCCCACTTTTCCTCTTATCCTAAGTTGCACAAATAAAGCATTATTCTTATTTTATAAAAAGGGAAAAAGCACTTTTTGTCTCATATGGACACAAAAGTCAACTCTTATTTTCCTATTGGAGGATACTTGTGCACATGGATTGCTCCTCTTTTAACCTCCACCGTTGATTAAATCTTTTGCCTCTTAATCTCCATGGTCCATTCCTCCTCATTTCCTTTAAAAGGAGAGCTCTCTTCTTCATTCTAGATCCCCAACTTTTTATGCTAACTTTATGCTGCAGGATTTCTAGGTCACTTTGGAGCTTTTGAAGATTTGGAGCATTCTTAGCATCTACATCTCATTCTTGCATTATTAGCTTAGCTTCATATTTATGCTTTCTTAGATTAGCTTCATTTCCATGCTCTAGATTAGCTCACATAGATTAATTAGCTTGGGTTGTAACACTTGCATATTTCCTTTCATAGCTTAGCTTGCATTTCCATTTGTAGCATAATTGCATTGCATTTTCATTCTTGATTCTTGAGGATATTGGCATTCTTGCCCTTGTCTTCATTGAATCTCCCATTGCATGGTTTACTAGCAAGGTTATTGGCTTAATAGCTCTAACTGAGAGCATTCTTAAAAACCCTTGCACTCCATGCTTAGGGAGCTATGGATCGATTTGTGAGGGCTCATTCTTGAGTTTCCTTGCATGTAATGATCCATAGAAGTGTGACACATTTATAGCACATAGGTGTAATGTCCCCGTTTTCAGACTTTGGGATTAGCTTGTTTTGGCGACCCTCACAAGCTAATCAAGTGATTAGAGGGGGTCAGATGGCGGAGCCAGTGTTGGGATTCCATTCTGGAGGTTCAGTTTACCAAGTCTGCTGTTCGTTCGGGTCAATTTGGTCAACTTACTATTTTTAGTAAGTGGTATTTTGGGTATGGCCAGGATTAGCAGGGTGTCTACACGGAATGTTAGATGTGCCAGGATTGAGTTTCAGGGAATCTCCAATTTGAGAGACTTACTATTTTTAGTAAGTCTATTTTTAGAGTTGGCTATTTTTGGCAGTGGGTTATTTCTGGTAGGTCAGTTGACGTTTGAGGCTCTGGTGTATAAAATGAGTTTGTCATAGTCAGTGTGATTCAGTGGCTTTGGTTTTAAAAGTTATCGTTATTAAATTAAATTATTTTAATTTAATAACTTTATTACTTTATAACTTTAATGTTATAAAGTGAAGTTATCATTTAAAAGTCTTTTTAATGAAAAAAGTGAAATTGTGCTTTTTCCGAAAAAGCTATATATTCATTTCGAAAAAGCACTTTCATTTATCCATTGTTGAATTATGATTTTATTGGAGTTTGCGAGAGAGACAACCCAGCTAGGGTTTTGAGGACGGATTCCTCTTCTGGCAATTTGAGCCATTACAGATTGATGGTAAATTTTGCAGCTGTATCTGAGATCGTAATTTAGTGCTGAGGTATACTGGATTTATGAGAAATTTTATTCTACAGGCAAATCAATTATTTCTCCTGGGATTTGATTTGTCTTCTTGCTGAGGCTTGTTCTTTGATTGAGAAATCTGCTGTGTCTTATTTGCTGGTGTTTCAGTTGAGAATATTGGTGACTGAATTATTTAAAAGATCAGGCACGTGACTGATTTCTGGGCCGTACTTCATTGGCAAGGTTCTGCGTTTTGGATTCAAGTCTGCTCCCATACTTCATGCAAGTGCTGTTTGGTGTTGCAGCAAGTTGCGTGAGCCAAGGAGGCTTCAGCACTTCCTTATATTGCTCACATGACAGCACAAGGAGGCCGTTACAACTCCTTTAGGACCTACGTTAAGATTCCAGCCTGGCACATGATAATTTAAGGTTGCTGCCTCATCTAGGGAGGTGACGTGACTGTTTTTTGGGTATCATTTCCTGATGCTATGCGCTGTGTTTACACTGGGCAGCTGTTTAGAGCTGTTTCCTGGATTTTGGAAGCTGAACATATACTTGTTAAGAGGTAACGTCTTTCTTAGAGTTGGCAGATTAGTTTGTTTAATAAGCAAAATTTGTATTGTTACAAGTTAGTGAAAGATTCGTGTTTAGCAATCAGATTATTAAATGCTGGTGTTCAATATGATGTTTTCAAGAGGGAAGTATATGGAATAAAAGTTAAACATATCATTGAAATCACTTGTAATTGCCAATTTACTTGAGGAAAAGTCGTTTAAATTTATACAACCAGCAAGGGTTCTTTACAAAGGGAGAGACTACATATTTAATATAACACTTGCATCAAGAACTCTCCTAGTCTATAATGTACAAAAATACAGAGAATTCATCTATTTCAGCCTTGTCCTTACCTAAAACATTTTACTTTGATCAAATAGTTAAAGTGTCTCCAAACTTCCAGTCTATGTGCTTTATGCTTATTTTGATCTTAGTAAAACTATGCTAAGGTAAAGATTGGCACTGTTAAAAAAACATTCATCACAAATTTTTTTGGAAAAACAGAGAAATTAAAAAACATGAAAAAAAGTGAAAAGTATTGTTTTTAAGTGTTTACGATGCTTTCATGAATTTCCCTTGCACACGCTACAACCCATTCTCTTGCATCCCCAAATATTCTTCTCTCAAGTGATCCTCATAGTGCTTGCAGGATGTAATTTTCTTATTCTTTATTGTGTATCTCGTGTTCTTCATCCCACCGAATGTATCTTCCTTCCAGAAGTAGATATATCAGTGCTATCAACTGTTTGACAATCTTCTTCAGCACACAATTATTGTCCAATCAATGTGGACTAACTTGCACATGCCCTGTTCCTTGTGCAATGAAGTCATTTACTGTTAGGCACCAAATAACTCATCCTCAATCAGTTCATTTTGCCTGGTTATTTGGTGCCTGGTGCTTACCTCTTCAAAATGTAGACCCATTAGTTTATTTTATCTCTTTTACAATTTTCCATATAAGTTACATTTATGCAATATTGACGACTACAATGAGTAGCTTGTGATGACCGATAGTTTGGGCTTCATGCAGATGATTTAAGTATTAGAGACAAAATGACAACACCAAAACCATAGTTGCCTGATTCTGCATTGAAATATTCAACAAGAAACATTTTAGAGCTCACATCAATTAAACAATAGATGTGGGAAAGAAGAATGCTTCATCTTGCAATTGTGAATATGTATATCTGTTGAGTATTAACTTGAACCAGTTCATGATAAAAAATTCTAATGTTGTGTTTCCTTCAAGATAAAAGCATCATAAGTAATGATTGTGATGTGCATTATCCTTCAAAATAAAATTTCAAATAGGAATTATTTTGATATTTGTGTTTATATAATTCATTGCAGATATAATTAAAGAAAAATCATATATTTTCAAAACCACCTGCAAGAAGAGAAACTAACACATACATGCTTGGGTGCTTGTAGAAAATCCTGCGCTGCTTGAAATGAGTATTGGTGGAGTGATGATGCCTCCAACCTGACCAATATAAAAATGAACAAATAGTTTAATATTCTCATACGAAATTCATTCCTAATTAGTTGTATGTGCATGCATGTCTCTACCAACTTACCATTCTTGTTTGCATTTTCATACTAATATCAGAGATAGCTTCATTTACTCAGGAAACAATAAATATTATTATAAAATGGGGATTGTATACATCAGGTTGCCATACCATATCATAAAACATCTAAGGAATTAACGTTGTGCAAATGAAACTCAACTTTTGTGCTCCCTTTTGTCAATTTTGTCATCATTTGTCTGTCAATCCACTCAGCTGTCAGAATCTATACACTTCAACTAACCCTTGCAGGTGATCGAGGTTTCAATTATTCTCAAATAAAATGATGATAAGGTTGCACGGTGAACATACAGAAACATCTGTGATATGAAGGTTATAAAAGCATGTTGGCGACAATGGTGGCAAGTTCCACCTAATTCTCCACAAAGAATAGAAATGTGTCTTATGTGGAATTGGTGCATGCTTTTAATGAAAAAAGCATAAGTGATCTCCAACAATGCACATTTTGGATAGTTAAACACATAGTTTGAAAGTGTAGTGCAGACTTTACAAGTCTCAACACAACTTGTGAGTCAATCAGAAACCACACCAAGTTGCCATGACTCACAAGTCAAGTCCTGGCTGCAATCTTGGAAAAACTCGGTCAAGTTTCTACAAAAGAACAGAAGATTTTGTACAAACTCACAAGTTTCACACTTGAACTCAAACACTAGTAAAACATAAAATACTTGCACTCAAGTTTTGTTTTACATTATTTTTCCCCCTCTTTTCATCCAATGGAGCTACTAAACCCCAATATAGCCTAAGACAAAGGTTTTGAACAATTTTGGAAGGTGCTAGTTTGGAGTGGATTTTACAAATGTGTATAGCCATTTTTCTTTAATTTGAAATCACAAAACATGAAAACCTAGTGCATAATGATACACATTTTTTGTTTTTATTTTCTCATTTACCAACACTACCGCATAGAGTTTCATTTTTTTTATATCTTATACATGTTTGACATTATTCTACTCATGATTTTAAAATATTGTGTCAAGTTTAAAGATACATCTACTGTTCTCCCAAGCATAAGTCATGATCAGGTCTTCTCAAGTTTGTTCCATCTTAATTGTTCATAGGATCATGAAATGATTTTCTCGATGTTCATCATGAAAAAGGAAAGAGGTCTTGAGATTGTATGCACTTCATAGAATCAAGTTCAAGGTCAAAATTTCATCAAAGAGAGGGAAGTATTCAACTCAAAAAATGGCTAGTTATAGTGATCAAATGTCTATCTCGAGCAAAAACATGCACCAAAAAAGAGGGAAGCCCAAAGTTTTAACTTCCATTGTTACGTGTGCATCTAGAGTCATGGCACCTCTAAAAAAGGACAAATCATTTCAAAGTATGGAAAGGGAGACTCAAGTGAATGCCATTCAAAAGTCCACACCTTATGGTTTGGGGTACACCTCTTAAAGAATTTGCATTTCAAACAAAAAAGTCTATTATATTGATGTACACATCCTAAATAGGGAGAAATACCTCAATACATAGGAGTAGCATTCATAGATGTGCATAAGAGGTCTAGGTTATTGCCTAACAAAAGGAAAAACTTGTTGGCAGATAATGAAAAATAAAAAGACTATACAAAGTGAACACACGAGGGTAGAGATGCACCTTATAATAGAAGTAATTTTTTTACAACATTAGACACTTGTATACAAGAGTGCACCTGTTAGTGAGGTGCATGCCTCACAAAAAGAAAATTTTCTTGAAAAAAATTAATTTCAAAGGGCCCTATACCAGATGCATGTGCCAGAAATGCACTTGACCTCTGAAAAGGAGATGGTTAATAGGTGCATGCTTGGTGTCTAGGTGCACACCTCACTAAAAAATTGTGATGGTTTGAAAAATAAATTCAATCAAGGCTTTGTGTTAGCAGAGGTGCGCTTACAATGGACAAAATTGTGTTTAAGAAGCTATTATAAAGGTTGTATGAAAGGTAGGTGTATTTAAAAAGGGAAAACAATAATATCGATTCCAGTATATAGGTGTGTGCCTAGGGAGTAGGACGATGCCTCTTCAAATAAAAATTCAAATGCAAAGTTTGAATTCAATATATAGGGGCACACCTAAGGAGTAAGAGCCCTCAATAAAGGAGAAAACAAATGTTCATAACTACCTTTATCAGGGGCACATCTCAACAAAGAAATGTTTATCTCAATCCAAGAGTTTTAAAACCCCATTGTAAGGTTTGTGTGTATGGGAGTATCATGTGCACACCTAACTAAAGTGAAAATAAAATTTACAAAAATTATGGTGTACAGGTGCACATCTAGGATTCACATATGCACTTTAAGAAAGGAATATTTTGTTAAGGAACATGGATCAGAAGTAACATTAATTTTATTTCTATCTTTATATATTGACTCTTTGTAGACTGATATAGTTCTTTTAAATTCAATAGATATATTGAGAGGCACTGCACTTGTACTAACATTGTTGTATTTATGTGTGTTTCAAATGCAGGCCTCTCATAATATGTGTGTGTGTGTGTGTGTGTGTGGGTGTGTGTGTGTGTGAGAGAGAAGACATGTCTCATGTAGAGACATGTCTCTACATGGACTAAGTCCACGTAGGGACATGTCTCTACATGAGACATGCCCTGCCATTTCACAGCAGTACCATTTCATAACACAATGATTATTATTCATATTAACGTTGACCAAGTAATGATTGTGCACTATGTAATGATTGTGCATCATGTTATGTAATACGTATGAGGTTTTAAACACTTGCAGCACATAGTAACTATGTTTGTTGATACATAATATGTATCGGGCTACACAGTGACTGTGTGCCATGATACACATATGTATCGTTCTCAATATTACAGTGTCGTCAGCACTATGAATGTTCTTCGACATAATCGTGGGCTGTGATAATATGCATCGGTCATTATATTAATCAATAATTATTATAGTCAATACTTAAGATAAGTATAATATAATCACATTTGCATATATATAATTATAATATATATATATATATATATATATATATATATATATATATATATATGTATGTATAAATTAATGATTATTAATCACAATTAATGTTTTATTTGATTCTCATTTAACAAATTGATCTCTAATCTGACCAACGCTATAACATTAACACTCCCTCTTAGCTAGGGAGGATTAGTATATTTAATACACAATACTCTTGAATTATCATCTCTGTATGATAACATGAAGGATAGAAACATCTATCCATTGTATAGATGGTATCTTACGATATCATCATGAGTATGACCTATCAAAGTATCAAGAGATATTCATCATACTCATATCTTCCTTGGTATGTGCACTGACATCAGGTCTCATGATGCCTACCAAAGAAAATATCTGGACATGGTGTCTTCACTGATATTAAGTCCTATAGTATCCACCATGACATATTTTAGTAACTAATAACTCAGTTACCCTCGGAGTTATGCACTATCATGACCTCTAAGGATATGCTACATGTGTCATGATAGCAGGTCAAATCATTAGTAAGATCGTCATCTTACAATAGTAACCAAAGCAGACAAAATGAAAGATCATCACCTTTCAAGATGTCTCTGCAAGATCATGTAATAACTCACATGATAAAAGAAAATATACACATATCTTTTAAATATAACAATTGTATTGAGACTCAATCTCAAAAAATATAATTACATTTTTTACCATACCAAGTTTTTCTCTGGAGTGATCCACCTTTACTGTGGAGAGAGGCTTGGGAAAGATGTATGTTGTTTTCTCATCTGTGCTAATGTAACTTAGTTGTATAACATTTCTTTCCACCATATCCCTTATGTAGTGATAAGGAATCTCAATGTGCTTAGATATGTTGTGAAAGACTAGATTCATGGAGAGCTTAATACAGCTTTGATTGTCACAGTGTATAAAAGTTAGGTTGTCCAAACAACCCTACCAACAATTTTCTCAACTAAACTGCTTCTCGTGCTCCCGTTGATGTTGCAACATACTCTACTTCTGTAGAGCTCTGTGCAATTGAAGATTGTTTTCTGTTGAACCAAGATATCATGGCAGATCCTAAGCTGAAACAACATCTTGTAGTACTTTTTCAATCCACAACATTGCCATCCCAATCAAAATCGGAGAATCCATCTAGACTTATCTTCACTTTATCATATTTTAGACCTAACCCAATGGTTCCACGCAGGTATCTCATGATGTGTTTTTCTGCTACAAGATGTATGTTCCTAGGTTCACACATGAACTAACTGAGAGCATTTGTACAACAACAAATATCTGGCTTGGTATTTACCAAATACATCAAAGATCCAATTATCTGTCGATAGAGAGTAGGATCGGCAAATTCTGACTCAGAGGCTTCATTTTTCAGTTTATGCAAATTTATCTCCATAGGTGTAGACATTGGTTTACTGTCCATCCCAAATCTGTTTAAAATATCAATAGTGTATTTACCCTAATTCAAAATAATGTGTATGTCTTCTTGCCATACTTCTAGACCTAAGTCCATATCAAATTCAGAGGCCAAATCTTGCTTGCATTTTATTATGGAATTATCTTCATCTATGATTAGTAAGTCATCACCATTAAGTATAAGAATTAACATATCACCATGAGTTACCTTGAAGTAGAGGTTAGGATTTGCTTCATTTTTGGAGAAACCTAACTTGAGGAGGTAACTATCTATTCTTTCATACCAAGCTCTAGGAGCTTGTTTGAGCCCATAGAGAGCTTTCTTTAATCTGCAAACATGAGAAGGACTATCATGAATGATGAAACCTTCAGGCTGCTCCAAGTATACTTCTTCTATTGTACCATTTAGAAATGCAGTCCTCACATCCATTTGGTGTACTTTCCATCCTTTTGAAGCAACAATGGCAAGTATGGTCCTTACTGAAGTATAGCGAGCAATTGGAGAAAAGGTTTCAGCATAATCAATTCCGGCCTTTTGAGAGAAGCCTCTTGCAACAAATCTAGCCTTGTTTTTTTCAATACTTCCATCCACAGCATGTTTGATTTTGAATAACCATCTGGATGACACAACTGATTTTCCTTTAGGTCTAGGTACAACATCCCAAACATCATTTTTAAGTATGGACTGGTGCTCCTTAATCATGGCATCCTTCCAAACTTATGTTTTAGAGCTTCTTCTGCATTAGGAGGTTCGGACTTAATAAGCTCACTCATAAGAGCCACATAGTTTGAGTAGCCTCTTGGTCTCTTTCTTTCTCTGAATGTGCCTTTGGGTGCAGCATAGTTATCTTCTTCCTCAATCACTTTCCTTGCCCAGAGTGGCCTCTTTCTATTGGTACTAGGATCAAGAAGTTCAGGAGAAGAAGTCTCATATTCATTATTGTCTATAAGTATCTCCCTCTAAATCTCAGTGTCAGGATGCTCTATTAAATCTTAAGAGGATTCATCATTAGTCTCATTAATATCTTTAGATATTTTGAATATAGTGTCTTCTTCAAAGGTCGCATCTCTACTTAGCTCAATTGTATTTTGTCCTGGAATGTATATCTTGTAGGCCGTAGAAGTTTCACTATAACCAACAAAAATTCATTTCTTTCCTGATGGTTCTAGTTTGGACCTTTTCTCTTTGGGAATATGAATGCAAACTGGGCAACCAAATATTCTCAAATGACTTAGATCAGGCTTGATTCCTGTAAAAGCTTCTTCAAGAGTTATAATATCAAGAGTGGAATGAGGACATTTGTTCTAAATGTAAACAACAGTGTTGGAGGCTTCAGCCCAAAATGAAATATGAAGATTTTGATCATTCATCATGGCTTTGGCAGCTTCTACTATGGTCCTATTTTTCCTTTTAGCTACCCCATTTTGTTGAGGATTATATGGCACACTGAACTCCCTCTTAATCCCAGTGGTTTTGCAAAATTCTTTAAAGTTATCAGAGATATATTCTCCCCCATTATCAGACCTCAAGGTTTTAATTTTATTCTTAGTCATGTTTTCAACTAATGCTTTAAATTCTTTAAATTTTGATAGTAGCTCATTTGATTCTTTGAGTTTAAGGAAGTAAATCCAAGTTTTCCTAGAGTTATCATCAACAAAAATGACATAATACAAAAATCTCCCTGTTGAGGGTACTGTCATTGGTCCACATAAATTGGTGTGAATGAGTTCTAGTACATTTTTGGACTTGTGTTCACTACAATGAAAAGTCCCTTTGGAGTTCTTACCTAATGCACAACCTTTACAAATTCCATCATGTTCTAGTCTCAACTTAGGTAACCCTGTAACAAGTTTTTCTATGGAAGGTAGTGCACGATAGTGGAGGTGTCCTAACCTTCTATGCCATATTCCGTTTGAGGTGGACACGTCATGAGTTAGGGCTTGAGTTTGAACATTACAAAGTTTATACAAACATCCATCACGAATTCCTATAGCATATGCATTTTTTATATTAGAGTTCTTAGGCCAAATAAGAACTTTCCCATCTAGAAATGTGATTCTATAACCTTTGTCTTCAAGAGATGAGATAGATACCAGATTTCTTTTGATGCCAGATACATATAGTACTCTAGTCAATTGTAGAGAGACTCCAGATTGTAGTTGAATTGTGCAGGTTCCAATTCCTTTCATAGGGTAGGTGGAGTTATCTACAATTGAGACTTCTTCACTGGAGTTTTCTTCAAGGCTATCTAGTTGTTCTCTAAATCCAGTTATATGTCTGGATACTCCGTTGTCAATGACCCAAGAACTTCTATTTGACATTAATTCACTAGATAAGGATGAATAGAAGACTAATCTTTCTGTATCTTTCACTTCGGCTACTGAAACTTGATAATTTGGAACTTGGCTTTTGAGTCTTTCTGGGCATTTAGCAACGACATGTCCATATTTATCACATCTATAGCATTGTACTTTGGACATGTCTCTCTTCTTTTTGAATGAGTTTTTATTGTTGTCCTTCCCTCTCTTCTTCTTGAAATTTCCTTTCTTCCCTTTCTTGTGTGAATTCACACTCAATACTTGCATTTCTTCACTGGAGTTATTTCCCGATTCCTCTAGTGATTAGTTTGGTTTCTTCTTGAATGCAATTTCTCTTGAGTCAATCAAAATTAGGAAATTTGTTTCAAGCACTTATCCCTTGTATGAATGATTCCTAGGATAAGGGGAGTCCATTAAGGGCCAGCATTGTTAATTCTTTATTGTTAATTTCATGTCCAATTGTGGACAATTGATCCCTGATCTCAATTATTCTCATAAAATAGGATGTAATAGTTTCTCCTTTGTTCATTTTCACATGATGCAATTGCTGCCTGAGTGTGAGAGCTTGACTAGTATTGTTTATTTTATACGTGTAATAACAAGTAATAACATAAGATGTCCGGTCCTATCCGGGACAAACCCTTACGGGAGTCGATCTTGAAGCCTAGTTACTATTGTCAAGATCGTCACCTTGACATAGTAACCTATATACATAGAAGATCGTCATCTTCACAATTTTGAAATATTTCAATATTATATTCATGAATAAAAATGTACATTAATAATTACATTCAGATTTTGATCAAACCAATTTTCCTTCTGAAGAAATCTGTCTTTACTTTTGCAAGAGGTTTAGTAAAGATATCTGCATTTTGTTCTTTAGTACTGATATATACTAGTTTAATGATCTTCCTGTCTACCATATCTCTCACATAGTGATATGGGATCTCTATGTGTTTTGACCGATTGTGAAAAACAGGATTTACTGAGAGCTTGATACAACTCTGATTATCACAATGAATAATAGTGGGTACTAAAGATTTACCCAATAGGTCAAAAAGTAATTTTCTTAACTATACTGCTTCTCGAGCTCCCATGGATGCAGCCATGTATTCAGCCTCTGTTGAACTCAAAGCAACTGCAAATTGTTTCCGACTAAACCAAGAAATTACCGCAGAACCCAAACTGAAGCAAACTCCCGTGGTACTCTTACGATCTGAGGAACTTCCTGCCCAATCTGAATCTGAATAACCTTGAAGTTGGATTTCAATCTTGTCATATTTTAGCCCAAGTTCACTTGTTCCTTTTAGATATCTCAAAATGTGTTTGGCAGCCATGAGGTGTATCTGCTTGGGTTCAAACATGAAGTGGCTTAGTACATTGGTAGCATAGCAGATGTCAGGATGTGTGTTTACCAGAAACATGAGGGATCCAACTATTTGTCTGTAAAGTTCTGAATTTTCTGCTTCATCTTTTAACTTGTGAAGGTTTGTCTCCATAGGTGTAGCTAAAGGTTTACAATCTGTCATACCAAACCTGTTCAGAATGTCAAAGATATACTTCTTTTGACTTAGAAGAATGTGATCTTTCTTTTGAATAACTTCAAGACCTAAGAAGTAGTGAAGTAAGCCCATATCCTTCATGTCAAATTCAGCTACTAGATCCTTTTTACATTTATCAATAAGATAGTCTTCTCCTGTAATGAGTAAGTCATCGACATAGAGAACTAGAATTATCATGTCACCTTTTTCATTTTTGAAGTATATATTAGGGTCTGCATTATTCTTAGAGTACCCTAATTTGCTCAAGTAATGATCGATTCTTTCGTACCATGCTCTGGGAGCCTGCTTAAGTCCATAGAGTGCTTTCTTTAACTTGTAAACGTATTTATCTTTGTCATGGGTGAAGAATCCTTCCGGTTGTTCAATGTAAACTTCTTCCTCAATTTTACCATTTAGAAATGTTGTCTTAACATCCATCTGATGTACTTTCCATCCTTTAGAGGCTGCAATGGCAAGTATGGTTCTGGTAGATGTGTATCGTGCTACTGGAGCAACAGTTTCTTCATAGTCAATGCCTGCCCTCTGTGAGAAACCTCTTGCAACAAACCGAGCTTTGTGTTTATCAATACTCCCATCTGGTGCATATTTGATTTTGAATAACCATTTTGATGATACAACTGACTTATGTTTAGGTCTGGGAACAATATCCCATACATCATTTTTTAGAATGGACTAATATTCTTCAACCATTGCTTCCCTCCAGGCTTGATCTGATAAGGCTTTCTCAACACTAACAGGTTCAGATTCTGAGAGTTTAGTTAGAAGAGCAGTGTAACATTTTTGAGTTCTGGTTCTTTTGTTTTCTTTGAAAATTTGTGCTGGTTCCACATTGTTCTCCTCAAGCATTTTTCTAGCCCATAATGGTCTCTTTTTACTATTTTCATTATCTGAGCAAGAAGGTTCAAAGTCAGGGATTGTTTCTTCATTATTTATAGGTGCTGAATCCATGTTTGAATTGTTATCCTCCCTCTCATTCTCAATTGAGGGCTCTCTATCAAAATCTGTAGAAATATTATCTTCATTTTCTGTAGATAGGAAGTTTTCTTCAAATTTAACATCTCTGTTTATTTCTACTGATTTCTGACCCGGTATATGTATACGGTATCCTTTAGAGTCCTCACTGTAGCCTAGAAAAATACCTTTCTTGCCAGAAGGTTCTAACTTCGTCCTTTTCTCTTTTGGTACATGTATATATACCGGACAGCCAAACACCCTTAAGTGACTTAAGTCAGGTTTGACTCCTATGAATACTTCTTCTGGTGTGGTGTTTTCTAGTATAGCATGAGAACATCTGTTTTGAATATAAACCACAGTGTTAGCGGCTTCTGCCCAATATGATATGTGAATATTTTGGTCATGCATCATGGCCTTTGTTGCTTCAATGATGGTTCTATTCTTCCTTTTTGCTACTCCATTCTGTTGAGGATTATAAGCTACAGTATACTCCCTCTTAATCCCGACAGATTTACAATAGTTTTTGAAATTTTCAGAGGTGAATTCCCCACCATTGTCTGATCTAAGAATTTTGATTTTCTTACCGGTTTGGTTTTCTACTAGTGCTTTGAGTTCTTGAAATTCGGCTAGAACCTCACTTGACTCTTTAAGTTTTAAAAAATATATCCATGATTTCCTTGAATAGTCATCCACAAAGATTAAGTAATATAGGGCACCACAGAAGGAAGGGATAGACATAGGTCCACACACATCAGTATGGATGAGTTCTAGAATGTTATTTTACTTATGTTCACTTGGGGGAAAAGATCCTTTAATGTTCTTCCCTAATGCACATCCCTTACAAATGCTAGAGTGTTCAGATTTCAGGGGAGGTATGCCAGAGGTGATCTTAGACAATGTTGGAAGGGCACTATATCTAATATGACCTAGTCTTTTGTGCCAAATCTCATTATTCTTATGAACATTGTGGTTTAGGGCTACCTTTTGTTCATTACATAGCTTGTACAAGCTACCATCTCTGTTCCCTATATGAATGGCATTTTTTATATTAGAATTTTTAGTCCAGAGAAAGACTTTGTCTTCATTGAAGGTTACCCTGTATCTTTGATCAGCTAGTCCAGAAGTGGAGATTAAATTTCTCTTAATTCCTGGTACATACAAAACTTCTTTCAACTGTAGAGTTACTCCATCTCTTATCTTTATCAAATAGGTCCCAATTCCTTTTACCGGATAAGAGATGTCACCAATAGTTACCTCTTCTAAAGAGTTCTCGGAGAAGGTTTCGAATTGATCTCTGAATCCAGTGATGTGTCTGGATGCACCACTATCTATTATCCACGTACTTTTGTTAGAATTTAATTCACTTGCTAAGGCCAAGAAAAGGAGTGAAATTTCAGTTTTTTTTACTTCCACTAGGGCTGCTTGTATTTTTTGTTTTTTAGGACAATACTTGTGAATATGTCCGTATTTGTCACATTTGTAACATTTTACCATGGAAAGATCCTTTTTATTGAAGTGTTTCCCATTGTTTGATTGTCTGAATTTTCTCTTCCTTTTGTGAGATGTTTTCTTGTTGCTTTTAATGTGGAGAGCTTGTAATTCATTTCCATTACTAGACCCCATTCCTCTGGAAGCTAGCCTGGATTCCTCTTGGGTACAATCGTTCTTTAGTTGCTCGAATTTAGGTAAAGGTGGTCTGGTGCTTATACATTGAATGAAGGTTTCCCATGAGGTGGGTAAACCTTTGAGAGCAATTAGAGTGAGTTCAGAGTCTTCTACTGTATTTCCAATGCAAAGCAGTTGGTCTCTAATCTCAGAGATTCTCAAGAAGTAAGAAGTGATTGTTTCTTCTTTGTTCATTTTCATATTTAGAAGTTGATTTTTCAACGTTAGCATTCTACTAGCATTGTTGATCTCAAATGTGTCTTGAATAATTTTAAACATTTCAAGAGCACTGGTAATTCTAGATATGCTAGGAAGAATTGAGTCTTTTACAGAATCAATTATTAGTTTTCTAGCTTTATTGTTTCTCCTCTTCCATGTTGTTTTCTCTGTCTCATCTTCGGGTATTTTAATATCTTTCTCTATATACTCCTCTAACTCAAGTTCCATAAGAAGAGAGGTAAGCCGAGTTCTCCAAGATATAAAATTTGAAGGTCCTTCTAACCTATCTTCCATTCTCATGCAATGGGCCATTTCAGAAAATTGTACTCAACAATTTCAAAGGTTTTAAGAATCTGCTTAACTATAGATTATATAGGTTTTTTTATTTTATTTTTATCTCCTTTTAATAACTTGGCTCTGATACCATGTTAAGGAATTATAAATTAGGAGATAAGATATATATATATTGAAGTATGCAGTAAAATACAATTGCCTTGGTTATTGATTGATTCTACAAAAATACAATGACTATATATATATTGAATCTGAAAATGTAAATATGAAAAGACATGACTCATCATATTAAATGATAAGTCATGACTGTTCATATTAACATATTGAATAACCTATGATTATCGTTTTGTTGCACACCGTAAACAAATCGCATATAATCCGGAGGGTTTAATATAATCGGACAATCACCATACTATCGTGACTGTCATATTCTAACAGTCCAATAGTATCGTGACTGTTCGTATATAACAGTCACGATAGTATTGTGACTTCCATTGCATACGGGCCGATAACCATATTAATAACAATTTATTCGATTCAATAATATTTGTAATATTCCATTCAATATATATATATATATATATATATATATATATATATATATATATATATATATATATATTATGATTGTCTCGTCGTTTATTAAACACGAACGAACAATACTTTAACAAAACATAGCATGTGCAGTGTCTAGTTTTAATATAACAGGAACTATATGATCTTTTACAGCATCAATGATCATTTTCATGGCTTTATTGTTGTTTCTTTTCCATTGAGCTTTTTCATCTTCATCATCCAACATAGGAACAGCTTTCTCAACAAAAGAGTCTAACTCTATATCTCTTAAAGCCATCATTAACCTAAGCTTCCATGAGATGAAGTTGTTTTCTCCATCAAGTCTATCTTCTTGTCTGATTCCACTCACCATGATTGTTTTAATCTATACTTACAAATATTCTTGAATGTTTATAAGAAAAAATTTAATTATATTTGCTCTTGGTATTACTTCACCAATGCTCTGAAACCATGTTAAGGAATATAGATCAGAAGTAACATTAATTTTTATTTCGTATCTTTATTTATTGACTCTTTGTAGACGGATATAGTTCTTTTAAATTCAATAGATATATTGAGAGGCATTACACTTGTACTAACACCATTGTATTTTTGTGTGTTTCAAATGCAGGCCTCTCATAAAATATGTGTGAGAAGACATGTCTCTACATGGACTAAGTCCACGTAGGGACATGTCTCTACATGAGACATGCCCTACCATTTCACAGCAGTACCGTTTTATAACACAGTGATTATTATTCATATTAACGCTGACCAAGTAATGATCGTGCACTATGTAATGATCGTGCATCATGTTATGTAACATGTATGAGGTTTTAAACACTTGCGATACATATTATGTATCGCGGCACACAGTAACTATGTGTGCCGATACAGAATATGTATCGGGCCACACAGTGACTGTGTGCCACGATACACATATGTATCAATCTCAATATTACAGTGTCGTCAACACCATGAATGTTCTTCAACATTATTGTAGGTTGTGATAATATGCATCGATCATTATATTAATCAATAATTATTATATTCAATACTTACGATAAGTATAATATAATCACATTTGCATGTATATAATTATAAATATATATATATAAATGAATGATTATTAATCACAATTAATGTTTTATTTGAATCTCAACAAACAAATTGATCTCTAATCTAACCGACGCTATAACATTAACATATTTCAAATTTCAAAAATTATGTTCATAAGTGCACACTTGGTGAAGTGGACACCTCTACAAGAGAAATCAAAAGTGCAAGTTCAAATTCTGTTTTAAGGTATATTGGCCTATTAAACAGATCCACATCAATGACAAGAAGAATGATATTATTACCTATGTTTTTGACATATAAATTGGGATTTGAATGACTTCTCTAAAACCCCTACTCATCGAAATACCTACCAATCTTTATGTACCATGCCCTCAATGCCTAACTCAGGCCATAAAGAGCCCTTATCAATCTACATACTTGATGCTCTGTTCCTGCAACTTGAGAACCTTGAGCATGTGTCATGTACGCTTCTTCCTATGAATCTCCATTAAGGAAGGCACTCTTCACGTCCATTTGATGGACTTTCCAGCCAAACTGTGTGGCCATGGCTAGAATTAGACGAATGGTGCTCATCTTGGTTGTAGGAGCAAAGGTATCCTCATAGACTATTCCTTTTCTCTACAAGAATCCTTTAGCCACCAACCGAGCTTTGTATTTGTCAAGTGTACCATCAAATTTTAACCTGATTTTATACACCCATTTGTAGTCAATAGGTTTCTTCCCTAGTGGAAGATCTGAAAGAACCCGTCTTGTTTTTCAACAGACTTTAATATTCATTCTATAGCCTTTTCTCATTCAAGTTTACCTTTTGCAGCTGAATGATCTTGGGATTCATAAACAATTTAAATCTTAGCCATAAGAGAAAATTTAGCTATGTTCTTCTTGCTCGTGCCTCTGCTTGATCGACCCTCAACCATTTCATTATCCCGAACATCACCAATGAGTTTTCCCACCACTTAGGCCTCATTGTAGCCATAAAGCTTGTTGAGAACGTAAAACTTATATATCTTTCTGTTTGTAAAGAATAGACAATTCCAAAGCTCTCCATATAGCTCAAGTGTTACTAAGTGCCCATACATCAATACATTAACTTTTGAGATAACAAATATCTATTCAACATCTTGATTTCCAAGGATAGGTGTTCAGATTGCATTTTCTAAGCATCTTTTTTTATATGAACATAATAGACCCTACTGAGTAATAATTGGGAAATTCGCATAAGGTATGAGCAATTCTCTTGCATTTATCTTCATTCCCACCTTGAATATCTAAATTACTATCTTTGGACAAGTATTTGTTGTCACAAAGGATCTTGCATATTACCCATAGTTTCGGTAGCAGTTGTTAGTATCTTCGGCGAAGTCATTGAAATTTTGTCTCATAAGCAAAGTTCCATAACCCACCGCAGGTAGCGCAGGTTTTCATGACCCACGGGCCAAGCACCCCTGGCTAGGTTTTCATGACCCGCGTGACTTACCGAGTCAGCGGGTCATGCCAGGACCCACCAGGTCCATGCCCCATGACCCACGCCGCGGCAGACCCGGTTGGGTTTTTAAAATTTATAAAAAAACATTGACTTTTTCTTCTTTTTTTGCACAAATGTTTTCTAATTTGCCCTAAAAGGAATTCTATTTGCTTGTTATGAGAAGAAGAGAGGAAAAGTGAGAGGGAGGAAGAAAAAATAGAGGTCATAAGTTTGCAACCAGTTGGGAAGAAGAGCATCAAGGAGTCCACAAAATCGCATTGGGGAAGCATAAGTTTGCATTGAGAGCATCAAAGAGCTCATAGCAACTGTTCCAAGACTTCTCAACTCATTTGTGGTTTTTTTTTATGTTTATGGTTTTCCATTTTTATTTTTTTTAAATTTGAAGTTTAACTTTCCAAATCTTGAATGTTTTCTATTAAAATATAAATTGCATACTTCAATGAGATAAGTAGAACAATAGCAAACCCTTAATGTTTTAAAGAAAAAAATGTAAACAAAAGCAAACATGATTTACAACTTTTGCTGATTTTTCTAAAATACAATGCACAAATTTGGAATTTTGTTCATAATTTTGTCTTATTGCAGCAGCCTTCAAGTTTTGAAAACATTAATTCTTCCCAATGCCTCAAAAGTGTCCATCTTGGAAATATACTGAAGAGTTTCCCAGTAGACAAAAAAACCAAACAAAATGCATGTTTTGTAAAGAAATTTTTCATGGTGGCATCAATAGGTTTAAATACCATATTGTCGGCATACCTGGCAATGATGCTAACCCATGTTTATTGGCAACTCCCAAGGCAATTCGTTTTTGTTATGTCCAGTTAGAAAAACATGCAAAAGAAAAAGAAACTAAAAAGAGGCAACGGGAAGAGATAAATACTATTGGCTCCCATTCATCTGCACCTGCATCCGCATCCACATCTGCAGGTTGTGTTGGAGAGGGTTCTTCCATGCCTCCCTTTTGTCCTAGTGTTAGTGCTTCTACTGCTTCTCCTTCTAGTGGCACTATTACCCTTGGCCCTAGAGTCTGAAAATCAAAGTTGGACAATTATTTTGTGCCATGCACTACTCTTTGTGCACAGCTCTCGCTTGAGAGCATGGGTTGGAAGAAGGAGGTCCATGATGCTGCACGAAAACAAATTTGCAAGTTTTGGTACTTTTGCAACATTCCATTTCTTGCAGCCAAGTAATTCTTTTTTATTTGATTCCTTTAATTTTAAAATTAAATTTTAAAATTTATAGTTTGAAGTTGAACTATGCTTTGTCTAATGATTAATCATAATCTATTTGTGACAGGTCTTCTTATTGGCAAGGCATGATAGATGTCGTAACCATTTGTGGGGCAGGCTTTAAAGCCCCTACTGATGTCGAATTAAGTGGCCCCCTCTTGTTAGAAATGGTTAATCATATGAAACTTGAGCTAGAGGACCACAAACAGGCTTGGAGCCAAAAGGGTTGCACCATCATAACAAATGGTTGGACGGATAGGAGGAATAGGACACTCCTAAATTTTCTTGTTTCCTACGGAGGTGATTGATCATTGAATTCTACTTCCCCAAATGCATTGAATAATTTAATTTTGATTTTGATTTTTTGATTGATCCATGATAATTGATAATTAGTTTTCTTTATATTCAGGATCCACCATGTTCTTGAAGTCTATTGATGCTTCCTCACATGTGAAGAATGCCACATACTTATGTGAGGTTATTCAGGAAGTTATACTTGAGGTGGGGGAAGAAAATGTGGTGCAGGTGGTGACGGATAATGCAGCATTTATTTAAGATTTTCTTCACACTTCTAAATTTCTAATTAATTTAAAATTGCTACAGGTATACTTTTGATGGAGAGGCGCCCGGAAAAATTTTAGTCTCCATGTGCAGCCCATTGCCTTGACCTCATGTTAAAGGATATTGGCAAGCTTGAATGGGTCAAATCATGTGTTGATAAGGCCAAAAATATTTGCAACTTTATCTACAATCATGCATTGGTATGTAGCATGATGAGGCAATACACAGGGCAAAGGGATTTGGCTCGTCCTGGTATCACGAGATTTGCCTCAAATTTCTTCATGCTAAAATCCTTGTTGATATCAAAGGCAGCTTTGAGACGCATGTTTCTTGGTGAAGAGTGGACTACCTCATCCTATGCTATGACCACTATGGGGATGGATGTGACAAATTGTATTTTTGATGAGCCAGGTTTTTAGACCCCTTGTGCAAAGATCATGGAGGTAAATATATTTTTGTTTTGTTTGCAACTTTGCAATTTCTTTTTTATTTTAAATTTTTAATGCACACTTCACTTAACTATTTTTTTTACTAGTATATTTTGGTCACTAAGCCCATCGTAGTTCTCCTACGAGTTGTTGATGGGGAGAAGCCTTCTATGGGCTACATATATGAGGGCATGGATAGGTCCAAGGAGGCCATTAGATCCAGGTATGCAGGAGTTGAGGATAAGTATGGCTCTATTTGGGAGATCATTGATAGGAGATGGAGAAACCAACTTCATAGGCCCATCCATGCAGCAGCTTATTTCCTCAATCCGTCATTCAGTTTCCTTGATAACTTCAAGGAGAATGAGGAGGTTCTTAGTGGCCTATATACAGTGATGCAAAAAATGTCTAGCAGTAGCACATCTACAGTGCAAGAGATAGATGCATATAATAATCAACAAGGGGTGATTTTCGCAAGCAAGATGTGCAAAGACGCTAGGACAACATTGCAGCCAGGTACAAATATATGTTAAACTTAAGATTCTTAAGTTAATGGCTTATGCATTTTGATTTTATAATCAATCCTTAGAGTTGGAAATGAGACTGATTTTTTTCTTTTCCTTATTTCAGATAGATGGTGGCAAATGTTTGGGCCTACAACCCCAAACTTTCAAAAACTTGTCATCCATGTTGTCGGCATAATTGTTATGTACGGGTGTTGTTAATAAAGTCATGTTATGTTAATCTGGGCAGTTAGTACCAAAAGGGTAAACCGTTACGACACGACGGTTCGGTCGTGTCCCTTCGGAAACTATATGTATACACTTGTTCTATGTTGTAGACACGATTGAATGTACAAGCTCTTATGATTATGAATGGAATAGCTTATTGTCTTCTATGTTGCGTACTTGAATATCTGATTGTGTTTATGTATCTGTCTATGACCCCACGAGCGTAAACATCTGGCGCCGTTGCCTAGACATACCCGGATGGCGAGTAGGCATAATGGGCTTACCCGTTGGTGAGATAAAGGCAGAAGCAGATGATGCCCGTATTGAGTTGTATGAAGGAGAGGATAACCAGGCACGGGAATTCCGAATTTTATTCCCAGTAGCTCTTAAAACTTACGTCCAAAGGGAGGCAACAAACTAAGACGTCCCTACAGGCACAGTGTGGGACGCGATTGGGGCTAATCCGGCAGCCAATCGACTGTTGAACCAACTTCCACAGTTGCTAGCACAAGCAGCACTAGCACGACGCGTTCAGCAAGAGGAAATTGATCGAGAGGAACGCCGCCAGGAGATCCTCCGTGCATTCCATGCCCGAGAGCATCTTCGTCGCCATCGAGAGGAAGGAAATGACAAATGGTAAAGTTTTTGAAGTATGAAACAAAGGGGAAGGGAACACAAAAATTCAATTGTAGTACAATTAAGAATGTTGTAAAGCAACATGAATTAATAAAAATACAATTGAGAATGTTGTAAAGCAACATGAATTAATAAAAATAAGTGTTCTTTTCGATTGAGCAATGTGTATAGTCTGTCTTGATGCCCAATAATTTAAATAAAGATTGGTATAAAAAAGTGGTAGATGACGAAGGGGAAGCCGCACAGAAGGCTTTGATCTTCGCGCAACAAAGTGAACGTTGGTGTAGGCTGAGGCAACTTGCCGGAGGGTTGCCCGAAGGGAACCCCGGAAGTGGTATGGAAGGTGCAGGGGCCGACTAGGAACCGTTCATCTCGCCGGAGCATCAGAGAGTGCGTAGTAGAGAAGAACTACTCGAAGAAACGCGACTTAGGCAAGTCTTGCTTCAGGAAGAGCGAGACCAGTTTGAAGATCTGAACAGCACGTGGCATGCGGAGGATGAAGACTACGAAGGTGAGCGCATTGTCGGAGGTGCCAGTGACAGTACGACCGAAGGCACATGGGACGGTACGGCCGAAGGCACACGGGACGCGCAGGTGAATCCGCCATTGGAGCCAACGACTCCACACAATACAGTTCCACCCACTACACAGATACAAGCACCATCAGTAATCGGCCAAGGGAACGTGGGCGCCGGTTCTAGCACAGGCGGCGCAGGAGCACAAAATCCACCACACATGCAACAACCAAAACCAGCCCGACCAACCATGGCGGCACATAAGGAGAAGTTGCCAAAATTCCACGATGATGGAAAGGACGATCCAGCATGGCATTGCCATACGTGCGAAACCATCTAGTCAGCCAATGGGGTGACTGACCAAGACGAATGGATGAAGCAATTCCCCGCTACACTCAGGGGAGTTGCCATTGACTGGTACTCGGACTTGGATAAAACCAAGATAGCCACATGGGACGAACTCAAGAAAGTATTCGAGAAGGAGTTTCGGCTTCTGAGAGACGATAATGAGATAGTTTCCGAAATTTAGGGAACGAAACAAAGAAAAAAGGAGACCGTATGAGCATATGGCCGCCGGCTAAAGGAATTAGTTGGAAAGATGGAAAGCCAACCGGCTGACGGCCTAAAGAAAAGGTGGTTTGTCGAGGGCCTGAATCCTAAGCTATGACGGAAGATGAAAATTGTGCCTCCGACATCCTACGAGGATGCATACAATCGGGCCATGGACCTGGAAAGCAAAAAATAAGACGGCCAAAAGGAAGAAGAATAGATCTTCGTCATCCGAAGACGATACGTCCGAAGAGGAGAGTAGCAGCGACGAGAAGCCGAAGAAGAAAGTCACGGCCCTTCAGAAGGATATGGAACGGATGTTAAAAGAGTTTAAGACAATGAAGGGGACAACAAGCAAGGATGATGAACTGTGGTGCACGGATTGTAAGGAGAGCGGCCACACAAAGGGTGCCTGTCCCAAGAAGGCATTCTGTGACATCTGCCAGATCATGGGACATTCTACAGAGGAATGCCCATACAATCTGAAGGCACGTAACCAGCAAGTGCTCTATACACAGGAGCAGCCCTCCCCGTCAGATTCAAACAATAACGCATCTTCCGGAGGCTATCGGGGAAACCGACGAGGCAGAAGAGGGAATAATAATAATTCCACCCAAAGCAGAGTCCAGTACGATGCAAAGGGACACCCAATGATTCAATGTCGGGCATGCAACGAGTGGGGTCACTTCACAAGGGAATGTAGTAATAATGATGCCCCTCAAAAGCTATGTCGGTGGTGTGGGCCCGATGACCATGAAGATGCCGATTGTCCGAAGTCTAGCGTAGGGGCCAATCTGATTGATATCGAAGGCAACACACGGGTTAAAGAAGCTATACTTGCTCTTACCGGAGGGCAAGCGAAGGAAGCCCGATACCCCCATCCCCGTACGGAGAAGCAGAGAATGGCAGAAGCAAGGGAGGAAATAGAAAGGGCGATGAAAGCCCAACGGGGAGAGACGCACGAATCATCCAGACCCTACTGCACAAATGTGGAGAGGAACATTGTATGGCAGATGCTCCAGCTGGAGGTACTTGTCAAGCTAGAGGACCTCCTACACACCATGCCTCAATTGGGGACAGTGTTGTTGGGTACAAAGGTTGATAAACCCAAACCAAAGCACACGAACGCTTCCGTACCGGGAAGCTTGGCGACAAATTCAATGCTGCTCGCCGTCAACAACGGCAGACATCCAACCATGGTGGAGATGGGCATCCTGGGCACCATCCTAATAGATACTATAGTAGACGGCGGATCCGGGGTAAACGTCCTCCCGGAGGACACATGGAAAAAGCTAGGAAAGCCCACTCTGTGGCCACCTACGTTTAATTTGCTAGGTGCTAACCAGCACGAGATTAAACCCCTCAGTACGATGGCACAACAAGTCACAGTGGGTGCACAACCATTTGTGCTCGACTTTGTGGTCATTCCGTTAAAACAAAAAGGGTATGACGCCATACTCGGAAGAGGATGGCTGGTAGCAGCAAAAGCAAACCACAACTGGAAACGGAATACACTCTCGATGGAGAGCGGAGGCAAGAAATTTACTATTGATCTCCGGACCCAATTGGTGAGCGAGGAACTTGCCTCTTCCTTGGGATCTGAATCCGAAGGGGAGAATGACCCACAAGATGAAGGCAGAGAGGGGATGGATCCGGATGCCGAAGGCATACTAAAACTCGGAGGATGCTGTTCGGAGGATGACACAGATTCATTAAATGGATTGTTCCATTGGCAACAGGAGGACTATGAGATGTTCTCACCCTCTTGTAACGTATTAAGCGTTGAAGAAGAAGAGCCAGATCAATATCCTCCAGAGTACGGGGAGTATAAGGAAGGAGAAGCTACAATGGACACCGTACCCGCACATCAGTTTAAAAACAAGGAGGCTATGAAGTATGAAGAACCGACGGTGAAACCTTTGAATCTAGGTACGGAGACGGATGAGAAAATCATTCTGGTAGGGGACGACTGGAACCCAGTGCTGAAAATGGCAGCATTCAAGATCTTCACCAAGTACAAAGATGTATTCGCGTGGACTTATAAGGATTTGAAGGGGGTCCCACCGGAGTTATGTGTTCACCGTATCCCATTGGTACCAGGCGCAGTACCAGTACGGCAACGGCCGTACAGAATGAATAAAAACTATGCTGCGAAAGTACAAGAGGAGATTGAACGAATGCTGGAGGCTAAAATTATCTTCAGGGTGCGAACTAGTGAATGGGTATCCCCCATCGTAATATCTCTTAAAAAGGATGGCAACCAGATCCGGATCTGTGTCAACTTCCGGCATCTCAATGCAGTCACTGTTAAGGATCCGTTTCCCATACCGTTTATGGACTCTATTCTTGAGGAAGTGGCCGGCCATGAAATCTATTCATTTATGGATGGATTTTCCGGCTATAACCAGATATCAATCGCCGAAGAAGATACGTTGAAAACGACATTTGTTGTGGAGGACGGAGTATATGCTTACAACCGGATGTCGTTTGGTCTCTGCAATGCTCCGGCAATGTTCCAACGAATAATTCTCCACATCTTCGATAAGATGTCCGTGGGTAATTTCAAGGCGTTCCTGGATGACTGGTCCATCTACAGCGGGGAGGAGACGCATCTGAAGGCACTCGGAGAATGTATGGAAAGGTGCCGGAGGGCACGACTCACACTGAACCCTAAGAAATGCCGATTCATGGTACCTCAGGGTAGACTACTGGGGCATATAGTGTGTAAAGCGGGACTCAAAATAGACCCGGATAAAGTTCGGGTGATTGTGGAGATGGAACCCCCACAGGATGTCACAGGGGTAAAATCTTTTCTGAGACATATCGGTTATTACCGAAGGTTCATAAAAAAAATTTCCCAGATATCTTACCCCCTAGATAACCTTACAAGAAAAGGGGAACCGTACGTATGGGGAACGGCGCAAATGGAATCATTCGAGGAATTGAAATCAAGACTGTTGGCGGCACCACTATTGGCCTACCCGAACTGGGACAGAGAATTTCATGTGCACGTCGATGCCTCCAACTATGAAATAGGTGCGACGTTGGCACAAGTTGGGGATCATGGGTTGGATCACCCGGTCTACTTCACCAGTAGACTACTCTCGAAAGCGGAACGGAACTACAGTACAACCGAACAAGAAGCTCTCGGTATGGTTTACACCGTATAGAAGTTCCGACACTATTTGTTGGCGACACCCTTCACCTTCTATGTAGACCACCAAGCTCTGATGTACTTGGTGAACAAACCAATTATTCAAGGACAGGTGAGTCGATGGTTGTTATTACTGCAAGAATTCACATTCAATATTATAGTACGGCCAGGGAAGAGCCACGTGATTGCCGATCAACTATCACGAATCAAGTCGGGAGAACAAGCGGGAGGGGTGAATGACGATTTTCTGAATGCGCACCTATTCCGGATTGCGATTTTACCATCTTGGTACACTCGTATTGGCGAGTACCTATCTACGTCCCAGTTCCCTCGGGACATGCCACCAGGGGAACGACGCAAACTGGTTTTAAAAAGCCAAACGTTCCAACTTATCAATGGGCTCCTCTACAAAATGGGGACAGATCAGGTACTCCGACGGTGTGTGATGGAGGAAGAGATTCTGGGAATCTTGAAGGAGGCTCACGAAGGACCGGCAAGAGGCCATATGGGGCCAGACACAACGGCAAGAAAAGTACTGCTCGCCGGACTATGGTGGCTGACGCTACACAGTGACACCAAGGAATGGGTCGGAAGTTGTGATACGTGCCAGCGGGCTGGGAAACCATTAAAACGAGATTTTATGCCATTAAACCCTTCAGCTGTGCAGGAGTTATTTGAACGGTGGGGGCTTGATTTCGTGGGGCCCTTAAAAGTTAGCAGACCTCGGCGGTGTACATATATTGTGGTAGCTATGGAGTACTTGACGAAGTGGGTCGAAGCACGGGCCCTACTGGACAACACCACTATGAGTACAGCCAGGTTTATCTATGAACAAATTATTACGAGGTACGGAATCCCGCTTCAGATAACCAGTGACAGAGGAGGCCATTTTGTAAACCACGTGGTGAGACTCCTTACAACGGAGTTCAAGATTTTCCACTCCTTGTCTAGTCCATATTACCCGAGAGCCAACAGTCAAGTGGAGGCGACCAACAAGATTCTAGTCTCGGTCATCTATAAGTCGTGCGGGGTAGAAAAGGAAGATTAGGAGGAGAAACTGTCGTCGGTGTTATGGGCATACCGCACCACTTACAAAGTGATGACGGGCCAGACACCCTTCCAATTAATGTACGAATAGGAAGCGATAGTACCTATGGAGTTCATGGTGCCAAGTCTCTGAATTGCTATCGAGAATAAACTTGGCGATATGGAGAGCCTGAGGGAGCGCCTGTATGCCCTAAACAAGCTCGATGAACGAAGGCTGATGGCACAATGGGCGACAGACATGGTCCAGCAATGAAGGAAACACTGGCACGACCAACACATCCGGCGGGCAAGGTTCACCCCGGGGCAGTTAGTCTTGAAATATAATGGACGAAACGAGATTAAGCCCGGCAAGTTCAAGGTCAAGTGGTTAGGCCCCTACAAGGTTCGAGAGGTCGCAACAAACGGGTCCATCAAACTTTGGACCCTCGACGGACAGGAAATTCCAGAGGCTGTCAATGGCTCAAAACTTAAAGTATATCATCAGAGGCCGGAGGCGCACAGGCAGCAGCCCGGCAATTGACGGCAATTGAGGAAATAGTGAAAAATTGAAAAAAAATGGAAAAAGCGAAAAAATTGACAAAAAAAAGTAAAAAAGCACCATAAGGCAAAAGTGCATATGAAAAAGACCGTACAGCAAAGAGACCTATATACCGTACGGCAACAAGGGACACTATACCGTACGGCGTACGGCAAGAAGACCACACGGCAGAATAAGAACACCGTACGGCAAGTACGGTTCCGTGGTGAAAGGTGATCAAAGTCACTATCATTGCACCGTACAGCAAGGAGGAACATCACTTCGTGCGGCAAGAAGGATAGGCATGTGCCGTACGGCCGTACGGAGGGCAGCGCAAGGAAGAGACACCACGCCGTACAGCGAGAAGAGAGCATACACTATACAGAAACATCGTACAGCATAAAATAAAACGTGTGGCAGGGTAACATAGCCGTACGGCATAATTCCACGAGGAGACTTATTACTGTATGGCACTGGCAAACTGGTGTGTGGCCTTGGTGAATGTGGTTGTATGGCAAGTATAAGATATCAGGATAGTACGGCATTAGAGGCAAGAATTTTATAATTTCATAAACAATTTGGGCAAGCATTTCATTCACATTCGTACGGTACAGCAGGAGAGCGAAGACAAGGGAGAAAAATACCAGAATCCGTACAGCAGTTGAGCAGAGCAAGAAACGGTTAAATCTTCATTGGAGCAAAAAGCAATAAATATGCAATCAGCGGGCAAACGAAGTTGGAGGAAGAAATTAGAAGAGGACTCCAGAAGCATGAGCAGAAACACACCAAGGGTTGCAGGCATTGGTACTGGGAAGAAGCTTCAAATCCGTAGGTCCCAAATGGCAGCTACAAGATCTCAAAGAGAAGAGATTACAGCACAGAATATCGCATTCGAGGGTTTGAATGGTTTAGACTGCGGCAAATGGTGGAAGGAGAATGATAATGATCCAAACACTCGTATGGTGAAGGATAACTTGTCACGGGCTCAAGTATGATGGGTAATTGAAATGCCCATATTTTGCATTCGGGATTTTGAAGGCGCGCTGCAGGCATTGATTGAAGCATTTGATAGTTTTTCCAAGACCGGCACCATTCCATACTTGGGACATTCAATGACGGTCTCATTTACAGCAATGGAGTTTCACAGAGTCTTCGGATTACCGGAGAAGGGAGTACAGGTGGATTTGAAGCCACAGAAGATGGCCATGGAGAATAAGGATTTTTATATTAGACTGGTTTGCAGGGATGACCTCACACCCACGGAGAAGGAGTCTCTCCGGAAGGCGTCTCATAACTGTGGCATTAAGGAAAAAATTCATTCGGAAGGGGCACTAGCGCGCACTCATGGATTTGGTAAAGAGTAGGCTTACGGGAGCCAGCCATGCCTCCGACATTTCATTTTAGCAAGTTACTCTGATGAACTATCTTCTAGGGGGTAGCATGTATGATTGGGCGACGGTGTTGGCAGAATGGATGTACGCGTTCATGACTTTGCAGCACCGTACGTTCTACATGCCTCATTATGTGATTGGCCTATTCTTGGATGCTGCGGAGCGTCAAATTCCAGCAGACATTTTGGCATCCGAGCTCAAGCCGGGACCCTTGGTGCCAGGTGAACCTCCGATTATGCGGTGGCGTCACCTAGATACCCCCGGAGGCCAGAAGGCAGGTACAGGGAAACGCAGCAGACCGGAGGTAGAAGCAAGTGGGGATACGGATAGTGGTCGGGAGGCGACCTCCGAAGAGGGCAGCAGTGAGGACGATGATGAGGAGGACGTGCGGGTGGTATCAGCAGTTCCATTATTATTCCCACGTCCGGGGCCCTCCGGGATGAGACAAGTTACCTTGGCATCTGGTTCCACAGTCATCCCAGCATTTGGCCAGATGAGGACCCCAGTTCAGTTGACTTCACCGACGGGCACGGCTGCTCAAATTTCCAAAATAGACACACCCACGGAACCAGAGACGATTACCCTCATGGATATGCTTCCAGATTTGGCGACAGGAGATAGCGAGGGTCTTCCTTCGGGCAGAGACATGGTGGAGATGATGGAGCAGTTTGCCGAGCAGGGTAGGACTGAGTCTGGTCAGGTACAGTTGGAGTCAGAGGCGACTGGTGGGGATTCCGTGGTGATCGAGTCCGATGACAGTAGGGATGAAGGAGTTCCTAGGAATGAAGAAGTGCGGGTTGAGGAGATCTTGACACCCCCAAGTCAGACTGGACCTCACGTGGTAGGGCGTGCCAGTGCCTTCTTGGCACAGAGATCCCTCCCACCGGTGGCACGGGGATCGGCTATTTTGTCCCCTCAGCGGGATTACCCTTCCTTAGAGGATGGTGCAGTGGGTGATACTGGAGGTGACAAACAGAGAGTAGAGCCAGAGGCAGCTGAGGAGCTAGCACGGAAAGGGAAACCAGTTGAAGTGTTGATGGAAGAGGATTTGAGAGAGTACATGAAGACTCTCGAGTTGGTGATTGATAAGGGTCGGCGGTTGGTGTAGACGGTGATCGTGGCACGGGAAACAGAAGGGGCTCGGGAGGCAGCAGAGAGATCTCGGGAGGAGATAGCCGCCGAGTTAGCAGCGGAGCGACGTGCCTGGCAGGAGGAACGTGCACAACTGTTGGCGCAGCTAGAGGCAACCAATACCGCCAGGAGTCTTGCAAACAGCCGGTTTGCCCAGAAGGATACTGAGTTCCAGGAGGCTACCCTTATGCTTAAGGAAGTTGTTGAGATTAATTCGTAGCTCCAGACAGACCTAAACATCCGGACACAACAGGTCTACCAGCTGAGGCAGAGGGCTTCTTCGTCAGCATCCCAACCGTCGGTTCCAGGGATGCCCCCTTCTACTTAGCTGTTTTTTGTGTTTTTTCTGTACTAGACATTATCTACGTTTGTTGTAAGTCGCCGAAGACGACTTGTTTTTTGGGGGGGATGATGTTGTCGGCATAATTGTTATGTACAGGTGTTGTTAATAAAGTCATGTTATGTTAATCTAGGCAGTTAGTACCAAAAGGGTAAACCGTTACGACGCGACAGTTCGGTCGTGTCCCTTCGGAAACTATATGTATACACTTGTTCTGTGTTGTAGACATGGTTGAATGTACAAGCTCTTATGATTATGAATGGAATAGCTTATTGTCTTCTATGTTGCGTACTTGAATATCTGATTGTGTTTATGTATCTGTCTGTGACCCCACGAGGGTAAACAATCCATATTTTGAGTCAACCATGCAGCGCTTCTGGATCTGAGCGCAATTAGTCCATGTTCGAGCACATCCACTCGAAGACGCATAATAGAATGTCTGTGGAGAGGTTGAATGATCTTGTCTTCATTCATTACAACCTCCGTCTTAGGACCAGATAGATTTTGGACACTGACTCCTCTCCGGTCACTCTAGCAGAGATCAATCCAGAGTCTGAGTGGCTCACTGAGTCTACCGATCCTATCTTCACTAAGGAGGACCATGAGTGAGTTTACCAGACAGACAGAGAGGCTGAGGTTGTGGCTATGGTAGAGGAGGATAGAGCACAATCATCTGCCCGTGCAGCTAATATTAATCAGAGTGGCACCTCACAGGCAGAGACTATGGCTTGTCAGTCATCCAGGCCTACCTTAGAGGCATTTGTAGGAGGCAGACAGACTACTTTGAGGATGAGGCTGAGCTAGAGCCTGAGCCATAGACTTGTTTTTGTTGTTTACATCTTTACACATATGTTTGAGAACATTTGATCATTGATGTCATGGATTTCATAGATTTTATATACATTTGACAATATTTATATTTTATAATTCTACATATCTATGTTTTCTATTTCCTTCAGCTACAGTTTACATTTGTACTTATGTGATGGATGTATGTTTATGTATGTGATCAAATTAGATTCTAATTGATGATGTTATAGTGTCTTTAAGCTTTATTCAATAATGGGTGCATGAAACAAGTTTTAAACCGTAAAAAATATCTATTTTTTCATTTTGCCGAGTCATAGCCGAGTCGTTGCCGAGTCATCGGCCAGTCACAGGTCGAGTCGACCTTGCCGAGTCATAGGCGAGTCCAAGTCATGGAACTTTGGTAGAAACACCTTTTATCCAAATCAACGTGATCATCATGACTTGGGCTGCCTAGAACTTATCATCTGGATGATGATCTAGGTTTTCTTGAAGTAAGTCTTCTAGTATTAGTACTTGCCTAGGAGATTCCACAAGTAATCCCCCTCTTTAGTGTAGCTAATGGAAGCTAACCACCCAAATCTTTAGCCTTAAAAGTATGATCTTTAAGATTCTTGATGCTACAAGAGAGTTGAAAAGGCCCAATTTCTTCATCAATCACTACATCCCTGTTGAATGTTAGGCAGCCAGTGTCCACATCAATCAGCTTGTACGCCTTATGATTGCCACTATACCCAGTAAACATTAACTTTTGACTCTTGGAGTCAAGTTTGGTTCTCTTAGCATTTGAAATCCAAACGTTTGCAGTGAAATTGAAAAACTTAAGGTAGTTGATTCGTGGTTTACTCCCAAACCACGCTTCCTCTCTCCTTGACTTCTTGTGTTGGAGACCTATTAAGAAGGTACACTACACTATAAACTGCCTCAGCCCAAAACTTAACACTTACGTGCTGCAACATACATCAATCCATTTCCTAATAGTCCACCATAATTGTACATTTTCTCCTCTCAACTACACCATTCTATTGAGGGGTATAGGGTGTTGTAAATTGGCATTTGATATCGTGTTTAGAACAGAAGTTGGTGAATTCATTTGAACAAAACTCATCCCCATTATCAAACCAAAGAATTATGATTGCACATCTTGCACATCTTGACTCTTTTTCTACTAAGGAATTAAGATTCTGAAATTCTTTAAACAATTCTGATTTTGTCTCTAGGAAAAACACCCACATTTTCCTACTGAAATCATCAAGAAACAAGGGAAATACTTGGCACCAATGACCACAGCAGTATTCATTGGTCCATAGACATTTTCATAAACTAGTTGAAGGACCTTCAATGCTCTCCAAGCTTGTCCTTTCGAAAAAGGAGTTAGGCGCTGCTTTGTTCCTTGGAAAGATATGCAAACACCTTTTATTTGTTGTTGGATCTCAGGTAGACCTTCTACCATATTCTCTCAAGCCAACTAAGAGAGATAAGATAGGTTGAGATGCCCTTAATATGGATGCCAAAGAGTATTGATAGCAGATGAACTCTTTGTAGCCAAGGTATGTTCCTAAACCTCTCCAATGTCTAGAGGCTAATGCAACCCATGATCTCCAATACCAATTGCAATGGTTTTCTTGGACTCCTTGTCAACAATATGACACTTATGTCTATTGAAGATGATGTCCAACTTGGGATAGTGGTACATAATTTGTGGTGCAAGGCACCTCCTGAAGACATGAAAGGGGTCACATGGATGGCTCATGAAGACTGAATGGTCTAAAGATCAATATATGAATGTAATATGGCTTGAAGCCAATTTGATGTATTTGATGTAATCGGCCTAAATGTATCAAGGCATGACCATGAAGAATTGATGTTGAATGCCTAGATTGGCATAGTAAGCCTAGAAGGCTAAGGATAGGTCTTAGAATAGAGTTAGTGGGTTTAATATTGTATTAAGGTCCTACAAGGACAAATTTCAAAGTCCTAGAGTATAGAGAGTTAATTAAATAAGTTTGAGTATTTAAATATTTGAATGGCAACGGTTAAGTCTATTTTGGAGGGAAATTGTAAAAACAAGGATTAGTTGCTTTGTTAGAGGATCCAACCACTTTGGATCGGTTAAGGAAGTTAGTTTGAGTCTATGTAAGCCTTGAGAGGCATGAGAGCAAGTGGTGGTACTGTTCAGATTTACATTTGTATGGACTGTACTTGACAGGAAGCAATAAAAGTTCAAATTCTTGCATTGTGGAGTCTTATTTGATGTATTGTTGATCTACATTCTTTGGGATGGTTGAGTAATAGTTTCAAAAGTGCTCTAAATCAAGTCTCAGACAATTTGAAATTTTGTTTTGTTAATTTGGATTGACTATCCTGTAGAAACATCCAATTTTGTTTTGGTTTAAACTATGGATTTATGAGATCCATCCCCTTTTTGTAGATACTGTTACTTGGTGATAGATCCACATTTGTATGATATTTCCCTTACACTTATTATGCATGAGTGAAGGCCATTTGCAGGAGGTTAAGGGAGGTTGGTCGAGTTGGACAGTGTTGAAGGGTTAAGGGTATGGTGCTTGGTTATTGCAGTAGAAGATATAGCCATTGGAGGGGGTAATTTTATGACTGAATCCATTAGAGTATGGTTAGGGGATGGTGAATCATCCATCAATTGAATGGTATAGTGATTGGAGGCAAGACATTGGTCGAGCCCTAGATTTTAGGGGTTTTGAAGACTAAATTAGGGCTTTTGCACTTAGGAAGGTCATAGCACCAAATTGATTGCAGAATTCTTGGTTTGGGGTCATTTAATAATTCTGTTGAAGGTCTCAAGGTCTGGTGTCAAGAAACAAGAGTAGTTGCTTTGTAAATGTGGTAGAATTAGCCCTCCTAGTCCAGGAACAGTGGCAGATTTGAGAAGGTTGGTCTGAAACACAAGGGGTTGGTTTTGGGATATGTTATCAAGCTTGGAAAAGGGTATTTGAATATGCAATGTGTTTTTAGAGTTGTTTGGAATGGTTTTGTGAAAAGGATTAAAAACAGTGTCTGCTGTACTGGTTGGGCTGTCTCAGACTGGACAGTTTGTTTAAAGGGACAGAATGCCTAAGAAAGAGTTTAGGTGTTCGTGTGTGGATGAGTTAAGTGTGTTGGGATCCTTAGGGAGTTAGGATCACCGTTGTAAGCAAGGTTCATGAGTTTGGTTGATGAAACCTATTGGTTAAAGTGTGCACTAGTATGGAGCATGAAGTATGATTGAGGGGTTTGGTTTGAAGTGGTGGATGTAACTCAAGGTGTGGAGTCTAGTGGAGCCCAATATGATTGGAGTTGACCTGTGATAGGTCTATGGAGTGGGATGGATCTTTGAGTGATCTTTGATTGAAGTTTGAAGGAGTTGTTGTAAAGCAAGAAGGAATGAGATATGGTTCTTTGAAGAATTGTTACTTACCACTAGTCTCTGCATCAATTTGACTCACTAAGATCTGATTGAGCTCCATGCCCAGAACATAGTATACATTGAGAAAAATGAGATTTCTCCCTCTAAAGGTTATCTGAACATCGCCTTTGACAATAACAGTATACTCTTCACTACCATAGTAGATTACTGAATCTGAGCAAGCCATATACTCAGAGAACCAATCTTTCTTGTTTGTAAAGTGTCGAGATGCTCCAGAATCAATATGCCACACAGAAGATTTTACATGAGCTATTGATCGTTTGGCCATGAAAGCATAGAAAGTGGATCCTTCTGCTATGAATGCTCTACAACATGAGCCTTCTGATGAAACCCTCCTAGGTTGGATTTTTGATCAGCCAAACTCTTTATATAGTGCTTCACATGACTAAGTTTACCACATTAATGACATGTGATAGTCTTCAGATTCTTTGAAGCATCATCAGGTTTTGCTTGTCCTTTCTGTTTAGTGGACTTGTCTTTATCGTTGTCCTTGGTTGTAAAGGCTTGTTTCACAATTACTAAATCATTGTTGCTAACAAACTGCTTCTTCCATCCATCCTATTGCAAGAGTTTGTTGCACAAATCATCGGAATTTAGGTCAACATTGGTAGAGGTGATGTTAAGTGTTTCTATGATATGCTCATATGACCATGGTAAGTTTTTCAGTGTTATGACAACCATACCTTCTTATTCCATCTTGCGACCAATGGGCTCTAATTGATCACGAATGTCAGACCTTCATCTAACATTTCATGTAGACTTCGCAGTTGAGTCCAAATTTTTGTACAAGGTTTGCCTGGGGGAACCTCTGGAAGCATTTCATCTGTGACAAATAACTTTACAAGCATAACATCTTCATGATTACAATCATTGAATTTGTCCTAGTCTTTACCTGCAACAATTGGATGAGTGTATGTGAGCATCTATTGTTTCCATGTGTTATAATTCTCTATTGAACCTTTAGCTGCCTTCCAACATGATGTTGGGCAATGAAGTCATCCCTCCCACTATCCAAAGTCACAAAACAATGAACTTGCAATTTTGACTAAAAAAAATTTTGTAGGAAAAAATTGTGAGAACCCAAACAACAATCAATACATGCAATCTTTTTTTTTAAATGGTAGAAAAATAAAGAACATTTTTTAAAAATATTGTCAAAAATTTGGCTCAAAAATGCGTTGCATGCAGAAAAACCTAGTTGCATGGCCCTGGAAGAAAACCAGACCATTTGCGTACTGAAAATACCTGAAAAAACCTATGGTTTTTCATAAAAATTGTCCAAAACAAACAAAAAATTGTCACGAAATGTTTCTATGAAGAAAATCAGTGATTTTTAGAGCATAAAAGCACTGCAATTTTGCAGAAAAGAGGCTTTTTCTTTTTGAAAATAAAAATGCAATTTCTTTTTACAGAAGAAGGGCACCACGATTTTTTACATGCTAGAAAACTCGCGATTTATTTATAAGATCATCCAGAAAACCACTTTGTACAATTCAATACAACAATCTTTTAATAACTTCTCTGTCACATTACAACCACAATCTGTGGAATTGAGCTTTTGCAAACCTAAGCTTTAAAGCCAGAAAATACAAAACACGGAGAATGATTACTAAGATATTCGATATTCAATTATGGAGAGAAATTCTTCTTAAACAAGAGATTACAAAGATCTATCCATAAAGGATAAGATCGACAACTAAGAAAAGCAGAAAGAATAAAAGAATATTCCCTAAATACTATCCTAATAACATAAGTGACCATTACAAACTAGATATGACAACATTATTTTAACAGATGGATTTTTTGTCCAGTGCTAAGGCCACATTGCAGCTGCTGACCAGTCCGCTATTTTCAGACATTTAAGGTCCCCAGCATGGTTCTGCAAATGATGTGACTTCATTAAAACAAATCATATATTTAAGGCTCCATGGAAGAGTACCATAAATGAAGCAACTACGATAGATTATTTCAACATTCAGACACACCAAGTAATTCCATAGCAATTTGCAAAACTCTGTGCCTATCATTTTTCATAGTTCATCCAATCCATTGGCAACCTCAAATTGTTTTTTCTTGAAAAAGAAATTTTTCAAGTAGAACAAAACAGGGAACCACCAGCAAAATATGTCCAGCTCAAAGTGACCATAAAGCAACTTGCTAGTAATTGTTGGACCACGTATCAGGTAAAGCTTTCAACACAGAGCCTTACCAATACAAATCCAACTCTGTATATTGTGAGTTTTTCTAGAGTAACTGCAAGAGCTGGCACTGCTTGGATACAAAATAGCTTAGCTATCAGGAGTGTTACCAAAATCTCCAATTAAACAAGGCTTTTCCAGTAAATTGTAACTTTGGGAATATCTAACTTTACTTTTCAGAGAACCAGAATTGTTCTTTTGAAAAAAAATACAAATTTATCATAGATTTGGGTCATTCTTGATATTTTGTTCATTCGTATCCTTCGAATCCTTGCAGATTAATAGCTGCCCACACTTTTGGTAACATTTCTAAAGTGGTTTTGCATTTCAGAAACATGATTCCCACAAGTCCAAGGAAACAGTCAAAATGAAATAACATGGATCGTGTTACATAATTCATTCAACTCCAGTAAAAAGCGATATCTTCTACACACCAATAGGATTAACTCATGTCCAGACAAAAGAGACAGCGCCAAAGGTTTCTATAACCTGACATGACAAATTGAAGGACTAACCTAATTAATTAATGCGAGGCTTCAGTTGGCCACGGCTTGCCCTTGAACAAAATTGAAGGGCTAACACAATCAACCATAAAATCAACGAAAACCAGAATAGGGTATTGCAGATGCATCTTGCATTGTGTGTGGGAGAGAGACCGCAGTTGATCGCATCTTCTGGGAATTTTCAACAGACAGAAGGTTTTGGGGTTAAAAGTATACTAAGTTCAATTTATTTTTACTGCCCCTCTCTTAGAAGGAAACTCTTTAGGAAATCTCAGATGGCCAGGGACGGTTGCAAAAGTTTATGGCATTCGAGTCGATTGGCAGCGAACAGTTTTGTATGCAGCAAGCAGAAATTGTGACTTTCTAGACGAAAATTTGAATGGTTTTCGAAGGTTGTAAATTCTTTGTCCACAAGAGACAGGCCCAGATGGTTTCTTTCCTAGTCTATGCAAGAAGTGATTTTCCTCATAATCCAAGTATTATATATAATATACAATCCGCTTTTCAAACAATAATGTGAAACTAATTATTTTCCCATTGCATTGAAATCTTAGCAAAGTTTTAATCCTCAAGCCTCCTCAATTTAACTATGAAAATCAGACCAAAATGTATAATAATGAATCATGATCAAGGTGCCAACCATTGCCAGGGCGTGCTGGAGGCCCATGACTGCAGCCAGGAGGAGTGGTATCTTCTCATCCTTGCCATAGAAAGGAGGCAAATCTCTCTTCCCACCGCACGCAATTCTGGGAGTACACAGAAATCCCCAGTTGTAATTACCAGTAAGTTCAATACCCCTCTGCCCAGAACCCTGCTGCTCTTCTGCTCTTCTGTTAGATATATCTTCATTGCTGTTGGACTCCATCAGTGCCACTCACTGTAGTACTCACAAATGTGAATTGAGATGGGTATTTAGAACTGCACAAGAAAATAACATACAACACCTAAAATACAAGAAACGGCCCCAAACTGACTGATATTTGTCTACCGGCTGGTTTGTAGGTACTTACGTCCAATGTATTTGAACAATGTTCACATGGTTTTTTATGAGGAAAGTCTAGGTCATTTAGTTTATTCTACTTTATTTTGTTGGATATTAACCATCTTTTCATTTTATTCTATGAATAATGGTTTCTCCCGTGTACGTATCCAATCTCCCACGTTTAAGGAAGTGCATTGGTCTGAAACAACTTTTGTTACGGCTTTCAGACTGTGTATTAAAATCCCTCTCTTCATTCAAAGGAATTGACCTGAATAGAACCTCAAGATTCGTGACGTTCAAGCTTAACTAATGGTCAGACTCTGACCTTTGATTGAATAAAAAATGGGGTCATGCACGTGAGGAATCCTGGACTTCTGTAATGTCTTTTTGACCCGATTAAAGGATCTCCGATTGGTGAATACATCAGAAATTCTAATGGATCAGCTGTTCATGTCACCCACCACGATGGCATGGAATGCCCGGCAAGTCCACAAATCTCTTCAGCTCATCATATTCCGCATTAGGAAAGGATTTGATTGATTCATAGCGGCATTAGGAACTCAACAAATCTCTAGGCTAATCATATGTCGCATTTGGAAAGGTTTTATTTGGTTTTGACCTGCAATTTGGATCAATTATTTATTCTCATGCAGGGGGATCTATTAATATTTTTAAAAATATATTATATATGGAATCAAAGCGTATTGTATCGAATAGGAACTGACGTTAGGTAGTTGGAAGAAAAAATAATCCATTTATAAGTACAAAGTTATTAGAAGACTGAAAGAAATATTCATGTTAAAATCAAATTACTAAAAAGTTTAAATAGACATTTGTTATATCTATATATTGAACAATTTAATTTTGACAAATATGTCGAAGTTATGCAGTTTGGTGAAGTCTATATATATAGTTATTGTCATTCAAGTAGTTAATAATTTTAATATAAGATTAATTAAGAGTTTTTTTAAGTATATAATTGGTGATTGTGATTGTATGTTGCTTTAATATATCATTCACTAAGATTCAAATTTCTCAAAGTACAATAAATGTAAGATTCAAAAGTTGATTTTATTATATATATTTTTAATGTTATTTCAAGTATAAGATTAATTAAGGGTTGTCATTCAATTAGTTAAGTATACAACTAATGAGTGTGATAGTTGTTGCTTTGCTATGTCATTCAATAAGATTCAAATATCTCAAAAAGTGCAATAAATAATACCAATCCAATATTTGTAATACTCCAAAAATGGGTTATAGGTTCATTAACCTCATACATCGTTAAATCAAACGAAATCGACATTAGAGTCCAAACCTAAGGCACATCTGCACATCAATTTATCAAAAATCTAATTGATAATCCTAAATTCAACATCGGAGAATATTCTTTGAATATTCATATTTTATCCTAATTATCTTTAATTGAATATTATTTGGCGATAAATCTTATTTATCCTAAAATTTGATTAATTGAATATGATGAATATTTAATTAATTAATTTAATTATGTCACTTAATTTTTTAATTAGATTTAATTGCATTTATTCCTAATTAATATTATTTGTATTTTGACAATAAATCAAAATTCCTACAAACAATCAATTGAATATTTATTTAATTGATTTAAAATCAAAGTTGTCAAATTTAATGATTTAATTGGAATAAAGTTTGATTCAATAATTGATTAACCTATAAATCAATTGTTTTAATTCAAAATCAATTAAGTGGAAAATAAATCACTTTATTTACTAAATTAATTCATATTAAATCATGCACAATCAGAAAAGCAATTAACTTTAAATCAATTTTTATTTTCAATTTGTTATCTTTCTAAACTCAACATCTGATGATGAGTTAAAAAAGTGAACTAAAGCTCTATTTTGAGATAAAAACTATTTTTGCATGATTTTATGAGTTTATTTATTCTTAATATCTTGTTAACTCAAAAATTAACCTGAGTTTATCAAGAGTGGTTTATGGCTTTTTTTCTTATGTATCCTGAAGCGCTGGATTTCTATAAAAATAAAGCTCAGCTCCTTATAATATATCCTCAAGCTTTCAATCAATTATATCCCTCAAGCTTTCAATTCATCTCATATCTCTCGAATTTGCACAATTACTCTAGTGAAATTACATACGAAGAATCAAGCTTTTGCGATAGGCGATTTGTGAGATCTTTCTTAGTTTTTATATGATGCAGGAGCATCCTGGGTGTAAGAGCAATCTTGCATCACCCAAAAACATTTCTGTTTTTTTAATTTTCAATAAGGGTTATTTTGTGCAGAGCTGCTATTTATGGAAAGTTACTATTTTTGGTAATTTTCGTATGTGCTCAGAATGATCTGATTTCTTTCTTGGAGGTTCATTTTGGTCATATAAGTCTGTGAGTAAAGTTTCATTGCCAGATCAAGTGTATATTGGAAGATATTGAAGATTTTCGGTATTGGCAGCAGGGTACAGAAACTTTGAACTCAGTTTTGAAGGCTTTAGAGGCCCCGAATGAGGTCGAAAATTTGGGTGACAGGCACTTGCGCCAGTCAAGCTTGTAGAGCGCTTCGTGGCGTTTCCGAAATGGGGTTATAATAGCCGATCGGGTCAACTGGTGATGACTTATGGTCTTCGGAAGTTGGGCCACCTGAAATGGCGGAAAATAATTTTCTTCAAAATTTTTGTTCGGGTTTCAAAGGTTATCTTGAGCCGACTATGATGTAATGAAATGTAAAATAAAAATAATTTTAAGTTTGGTCGGCCTTATTGGCTAAAATTCTGGAACCTTCCCAAGCGGTGGAAAATTGCCTATATAAGGAAGGCTGTATTATTGTCTTAGACAGTTCAGAACAATTCTGGGTAGTAGATTTGGGTATTGATTCGAGGCTTTGTCCTACAGAATATTGTAAGGGAATGCCCATGTGGCTTTGCATATTGTAATTCTGAAAGTTTGTAATTCCACATTTGTGGAGATAATAAGAAGCCAATTTTCTGTTCTTGCATATTGCTATTGTTGTTTCTCTATTTCTGTTATGTGTTTGTGGTATTAAGGGGAGCACCCTTCATCAAGTGGCAACTACCACAAAAATTGAATCATGTCCCCGCTGAGTCCTCGGTAAACCAAGAACAAAGTCCATGCTGATATCCTCCCAAGGCTTCTCTGGTACAGGTAATGGCTAATACAATCATGTATTCTGCTTCACTCCTTTCGCCATCTGACATACTCTGCAACTTTGTACAAACTTCTTCACATCTTGCTGCAACTGTGGCCAATAATAATTCTCACTAACCAAACCAAAGGTTTTATCACGACCAAAATGTCCAGCCAATCCTCCACTATGCTTCTCCTTGATGAGATTCTCCCTCATAGAACTTCGTGGAATGCACAACTGACTCCCTCTGAATAGCATATCATCCTGGATGATAAAATCCAACCATTTCATCCTGTCTAGAGTAACAGGTTCTGTACAAGCTTTCCAAGCTTCACCAAAATCAGGATCCTCTGGATACAAATTCTTGAGTTCTTTGAACCCAACCACTTCAATCTGCATTTCTGTCATCAATAGTTGCCTTCTGCTAAGAGCATCCGCAACCCTATTAGACTTTCCACTCCTGTGTTTCAAAACAAATGTATAACTCTGCAAAAACTCAACCCATTTCAAATGCCTCTGATTCAACTTTCCTTGACTATTCAAATATTGCAAAGCTTGATGATCAGTATACAAAACAAACTCCTTAGGAAGTAGATAATGTCTCCACTTCTTTAATGCCTGAACTATAGCATAAAATTCCTGATCATAAACAGAATATTTCCTCTTGGCATCATTTAACTTCTCACTGAAATAAGCAACAGGTTTACCTTCTTGGCTCATAACAGCTCCTATTGCAGTACCACTAGCATCACAATTTACTTGAAACACCTTATTAAAATTTGGAAGTGCTAAAACAGGTTGTTCTGTAACTTTTTGTTTCAACAATTGAAAACTCTTTGCTGCCCCATTAGTCCACTTAAACTCTTTTCTATCCCCTCTCATTGTTTCAGTCAAGGGTCCACAAATACTGCTAAAATTTTTGATAAACTTTCTGTAAAAGCTAGCTAAACCATGAAAAGATCTTACCTCAGTAGCACTCCTTGGAGTAGGCCATTCAAGGATAGCCTGTACCTTCTCTGGGTCCATTTTTAGACCTTCTGCTGAAACTACAAATCCCAAATACACTAACTCTTTCTTCACAAAACTGCACTTCTTCAAATTAATCAACAATTTCTCTTCTCTCAGCTTCTCAAATACCATACGAATATGCATCATATGCTCCTCCAATGTCTTACTAAAGATCAAAATATCATCTAGGTAAACAATGACAAACTTACCTAGAAATTCTTTCAGAACCTCGTTCATGAGCCGCATGAAAGTGCTCGGTGCATTGGTTAGCCCAAAAGGCATGACTAACCACTCATACAGTCCTTCCTTTGTCTTGAAGGCAGTCTTTCATTCATCTCCTTCTCTGATCCGAATCTGATGATATCCACTTTTCAGATCTATCTTTGAAAAATACACAGCTCCACTCAAACAGTCCATAATATCATCCATTCGTGGCAATGGAAACCTATACTTGATTGTGATCTTATTTATTGCCCTAGAATCTGTACACATCTTCCATTCTCCATTCTTTTTTGGTGCTAATACTACTGGTACAGCACAGGGACTCAGACTCTCACGGATCAATCCTTTCTGTAACAACTCATGTACTTGTCTGTTCAACTCCTCACTTTCCGCAGGTGTCATTCTGTGTGCTGCCTTGTTCGGAAAACTCGCTCCTGGGATCAAGTCCATCTGATGACTGATCTTCTTGACTGGTGGTAATCCATCAGGCATGTTATCGGATACAATATCTTGAAACTCATTCAACAAATCTGCAACTTCTACAAGAACATCTTCTACTTCCTCTTTACCAGCTTTTGGAATTAAAGCAAAACATACATGCTCATGCCTCATACCATCTAAGAAATTTCTTCCATCAACAAAAGTTATCCTTGCATTACCACATACCTTTTCTTCAGTCTCCTTCAATGATTTTAGCTTATGTCGCACTCCATCCTTTGTCAGGGAATAGGTATTCGCACGGCCATCATGTACAGCACATCTGTCAAACTGCCACGGTCTACCTAACAACATATGACATGCATCCATAGAGATGATATCACATAGTACCTTATCTTGGTACCCGCCGATCTTGAACTTTACCAGGCACTGTTCACTGACCATGACCTTGTGGTCATCCTGCACCCAGGCAATCCGATATGGATGTGGGTGTTTCTGTCTCTTGAGCTTCAACTTTGTCACCATCTCTTCTGACACCAAATTGTCAGTGCTTCCACTATCAATAATTACATCACAGCATTTGCCCTCACACTTGCATCTAGTGTGAAACAGACTCCTCCTTTGCTTAGGTTCATTCTCACCACTCAACAGGACTCTTCTGTTAATCAACGTTTCTCCTCTCTCAGCATCTTCAGAATTTGATGATCTGGCATCTTCATCTATATGTGCAACTCTAGCCTGGCCTTCATTTCTCTTGTCTGTTCTGCCTTGGCGCTGAGGACATTCAAATGCCCTATGACCTTCTTCTCCACAGTGAAAACATGTTCCCCGGAAGCCACCTCTTCCAGATCCTTGTCCTCTTCCTCTTCCTCTCTGATCTCTATTATTCTGATCCTGGAAGCGATTGGAATTATTTCCGCGCTGATTCTGACTGCTATTGGCCTCATCCTTCTTTTTCAGATCTTCATTTCGGCCACCATATGACCGTCCACCAGATTGTCCACCGCGACCTCTTCCATTTTGTCTGCTCTCAAACTTCTTGTTCAGCTTTTCCTCTACTTTTAGGGCAAACTGGTATGCCTCTTCAATACTATTCATTCGAACTAGATTCAGCTCCTCCTGAATGCTTGGCCTTAACCCATTAAGGTATCGGGCAACTTTCTCTTTATCAGCTTCTGCATGGCCTGTTCTGATGAGAAGTCGATAGAACTCCTCTGTATACTCCTGAACAGATCTTCCTGCTTGCTTCAAACTTTGCATTTTCTTCAGTAGGTCAAGCTCGTAATCAACAGGAATGAACTGTCACTTTAATTTATCCACCATCCGATCCCATCTCGTGATTTTCTCCTTTCCCTTTCTATTTCACTCCAACTGAATCTCTTGCCACCATATCTTCGCATGACCTTTCAATCTGGCCTTCGCAAATTTGACCCTATCAGGATCCTCAACATCTTCATACTCAAAATATTCTTCACATTCATTGATCCAATCGATCAATTCCTCTGGGTTAAGATTTCCAGAAAATGTAGGAACCTCAATCTTAGGTCTTTTCCCAATCTTGAAAATCGCCCGAAAAAGTCTTTCTTCCTCTTGGTTCACAATTTCAACTTCTCCTTGATATTCTTCTTCGGCTTCATCCTCACTTTCGTCTCTGACATTAAGATTTATTCCTCTGCGAATCTCTTCTTGCAATGCTCACACTTGTCTCTACAGCTCTCTAACCTCAGGTGTCACAGCACCAGCTCTTCCGCCACGTTCTCTTCGTGGAGGCATTTTCGCGATGCGCGCTGAAACCCTTACCACGGTCCTGGTGCAAACTGCCTCACAATCGGCGATCTGTTTACACACTCAAGAAAACTTGCTCTGATACCACTTGATGAAGGGTGCTCCCCTTAATACCACAAACACATAACAGAAATAGTGAAACAACAACAGCAATATGCAAGAACAGAAAATTGGCTTCTTATTATCTCCACAAATGTGGAATTACAAACTTTTAGAATTACAATATGCAAAGCCACATGGCATTCCCTTACAATATTCTGTAGGACAAAGCCTCGAATCAATACCCAGATCTACTACCCAGAACTATTCTGAACTGTCTAAGACAATAATATAGCCTTCCTTATATAGGCAATTTTCCACCGCCTGGGAAGGTTCCAGAATTTTAACCAATAAGGCCGACCAAACTTAAAATTATTTTTATTTTACATTTCATTACATCATAGTCGGCTCAAGATAACCTTTGAAACTCGAACAAAAATTTTGAAGAAAATTATTTTCTGCCATTTCAGGTGGCCCAACTTCCGAAGACCATAAGTCATCACCAGTTGACCCGATCGGCTATTATAACCCCATTTCGGAAATGCCACGAAGCGCTCTACAGGCTTAATCGGTGCAAGCGCTCATCACTCAAATTTTTGACCTCATCCGGGGCCTCTAAAGCCTTCAAAACTGAGTTCAAAGTTTCTGTACCCTGCTGCCAATATCGAAAATCTTCAATATCTTTCAATATACACTTGATCTGGCAATGAAACTTTACTGGCAGACTTATATGACCAAAATGAACCTCCAAGAAAGAAATCAGATCATTCTAAGCACATACGAAAATTATCAAAAATAGTAACTTTCCATAAATAGCAGCTCTGCACAAAATAACCCTTATTGAAAATAAAAAAAATAGAAATGTTTTTGGGTGATGCAAGATTGCTCTTACACCCAGGATGCTCCTGCATCATTATAGCTTTACATAGATTTTCATATCAATTCATTTCATTGTTAGATTAAATTTGCATATCATTTCAATTTCATTCTAGATTAATTTCATACAATTTTTCATCCTAATTGCATAGACAATACAAAAATATAGATTAAACTGAATTCATACAGTTATTCATTCTTTTTCATCCAAATCTTTTGTTTAGGTGTTGCATTGTCACTGATCTCGATCTAATCTGGGAATACCATACTTACACCTACTAGAAGGCAGTAAATCACCTGGTTAGCTTAGTTTCATTTATCTGTAGATTTTAATTTTGCTAACCTCTAATATTTTACTAAAGTGTTGTGTCCATAGCTAGATACAATTTTCACACACACATTTATGGCGCCCACTGTCGGGACCTGAAAAGGGTTTTCATTCTATTCTATCAAATTTTTATCATTTTTCTCAAACCCACGACCACAAGGTTAATTTTTATGAGTTTTGTGATAAATTTCTGGGCTATTTTTCCAAAAATTTAACTGATGTTTTTATTGGTACATGCACATATGACATGATACATATCTAAAATTTATATTTCTAAAAATTTATTTGATTTAGTTTTCATTTTCCATTGGTTTGGATTAATTTCATTTTGATTTGCAAAAGTTATGATCATTTTAGTGAAGACTGGTCAGAACCTGATTTTATGAAATCTGACTAATGTTTTTATTGGTACATGCACATATGACATGATACAGATCTGAAATTTATATTTTTTGAAATTTATTTGAGTTAGATTTCATTTTCTATTGGTTTGGATTAATTTCGTTTTGATTTGCAAAAGTTATGGTCATTTTAGTGAAGACTAATCAAAACCTGATTTTATGAAATCTGACTAATATTTTTATTAGTACATGCACATATGACATGATACAAATCTAAAATTTATATTTTTGGAAAGGTATTTGAGTTAACTTTCATTTTCCATTCGTTTGAATTAATTTCATCTTGATTTGCAAAAGTTATGATTGATTTAGTGCAGATGGGTCAGAATCTAATTTTTTATGACAATAGGTTTTTTTATTATCAAATGACACATTATCTTTGACTAACCTGATTTTCTACCACGTGGGGTTGACAAGTTGTGTTTCTTTTTTTGATGGATTTTTATAACATTAGGTTGCATGTACAAGAATAGGTAATTTTTTCATAACAGTGGTTTGCAGGTGCAGGTGCAGGTACATCTTGTGGGTTCAAAAGATAGAAGACATGCTCAAAAATTGCTAAAATAGGTAAAATCTACTAAGCGCATTGCGAGGAACTCAGGTATTTTGTTGCATCTAAGAAAATTTTATTTTTGGATATAAAAAGAACTCTCTTGTGTCAAGCTTGTGTGAATTTTCTTGCTTTCATATCACAGACTTCAATTTTTGGGCTATAAAATAAATATAGATTTGCTTTATGCATATCTATTACACATAATAAATAGGTCCTATGAACACTATTTTTGGATGATCTTGAGAGAGTGGGCTTCTTTTGATTATTCATGCATGTGAATCTCTTCTTGATGAAGGATCCCATTGTAGGTAGGGAGGATACTGAGATTGTCTTGCCTTCTACTAGATTTTTGAGTCTTCAGCTTTTGATCGATACATTCTCTCTCCGAAGAGATTGATAAACCATAAGTGGTTGACATCACAGATCTTGGCAGGATAAATTTTAGCCTTAGCGTGTTGGATTAATCTATCTGCTTTGTTTTAGTGAAGTGAAGAGGCTAGGGGATTATGCTCTACTTCTTTTTTGGATAGTACCAGAAATCCAAATCTTTGAATCTGATCTAGTCCCCCTGTGGTATCTTTTGTGAGTCACCTTTAGAGAGGGTTAACCGTAGTGGACATTCCCTTAATTGGGTCAACCACATGAATGAAACCTCAAGTGGTAATAGTCATTTTCACCATGGTAGCAACAACTGCTATATAAATATCCTTGTGGAGGAAATCTTCACAGGTGTGGTCTCTTATTGGGCTGTCAGATCTCTCTAGCAGCTCCTGATTGATTAAATTCTCAGACTGTGTCAAAACCCCGATGCACCTGGATTAGAATTCGCCCTCTTGAGATCACAAAAGTTGCAGAGTCAGACCATTACTACAAACCCTAGTAAGGCCAATTTTTCATTTTCTAGGACTGTGCATTATTGAAAAACTTTTGAGAATATACATAATTAGCATTCCTAGGGATTAGCACAATAAGTCACTATTGCTTGTTCATGTGCAAGGTTGTTTTTGCCCTTGTTTATTATTTTGAGATGATTGCTTGCTTCCCTTTGCTTTTTGTTCTATGTGTTTGTTGTCTATTTGGTCCTTTGGAAATGAATAATCCTGAACTATTACATGAATCTGCAAACCTGGACAAAGGAAATCTTGCAAATAAACTAATTCTAAAAATTGAAAAAAAATTGCAAATTTGAACAAAAATCCTTTTCTGGTGTAAAAATTGAATATTCTATCAGAGAACAGCCAGCGCTGTCTCAAAAACTATGCCAGAACTGTCAAACTTTGTTCTTTTATCACGTGAGATTTCAGTTTTATGAGCATTTCCTTGCACGAGACAGCATATTCTCATGCGCAACCTAGTACTTCCTTGCACAGGACAACATTTTCTCACGCGAGACTGTCCCCAAAATTTGAAAATAGCTAGCCTATTCCCGTCAGTTGGTCAACTTTCTATCAAATCTAATTTTTGTCTCAGATCTGTATGCCTATTTTCCTATTGCACACTGCCTGAAACTAGATGTCTAGAGTTGAGAAACAAATCCCTAAATCTATCAAACAAATCATTATGTCAGGAATAGAGCAGGAACTATAACAAATCCATTCATTTTCCTAAAGTGGTCTCTTGAGTCTAATTTAGCCTTCTGATAAATACTAATTTGAGTCTTTTCATCTTGTGTCAAAACCTTGTCAAAATTATCTTCAAATTCAGTCCTCATACAAAATGGCTAAGTGTTGTGAGCTTGTGTCCACCATATTTTAGGTGTCTACCCATACTACTAGGGCACAGTATCATTCATTTATGTCCAATCTAATCTTCAATCAATCCAATCTTGATAAGGTTGCATCATTCGATCTTCTTGAATCAAGTCATTCTTTAGTCGTCTTCATCTTGCTCTCTTGTTTCACCTAAGGTTAGTGGTGGAAACTAGAGCTTCCTCACACAAGAAATCCAAAGAAGCACCCAATACTTTACCTTTGACTTCTCACATGGGTCCAACCTTTGAGCAACTCTACAATTCAGGTCTTTATGAAGATGATGGTCTCGGCAATCTTTGATTGAAAACTAGTTACATACTTCCCCCTCCATCAACCCGCGGAGGTGCTCAACAAACTCCACATCAATCTATACCAAGGAGTCCTAAAACTCCTAACATGTCTCAAGGAGGGACAAATCATGGTCTCAAGGACATCACTCTCAACATGGTGCGGATGAAGAACCCACACCTTCTGAAATTGCTCGATATCAAAATGATGATGACTTCAAGAAAATGATGAGGCATTTCTTGAAGGAAGATAGAGAGACATACTTCTTAGAGTTATCTCGTCAAGGGGCTAAACTTCCTCTCAACTTTAATGTTGAAGATATCATTATACATGAGGAAGAAACTCCAATCACAGCTATGATGAAATAGATGCATGTCATGCAAGTCAAACTTAACAAACTCAAAAAAGAAAAAGAACCTAAAGAGTTCTCCATGGAAGCTCTATGCCCTTTTTCATTTGATAAAGACTTGTACATACAACCATTCCCTAAGTGAGTGGAGATGCCTAAATATGATAAATATGATGGAAACTCTGATCCTCAAGATCATGTTAGATAATTTTTTACTCAATCTATGGAGTTCATGCATGAACCAACCTACCTAATGCATCTTTTCCCTCAATCTCTAGGAGGGTCGGATATTCATTGGTTCTCAAAAATGCCCCCTACTATCAAAACTTTTGAGGATTTAATCAAACTATTCTATCAACAATACTCCTACAACATCAAACATTTGTTCACTATGATCAACATCTGCAACCTGAAATAGAACTCAGGAGAACCATTCTTGACTTTTCTCAGAAGATGGAGGAAGAAGTTTTCTCTATATGCTAGACCCATTCCAGAAACTGAGAAGCTGGAAATCTTCATCAACAATCTTGTTCTAGAACTCAACTACCATTTGCAAATACAAAATCATACATCCTTTGATAAGATGGTAGAAACTGCAATCAAAATTGAGAAAGTACTTGTGCAAAAAGGAGACATATCACTTCAAAAGGACAAGTATGAATCAGGATCTAATTCTAGAGACAAAGGCAAAAACTGGAACAAGAATAAAGGCATTGTCACAGATGGCATTGTTGATAATATATGTGCCCCATCTAAGGCACCCACTTTCAATCTCGCTATTGGCACCCAAGCCATCAAAGCTTTTGAAGCTAAAGCAACAGAATCAAACAAGAAGTGATATGACTATAGACCTTGGGCTACACATCCTAAACGCAAGTTTACTCCTCTTGGAGAGTCCTTGGAATCCACCATGAAAACTCTAGTGGCCAACAACATCATCTTCTTGCCTGAGATATGACCATTTGATCCTAAACCTAAACCAAAATGGTGGAAAGAGACCGATTTCTACGACTTCCATTGCAATAAGGGTCATAAAACTAATAACTGTGTTCGCTTGAAACACATCATACAAGACAAAATTGATAATGGAGAAATCATAGTTGATAATTATAAAAGCAATAATGATCATACATCATTCACAGAACCATTTCTGAAACATGGTCAAGGAAATTCATCTTCTCAACCTAATGTGGGTGCTAAAGTCAATTATGCTTACTCTGGAAACAATGTTGTCATCAATATGGTTGAACCATGTCTATCTGAGTGTTGCAATGTCATCACAATTATAAGAAAAGATAGATAAAATAAATTAGCTAATGCAGTTACTCGATCACGAGCTCAGGCGCATCTGCAAGGACAAATCTCAGATTCATCAAATGTCCCTAAGATGCTTTTCAATCTCTCTTCCACTTCTAAATAGAAGGCTACATCTAAATCTTCAAATCCTAAAGACATGAGGCCTACTTCCTATAGTATTATCCAACAACTCCAGCATACCAATGCAAAAATCTCCATGTTTGAGTTGCTTTGGATATCTCCAGCTCATAGAGACATTCTAGACAAAGCTCTACTCAGATCCAATGTTCCTAACAACCTTGATTTAGATAGATTCCAGACTATGGTTGGTCATCTCACATCTCCACAGTATATCTCCTTTTCAGAGGAAGATGGTAATTCCTTGAGTCATCCGCATAACCAGCCCTTGCACATTGAAGTATTGATCCAAAACCATCATGCCAAATGCGTGTTGATAGATGGAGGCACTGGTCTCAACATTTGTTCTTATAGCTTGATCACACACTTGGGATTATTTGAAACTTCCATTAATCCTAAAAAGAAGATAACTATCAAATCATATGATGAGCAAGAAAGGTCTTCCAAAGGAACTATTGTCTTACCTATCAAAACATGACCTATTATCAAAGACACCATATGTCAAGTTCTTGATCTAACTTTAGCTTACAACATTCTTCTAGGGAGACCCTGGATACATGAAATGAGAGCTATTCCTTCCACATACCATCAATGTGTGAAATTCCCTTATGAAGGAGTAGAGGTGACGATTCCAGCTGACCTATATACAACCTGCAATGCATTAAAAGAAAGTGTTGATAAACTTGTTCCTAATAATAGAGAATCTTCCACTAAGCAACTAGACGTTTCTTCAACATCCAAGATGGAATACATTGCTAAAGAGGTTAAAATCAAAGATAATGGTATGGGAGAATACACAATGGAACCAGTCTTATCCCTCACATCTCTCCAATTATCACCAAGGTCTTATGGACAACCTTCAGACAAAGTGAAACCTAATGTTAAAGAATCTCAAGTCATATTCAATGGAAGCTTTGTCCCAGAGAAAGTATCTAAACAAGAGTTTGAGGAAGATGAAGTCGTGCTTGCATGGTTGTATAAAGATGAATCCCAATCTCAGTCAGTCTAGAAATGTGATTCTACTTCAGGCAAAATTCCTTAGAAGTCATATGGACCAGGGGACAAATTGATCACAAAAATGGGATACACTAGAAAAGGACCTCTAGGACTACAAGGCAAAGGTCTTCTATCACCACTTGATCATTGTGGCCGACCAAACAAGAATACAATAGGTCTAGGATATAAGAAGAAGCCTTTCTATCTTAGCAAGAACTCCCCACATGTACTAGAACAAATTGAACCAAAAGAGGAGATAATAGAACAATCTGACAGTGATGATTCAGACACCACTAAAGAGCTCATTCCTTATGAGCATTTGCCTAAAGAAATCAAAGACCTCCTTGAAGCTAAAGATGATCTAGTAAAAATAATTAATGTGGTAGACATACAAGAACCTACTATGGAACAAGACATAGTTGCACCACAAGAACCAGCTAATCTCGAAGATAATCAAATAGATAAGGAGGAAGGTGGTAGCTATTTTGAGACAGATTCTCATGAGTGTGAATTCAAATCAGAATCTGAGGGTAACCCTTCTTGGGGTATTCATCCTAACTTTACTCATGTTCTTAATTTTCTTAGAGGCATAGATGAGGAATCAAATGAATATGAATGGGGAGCCATTCCAGAAGAAGATGAGCTTATCATAGAAAAACATGTTGATGTTATTCACCAATATGCACCTAAGCCCAACGTAAGTCTAGAGAGAAATGATGAACTTAACAAGTCCGATCCACTGATGGTTGAAGTGGATTCCCACAATGACATTGAGCCTATTCATGAATTGAACATTTTGAGTTGTAATATCACCTTCGAAATGGAGAGTCAGGTTAGAAGCAATGATGATAGATCCATATCTGTAAACACTATTTCCCAATCTTTCACCGCTTTGACTATCCAACATCCTGAACTTCTTGACCACACCTCTACAAATTTGAGCCATGGTATCTATACCTTTCCAAATGACTATGCCCTTGCTTGCTACCTAAATGTAGTTGAGCCTATGAGGACTTCCATCAGTGAACCGAGCATTAGCATGACAAAGTCGAACATCAAGTAGCTTAGTCAAAAGAATAGAAATAAAAATAAAAAAGAAAAGGAGTTCTGAAGGTGAAAACCACTTTGTGCTAGTCTCAGAACCTACAAAAGTAAAAATAAAAGACATATCTAAAGGTGAAAACCTCTTTGAGGTGCCTAAGGATGAGATATTTGATGTCCTTCTGAGTCATTTATAGGATAGATCTCTAGTTCTAATTGAGCCCACTCAATCTATCAACTTGGGAACAATAGAAGAACCACAGTTGATTCATGTAGCACAATCCTTATCAGAAGAAGAAAAGAAAAAAATTACCACATTCCTAACAGAAAAGAAGATCAACTTTGCATGGAAATATTCAAATATGCCAGGGTTGGATCCCGATCTTATAATGCACCATTTATCTATAGCTCCAGGGGTCAAACCTATTAAGAAAAAATTGAGAAAAATGCATCCACATGTTGCACTCTTGGTCAAAGCTGAATTAGAGAAACTGTTAAAAGCTAGATTCATTCGTGTTATTGATTATGCTAAATGGATCTCAAATATTGTACCTATTTCAAAATTGGACAAATTAATTAGAGTGTGCACAGACTTTAGAGATGTGAATAAAGCATGCCCGAAGGATGATTTTCCACTACCTAACATTGATATGATAGTGGAGATGACTGCAGGTTTTGAGATGTATTCCTTAATGGATGGTTTTTCTGGATATAATCAAATAAAAATTGCTCCAAAAGATCAAGAGAAAACTTCTTTCACATGTGCGTGGGGTGCCTTTTGTTGGAATGTCATGCCATTTGGGCTTAAGAATGCTGGTGATACATATCAAAGAGCTATGACATCTATCTTTCATAACATGATGCATCAAACCATGGAAGATTATGTTGATGATACTTTAGCAAAATCTATGATAAGATCTGAACATCTAAATGATTTGAACAAAATATTGGATCAAATGGAGAACTTTAGTCTCAGACTGAACCCTAAGAAGTGTGCTTTTGGTGTCACTTCTGGAAAGCTCCTAGGTTACATTATTTCAAAGAAAGGTATTAAATTTGATCCAGCAAAGGTTAAAGCTATCATGGAGATGCAACCTCCCAAGAATATTAGTCAAATGAGAACATTACAAGGGAGAGTTCAATCTATTAGACGCTTCATATCTTAGCTAGCAAACATATCACAACCTTTCACAAGAACATTACATAAAGGTGTGACCTTTGCATGGAATGAGGAATGTGAAAATAACTTTAATCATATCAAGAAATATCTATCCAATCCTCCTATTTTGGATGCCTCCTATTCAAGGGAAGCCTTTGATCTTATATGTCTCTGCAACAAATACATCAGTAGGGGCATTTCTTGCACAACATGATGAGAACAAGAAAGAAAGAGCAATATACTATATCAGTAGAACATTGGTAGCATATGAGAAGAACTATTCCATGATTGAAAAATCTTGTCTAGTTGTGATCTTCACATCAAAGAAACTGAGACATTACATGTTGGCTCATACCACACATTTGATAGCTAAGATTGATCCATTAAAGTACCTACTAAGCAAAGCTGCCCTCACAGGTAGACTAGCTAAATGGGTGATGTTATTAAGTGAATTTGACATTGAATATGTTGAAAGAAAAGCCATCAAGGCCCAAGTTATTGCTGATCAACTAGCAGATGCACCTTTGTTTGATGATACACTAATGCAAATGGAATTCCCAGATTCCTCTATCATGAATCTTTCTTCTAGAGCATGGAAGTTATTCTTTGACGACTCCTATACACATAATGGATCTGGAGCAGGCATATTGTTCATCACTCCTCAAGGATACTCAATCCGTAAAGCATTCAGAATCAAGTTTCCTTGCACAAACAATATTGTTGAATATGAAGCCCTTCATAATGGCATGAAGATAGCAATTGAGTGGAGAGTAATAGAATTACACATTCATGGAGACTCATAACTTGTAATACACCAAGTCAATGATGTGTATCAAACGAACGATGGAAAGCTGATCACATACAAGAGAATGGTAGAATAGAGAACAAATACCTAGAATAGAGAAGAAGGCTGTTGATGCTATGGAAATGCTCTCTACTTTATTACAATAGCTTGAACATGAGCTATGCTACGAGTTCCTACTAGAAGCACTATCTTATCCTGCATATGATTCCCCCGAAACCCGCATGATCTACACTGTTGTTGGTCATGATTCATCTAGCTATAAAAACCTTTTCTCCTATCTCAAAGACCAAATCATTCCCAATACCTTTAACTGCCATGAGAAGAGATACCTTATTCATAATGCATCCCGGTATGTCATCATTGGTCATGATCTATACAAACGAGGTCTAGATGGTACACTACTTAGATGTTTAGAATAGGAAGAATCTTAATGTGCATTAGAGGAAGTCCACAAAGGTATATGTGGGTCACACTTGAACAGTTTAACATTAGCTCGAAAGCTTATTAGGGCTAGGTATTATTGGCCTGAAATGGAGAAAGATGCAATCAAATTTGCTAAGAACTGTCAAAAGTGCCAAGTACATGGTAACTTAATTCATGCACCAGGGAGAGATCTAATTCCCTTTACTATGCAATAGAATTTTCACCAATGGACATTTGATCTTATAGGAGCCATGCGTCCTCATTCTTCTAATGGACATACCCATATAATCACAGCTAAAAATTATTTCACAAAATGGGTACAAGCAGTTCCTTTAACTCAAGCAACTGGCAAACAAATTTCTATGTTCATTTTGAACTACATCATATGTCGGTATGGTATTCCACATTATATAGTCACAAATAATGGTGGACAATTCAAGAACAAAGACTTAGATGATTTATGTGCCAAATTCAAGATTACACAACATTGGTCATTTATCTACTATCCTCAAGGGAATGAGCAAGCATAGGCTTCAAACAAGAATCTATTGAAAAACTTGCATTGTATAGTTAATAAAACAGGAAGAGATTGGCATCTCATGATCAATCCAGCTCTTTGGGCCTATAGAAAAAGTATCAGAATGCCCACTGGGCTACACCATTTGCTTTAGTTTATGGGCCTAAAGTGGTACTGCCTATTAAGGTTGAAATCCCATCACTAAGAATCAGAATGCATGGTCTAGTAACTGATGATGACTACAGAGTGTCTAGGTTGCAAGAACTTGAACTACTAGATGAGCACAGACAAGCAATGTATGATCATCTCAGAGTATATCATAAAAGAATGTCTAGAGGCTATAACAAGAAAGTCAGACACAAAGAATTTTAGGTTGGCGATCTAGTCTTGAGAGAGAATCCTAAAAATCAATCACATAGAGAACGCAAGGGGAAGTTTGAACCCAACTAGTTGGGTCCCTTTGTAATCACTACTACTTTTGGCTCTGGTGCCTATCAACTCTCAATGACTGAAGATGAATAGCTCTGAGAACCAATCAACATTCACCATTTGAAGGAATTCTACGCCTAAGGCATTTAGTCTTTGCAAAATGTCCTAAAAAAAAATTTAAAAATTGGAAAAAGTCTTGAAAAAATGAACATCTTGGTGAAAACCTAGCAATAGGCACCTTGATGATTCACAAAAAAATAAAAAAGAGTAAAAATACAAAAAAAATTGAAAAAAATGAAAAATACAAAAAAATGAGAAAAAGAAAAAGTGTCTTGGTGAAAACCTAGAAACAAGCGCCTTGGTAGCAAAAATAGAATCTCTGCCAAGATGGTGAAAACCCAGCAAATGGGTGCCACTTGTCTCAAAATGCTCCATCTATCAGTGCAATCTTGGTCTCTCCCAACTTTCAGTCTTGCTTTAGTCTGTACATACCTCCCGATTTGTTTATGCATTCCTATTTTCAATAAAGTCGATCTGTGCACCAATCGGCTCAAACGTTTGTATCCTATCAATGTTTAAACTTGGGGGCAATCAAAGTCATATCCTATAGTCCTCAGTACCTCAGGTGAGTCATATCCAATCAAGGTCCTTTGAAGCTTCATCTGAGTCTGTTTGTCTATCTCCTCTCCAGAAAGGATTTTGCATCTACAACAATGCAATCAAACATCAACACAAATTGACAACGATCTATGCTTCATATGCTTTTATCTCCTTGTATGCTTACTGATTCACATTGAGATTTTTTTCATATTGTGTCCTTTTGCTCTCTTTGATGATGTCCTTTATCAGATTTAGAGAGTGATGACTGGGGGCATAATCTTTTCTTTATTTTCTGCTTTGAGTGAAAATATAATAACTTTGGAAATTTTGGATTGAAATGGTGTCCATCTATAAGAGCCTCTATCTCGTATTGGATGGCCATGAGTACCTCAACCATTGATGCCCAAAAAATTCAAGGAAGTTTGATCTAAGTATTGCCTTTTTAAGTGATTTCTTACTCCTACTGTGAAACACGATCTTACCTAAGGATGTGAACGATAAAGGGTCACCGGGTAATTCACATTGGATTTAGAATGATCTCTTGATGTTTGATGTGTTTGTATGCAAGGCATATTCTGGTCATCATGACATTTATGTTTTGATGCTTATACAAATTGCTATATCAAAATGGACATGATATTCAGGTCATCCTAGCATTTATGCCTTGGTGCTTATATCTAATCTGACATTCTAAAAACAAAATCAATATTCATATGTCCATGGTTGTCTAGCCAGTGGGCGTTGTATTGATTCTTGTGCATACAAATCAATATTCACATGTCTATAGTTTCCTAAACTAGTGGATGTTGTATTGATTTATTCGATTACCTAAAAATTTCAATGATGAAAATGATCGACACATGATCAGTGACTAGGTCCTAGGTCTTAGGTTTGTATTTCATTCTGCATGTCACTTTGCACTTTGCATGATTGCATGATCTCACAAATTGTTGAATTAAACTTAAATGCTTAACAATTCTTCAAAAACAACTATGCTACACATGACACAAGGAATGAGATTTGTATGAAGGTTCCCCAAAATTGAATCAGTAAGCAAGCACCGCTGGTTGATTTTGACATTTTGAACTCATTTTCGGGATCAAAATCGAAATCTGAGATCATTTATATTGTCAAAATAGCAATTTCAAATTTTCAAACCCAGGACAGCCGACTGCTTGTATAATCGACCTTTAATCATCATAGAAATCCAAAATTTCAACTTAACTGATTATCTTACATCAAACTATCAAAATTTCAACTTGGTCAACCATGGTCAACTCATTGTCGAACCTAGTCAAACTTGGTCTCCAGGACCTCTAAACGATGCAAAACCCATCTCTGGACGTGTGTAACCACTTCTCAAATCAATTAACGTGCTTCTAAACCATTCAACGCTAACTTTTCTTGTCAAATTTTGATTTCTATCCCGAAAGGGGCATGATATTACACATCAAACAAGTCTGTAAATCAAATCTTTTCCTCGGTAACCAAGACAACAACCACATCTAGTTGTTGATTCTTCTAAAGACCTCATCGCTTGGGGCATATCAGATTCATCAAGATCCATATCAATCTAGTACCCTAATCTATCTTGTAAACTATATCATCTTTTCATAACCATCGGTTCATTAGCGTCATTTCCTTGGTTCTTCATAACTGAAGGGTTTATATGTGATACCAATATTGATTCCTTTGGACAATCAGGTCTGGAATTAGGTCACTCACTTCTTCGTAATCATAAGGTTCAGAATTAGGTGTTTTGACACTTTTTCATAATCACTGGTTCATTGTTGTTATAGTTAACATTATCTTTGGTCAATCAGGACCTAAACCTAATATCTTCAAATGTTTCAAATCAGTTTCTGTCTAAGAATCAGTTAATCTTTCAAATCAGTTTCATACATCTATATCAGACATAGATTATTCTTTGAACCACTATGCTTCGCACAGTGATTCAAAGAGGGACAAAATGTAATACCCCAAAAATGGGCTATAGGTTCATTACCTCCTACATCGTCAAACCAAACAAAATTAACATTAAAGTCCTAAACCTAAGGCACATCTGCACATCAATTTATCAAAAATCTAATTGATTATCCTAATTTCTGCATCGGAGAATATTCCTTGAATATTCCTATTTTATCCTAATTATCTTTAATTGAATATTATTTGGCAATAAATCTTATTTATCCTAAAATTTGATTAATTGAATATGATGAATATTTAATTAATTAATTTAATTATGCCACTTAATTATTTAATTAGATTTAATTGCATTTATTCCTAATTAATATTGTTTTTTATTTTGACAATAAATCAAAATTCCTACAAACAATCAATTGAATATTTGTTTAATTGATTTAAAATCGAAGTTGTCAAATTTATTGATTTAATTGGAATAAAGTTTGATTTAATAATTGATTAAACCATAAATCAATTGCTTTAATTCAAAATCAGTTAAGTGGAAAATAAATCACTATATTTATTAAATTAATTCATCTCAAATCATGCACAATCATAAAAGTAGTTAACGTTAAATCAATTTTTATTTTCAATTTGTTAACTTTCTAAACTCAACATCTGATGATGAGTTGAAAAAGTGAACTAAAGCTCTATTTTGAGATAAAAATTGCTTTTAAATGATTTCATGAGTTTATTTATTCTTAATTTCTTGTGAACTCAAAAATCAACTTGAGTTTATCAAGAGTGATTTATGCCTTTTTTTTTCTTATGTATCCTGAAGCCCTGGATTTCTATAAAAACAAGGCTCAGCTCCTCATAATATATCCTCAAGCTTTCAATCAATTATATCCCTCAAGCTTTCAATTCATCACATATCTCTTGAATTTGCACAATTACTCTGGTGAAATAACATATGAAGAATCAAGCTTTTGCGACAGGTGATTTGTGATATCTTTCATAGTTTTTCGTAGCTTTCATAGATTTTCATATCAATTCATATCATTGTTAGATTAAATTTGCATATCATTTCAATATCATTCTAGATTAATTTCATACAATTGCATAGAAAATACAAAAATATAGATTAATTTGTATTCATACAGTTATTCATTCTTTTGCATCCAAATCCTTCGTTTAGGTGTTGCATTGTCACTGATCTCAGTCTAATATGAGAATACAATACTCACACCTACTAGAAGGCAGTAAATCCCCTGGTTAGCTTAGTTTCATTTATCTGCAGATTTCAATTTTGCTAACCTCTAATGTTTTACTGAAGTGTTGTGTCCACAACTAGGTACAATTTTCACACACACAATGTTGTGGTGAGAGTGATTTGAAAACAAATGCAGGATAAATGAGGTAATCAAATCCACTCCCCCTCCCCCTTATTTCTAAAGACTTCATTGTTTTGTTTTTTAAATTAATAGACTTTATTTTTAAATAAAAAATCTTAGAAAATATTTTGTCAATTATTTATTTGAAGAGTTCCATAAAGAGACTTAAAGCTCCTATTGTTTCTTTTTTATAGGATGACACACACATATTGAGACTATATATCATGTACTTTAAATTCCTTTGAATGAATCTATGCCTTATGTAATCTTTCCTTAAGGGTTTGGTATGTGCTTATTTCATTCTTACACTTTTCATTTTTAGCTTCATATTTGATATTTATCATTTATTTACTATTATCTTACATGATTAATGTGTTATTGAGTTAGTTTGTCATCCTTTTATTACCTCATATAGGGCTCATTAAATAAAACGATTGAGTAGGGCTCTCTTTTATTTTATGGATATTATTTTTTGCCACAAACTTAGACAAACTTAAGGTTTATAGCACATGTTTTTATCTCAGATGCAACTTGGGAGGTGGAAACACCAAAACAATGGCTTGACTAAGTTAAGCCTCTAAATGGACACAATATTTTTTCCTCTTTTTGTGCTTATGTAGGTTTAGATCCAAAATATTATGATATTCTAGAGGTACATAGATTAAGTCTACAAAGTTAGAGACTAACACAACAAATTTGGGAGAAAATACCTTAACAAGGGAACCCACATGCCCTAGTCCTGCACATTTGGACTTGAATGTGGAGGAACATAAGTTATGAGTCTATTAATACCAAATTTGAGTATTTTTCAATAGTTGAATACCCTCAAGATTAGGGTTCCCTACACCCGTGTCTAGGAGTTCTAAGCTTTGAATGTTGTCATAATTATGCCCATGTACCTCTATTTCATTTCCATGACGTTAAGTAGTTTTCTATGCTCCTATAATTTTGTTTTAGTAGTTCATATTGTTATTTATGCATGTTTATAGACCTAATTACATCATATCTAAAATATTCAACCCATCTTTTATGCAATAAAGGAATAGAAATTTTGGGGAAGAAAATAATGCACCAATTGAGAGGTTGATTAAAACCTCAAGAGGTACATGATTCCCTTCAACCACATCGTGTTGCTAGCTAGGAGTGCTAGGAAGATCAGACACGGAGTTCAAGGAAGTTTATTGGTGTGATTCAAATTTTGTCTAATGTGACAATATAGATGCTTAAGTGGAGATTAAATTGAGTCCTGATTGAATGTTTACATGTGTGTGTGTGTGTGTCCAAGTGTGTTTAGATTGATTAAATGTAAATTACTCAAGTAGGAAAACTAACCAAGATATTTCAATTCTAGAAAATAAAAGAGCTAAATAAGAAAATCAAAACTTGAGCTTCATGAGCTCACTGCCTTGGACATAAGTGTGGCTTAAAGGACTATAGCATGACTAATGGGAACTAGCACAAAATGTTGGTGTCTTGCATGGATAGAGTATGAACAAATTACATGGTATAGCCACGGTCAGAGGGACCTTAGATGGAACAGTCTAATTATGCAACAAGAGTAAACACAACAAAAATAACACTAGAGAATACAAAGAGAATAAGTAAGATTTGTATTTATTCATTGGAAATCAATTACAAATAGTCATAAACATACATGCCAGGCTACAATAGGCCTTCTTAATTACAATCTTTGGCCAAAGACCTTAGACCCCAATTCTAAGGGTTATCCTTGATTCCTAACTGAGAGCTATCCTCCAGAGAAGTATTTGTTAGACTAACTACCTATTGGAATTAGGAGAGATAGGGTACTAAGAGGGGAGGGGTAAATCAGTGCCCACAAAAACTTTAACTTATTAACCTTTCAGATCTACTACAGTAAATAGTGATAACCTTCCAAAATACCTTGCATCTAACATATGTATCATTCATCCATTCAACTTATGAAAGTAAATAACATGAAATCAACAATATAACAATCGCATAACACAAGTATTTTGGTAATGCATAAACCCTTGTTAGAAGGTAAAAATTGCGGTGGGGATGACACCCACAAATTCTTCACTACTACAGATAGAAAAGGTTTGCCTGTTAGGGCTACAAGTTTTGATCACTTCTGGTGATCTTACCCTGTTAGGAATAACATATTAGATTAGCTAGATCTACCTAGTTATAGGATTTTAACAACACTAATGAAGTGTGCACTCGGTTAAGAGATTTACATAAGACTGTTAAATCTACTCTATAAAGAGATTTACATAAGACTGTTAAGTCTACTCTGTAAAGAGATTTACCAAAAACTCTATTACAATTGTTAGAAAGCAATAGGCAATTATTTGCTAATGACAAATTGATTGTCTGATACAGATCTATAAAGTACTGACAAAATATCACCTTTGTTGTGATGTATCTCTGCTCTGAATTGCTCACACTAGTAAATTTTTGCTTGTTTTTTTACGAGGTTTAGTTGATTATTAGATGCATATTGGTCAGCTAATTGACCATAATGGTCATCGGATTTTTTTTTTTCGAAAATACCACACTTCAAATTTGTGTCACAATTGTGATGTCCCTAGTAGTTGAACTATCGATGGAAATGATGTCAAAATCATTGCTTCAACTTGGAAGAATTGTCAGTTATAGCCTTATCCCTGCGACCAATGTACGTCAAAATTGCAACATCAAATCATCGCAATAAACATCGAATGTATAGCTTTCTTGTTGATATTTCTATTCTTTGTTGGTCGAAATATTGACATATAATTTATTTATTTTTTAATATATATATATATATATATATATATATATATATATATATATATATATATATATATATATATATATATATAAAATCAAATTAAGCATAGCAATATTATGTCGCTATTGTTTACTGTTTACAAACAGTCACACATTTTCTATCTTATTTCACACAAACAAGCTAGTTTTAGACCGAAACACTCCACCATAGGATACTTAGTTGACAAAATATGGGACACTCCGGGTGACGAGGCTTTTTGCTGCTTTATTGACTTCAAAAAATCCTTTTATTTAATTTTTTTGTGGACTGAGACCTTAAATTATTGAGCTTCTCTTTGTTTCGAGAAGAGTATAACATTCTCTACTTAACAGGGCCAACTGCATGAAGGTGGAAGCTCATATGGCCCCTCCTAGGAGCCTCCTATGACCCTTTACGATATTTTAAGACCTCTCAAATGTATTCATAGGGATCATAAACAGTCGTAAAGGGTCATAAGGGGTCCTGGGACACAACAAATGAGAAAAATAATTGTAGGCATCATGTTCACAATTTTTTGGAGACAATGTAATTGTATACCTAGACGATGCAGAGCAACTCCTACACCTCTGATTCCAAGTTGACTACATTTGTTGCTCATGAATACAAGGTCCTCCAACAAATTTATTCAACTTGGAATCAGAGGTGCAAAAGTTTCTCTGCATCGCTTGGGTACACAACTCAATTACGTTATCTCCAAAAAATTGTGACCATGATGCCTACAATTATGTTTCTCAACTATTGTGAAAACTGCATTTATGTTTCTCAATTGTCATGTTTATGTGCATGTTTTTTATGTGTTTTGGATAGTAAGTTTAATTTAATTTGTCCGTGGACTAAGACCTTAAATTATTGAGCTTCTCTTTGTTTTGAGAAGAGTATAACATTCTCTACTTAACAGGGCCAACCATGTGAAGGTGGAAGCTCATCTGGCCCCTCCTAGGAGCCTCTTATGACCCTTTATGACATTTTAAGACCTCTAAGATGTATTCTTAGGGATTGTAAAGGGTCATAAGGGGTCCTAGGACACAACAGCTGAGAAACATAATTGTAGGCATCATGGTCACATCTTTTTGGAGACAATGTAATTGAGTTGTATACCCAATAGGTTGTAGTTTCATTTTCTAGATGCGTAAGTTAGAGGGGGCTTATAATAATAAATCATGTAATGAGGGGGCTCAGAACACTAGTATATGTAAATTTCATTATTTAATAATAAAAATCTATTAAAATGTTTGCAGTTGCCTCATTTAACTTGAGGTTCATCCTGTATTATTTTGGTCATTATGGACCTCCTCCGCTCTCTAAATTTATTCCTTATCTATGATCTTTGTATCCCGTAGTGTCAAATTGGAATCAGAGGTGCAGAAGTTGCACTCCATTGCTTGGGTATACAAATCAATTACGTTGTCTCAAAAAAATTGTGACCGTGATGCCTACAATTATGTTTCTCAGCTGTTGTGAAATTTGCATTTATGTTTCTCAGCTGTCATGTTTATACCTTCTCTCATTTGCTAGTGTAATTCCTCCTTGAGTATCCCCATTCTCCTTTGCATCCAAAATGAACTCATTCCAATCCCTCATTGGAATAAAGGGAGACTTCATACCATGCTACACTCAAACTTTAGTGAGACTTCATACCACGTAGCATTCATAGATTATGTTCAATGCATTATTTACATTTGTATTGGTGGGAAAAATCTTGAAAACACACAAAAGAGATTGCATTCAACCATGTTGTTTACATGACACATGTAGTTTACCTCAAGCATAAATCAGCGTTGTGTACAAATCTACGGATGTTGCATGGTACAAAGTGTCACTCAAGCTTGAAAATGATAGTCAATCCATAGTCAAGGTCAAGGAACAAATGGAATAACCAAGAAAACACTATACATTAAATCATGTGATTGATAGTAGATTGGGGCTCACCTGAGCCATAAACATGAAGAATTATTCTAAAAAAAGATGTAAACCATATATATGCACACTTGAGGTAAAGAGAAGTTATGTCATATCAATATTAAAATATTAGTTACAATATGAAAATACTAAACTAACTAATTCTCATCTCTGCATATGGTCACAACAAAGATATGCGATTACAATACAGAGAAGGCATCGTAAAAATATAATTTCAGAATTTTCCCTAGCAAGACACGTTTTGCACTCAAATCCTTCATCTCGGATAAGTGGAGATGGGCGGATAGATGCAGATGAGTTGTCATTGACCCAACTAAAGTATCCGCAACCATTATTTCCTTGTGATACCCAATCTACATTAGTTCTTATATTATAATGAATAGTAGTTACATTAGAAACATTAAATATATACACATTAGCAACCTTTTTTCTATTTGGGAAGCACCATAATTGTCATCCAGGGTTGTTCGGTGTCTGTGAAGTCTTAAACACACACTGCCCACCACCACATTGACAGTTTGGCACATTGACAAGAGTCATCGAACCTATATCAATAATGCACCGCACCATCGTTACTACATTTTTTTTTATATGAAATATAACAAGGAGTACCATCATAAATATTAACCATTTACAATAATGAAAAGTAAACCTAAATCAAATAGCTTATTTTTTTATCAACATGTGTAGTCTCTATGTATATGAAAAATGAAAGAAATATGAAGCTGAAATAAAATAGTGAACAAAATAGTATTTCACATAGAGTGAATGAAATATACCATCAAAAGAAGGTGACAAAATCCTATCTCGAAGCACAGACATAGGAAATAAAAAAGGGACAAAAGACGAGAAATAAGAAAAATCATTACGACTATAGAAAAATCATTTATACTATAATAATAAAAAGAAACACTCTTTGTCAACAATTTTCAAAATCATTAGGACTATAGAAAAATAATTAAGACTATACAAAATCAAATTTTAGAAATGGACAGTTCTGATGCTTTTCCATTACAACAATTGAGCATTCATCATTTGGTATTGTGTATTCCATTTAAGTATGTCAACAATGTTCAAAATCCTATCACCAAGCACATAAAAGAAATAAGAAAAATCATGAGGACTATAGAAAAATCAAGTTCTAGAAATGGATGGTTCTGATATTGCTTTGCCATTACAACAATTGAGCATTCATCATTTGGTACTTCTTGGTGTATTCCATTTAAGTTTTTTAGTTGCCATGTTTATGTGCATGTTCTTTATGTGTTTGGCTTCTCTCCCTTGCAAGGGATACGTCGATAGGTAATTGATTTGAAAGCATACTGATTTGACAGTCCTTTTTTAGGATAGGCATAATCATCTCGTCAACCTTAATTAGAAACATTTATGATATATGTCATGTACTTATAATCAGTATGCCCAACAAACAAAGACTTTGTAGTAAAAGCATGTCCTTTTGTTTACTAGTTTACTTATAATCAGTAAAAGCACTCTTGTGAAGAATAGTGACAGTCACTGTAAAAGAGAAGGCAATCATACAAAGAAGCAATGTCTAGTGTAATGAAAGAAATGGAAAACCATACCAAGCATGAGGAATCATGGTGACTGTGTATAAAGGAGTAGTAGTGGTAAAGGGAACAATTAGAGCAATGATTTAATGGTCAATATAAGATATAGAGATATTTTCAAAAGGAGAGGCAATGACATGTATTTTGTTTCTAATGATGTGTTCACTACCACAAGACAATTTTGCAATCTTGGATAATAGAACTCTGGTGCAATATACACCAATAGTCTTGTGGTAGTGAACACATAATTAGAAACATCTCTATATCTTATATTGACCATTAAATCACTGCTCAAAAGTAGTGGTATACACCGCAAATGGAAAAGACAATGTTGATGAAGTTGGAATGGCACTTTTAGAGTGTTATAGAGTTCCTCATGACAGTGAGCACAAAAGATGATCATTCATGTGAAGGAATAGTAAGAAGGAAAGAAAAAAATGCATCCAAGAGTCTTGAGAAGTGACTATCAAAAGGATGTCAATAAATGGTGATCAAATTTGTAAGCAAAGATTAGTCCCAATGACAAACAACACTTTGAGTTCTTAGTTATAGACAAGGTTGACTGTCAAATAGGCTTGATGAGGTGATGCTAAGTGTAACAATTCATGATTTAAAAAGATGTCAAAACAATGTGGATAAGAAATGTTTAAAGAAAGTTCTTCTTCAATGCTTATCCACTATCATAGTGGTATAAAGGAGTAGCAGTGTTAAAGGGAACAATTAGAGCAGCGATTTAATGGTCAATATAAGATATAGAGATGTTTTCAAGAGGAGAGGCAATGATATGTATTTTGTTTCTAATGATGTGTTCACTACCACAAGACAATTTTGCAATCATGGATAATAGAACTCTGGTGAAATATACACCAACGTCAGTCTTGTGGTAGTGAACACATCATTAGAAACATCTCTATATCTTATATTGACCATTAAATCGCTTCTCAAAAGTAGTGGTATACACTACAAATGGAAAAGACAATGTTGATGAAGTTGGAATGGCACTTTTAGAGTGTCATAGAGTTCCTCATGATAGTGAGCACAAAAGATGATGAGTCATGAGAACGAATAGTAAGAAGGAAAGAAAAAAATGCATCCAAGAGTCTTGAGAAGTGACTATCAAAAGGATGTCAATAAATGGTGATCAAATTTGCAAGCAAAGATTAGTCCCAATGACAAACAACACTTTTGATGTCTTAGTTATAGACAAGGTTGACTGTCAAATAGGCTTGATGAGGTGATGCTAAGTGTAACAATTCATGATTTAAAAAGATGCCAAAATAATGTGGATAAGAAATGTTTAAAGAAAGTTATTATTCAATGCTTATCCACTGTCACAGTGGTATAAAGGAGTAGCAGTGGTAAAGGGAACAATTAGAGCAGTGATTTAATGGTCAATATAAGATATAGAGATGTTTTCAAGAGGAGAGGAAATGATATGTATTTTGTTTCTAATGATGTGTTCACTACCACAAGACAATTTTGCAATCATGGATAATAGAACTTTGGTGCAATATACACCAATAGTCTTGTAGGGAAGATATAAGTACTTTTCCCTCCTATGACTCAATTTTAATAAAGATTCCAAGCTAAAAACAATGAATCTCACCAAATTGACCCTAACATGCATGAATTTAATGCTTAAGGTGGATTGACATGGTATGGAATGAATTGGATTGTGACTGTACTTCAACCTTAAGACAAGGCAATCACTACCTGGAGACTTAATGGCATATGTAAATGCAATTTCCATTACTGTGATTTGGTTCCAAGGGACCTTGATCAACTTAAAGATATATGAAAAATATATGTATCCTTATTTCAATACCTAACAATCATTTTTTAACTGATTTTGTGTGCTTGCTGCAATGATAGAGGTAACTTGGATTAGTCAATTCATTTTGAAAAGAAATCTCATAGATAGATCCTAATCATTTTTTTTGTTACACGAAGTCTTCCACTCCACCATGAGAATACATCAATTGTAAGAATGAAGAACTACTACTCAACAAAGGATTGTCCTAACTCGGACTGATTGATATTGTGACTGGGAATGACAGTAGACTAAGATAGTGTTATTTGGGACTACCAAAACACAAATAAGCATGTCCAATCCAAAGGAAAAATACCCCTATTACTTATAAAAATTAAAGACTTCAAATTCTCTATTAACTCCCACCAAATACATGCGAGGAAATTACAACAGATAAATGAGTATGTTTGATTAGTTTTTACTATCATCAAGTCTGTCATTGAACATTTTCCATGATAGTCTAATATTATGACTTATTTTGTATAAAAATGATATAGCCAAAATCTCATGATAGAGAATTTGGTTGTAACTGGTTTGAATGTGCTTAAATACCCTCTTTGGGTCAATGGGTAAGGAGTGTGTGTTTTTGGAAGTACCAAAAATTAATAAAATATTATTATGAAATGCCTAATCCCTATCATTTTATTGATCATTATTATGAAATTAAAGGTGCATTTGTTTTAGATACCATGCTTCAGAATGCTCTTGTAGATATGCATGCAAAACGTGGAAGCAAAAATAAAGAATGTGAACTTTTTTACAGAATGCCTCAAAGAGATGTCATCATACATAATTCAATTGGCAAGTATAAATCCAAATTATTTTCCAGTGTCCTCCCTACATGTGTCAAAATGGGGGCTTTAGAATATATTATTGATAAGCATTAAAGCATGATGGTACAATGATGTAGATGAAGTAATAGTCAGATCATAAAACTCAATCTCCTGCTCTTATAGACCCAATGACTCATTTGCAATTCAAGGATCTTAATCACATCAAAATCCTTATTGATTTACTCCAATTGGTACATAGCTTGAACAAAAAAGGGAAACATGATCTTCACCAAATAAAATCTTCACAAAATCTACACAAGCTCTTCTTGACTGTCCTGTATAGGGGTTTTACAATCAGCAATCTTGTTTTGTTTTTCATAACCAAAGTGTGCAATGAACAAATAAGTGGACTATCATAATAGTCATAGTAATTATTAGATTCCATTTCCCAAGCATGGTCTATTTCTATATTATGCCCTAGCAATTTACACAGTAATGAATTGAACATCTCTGTAACCTAGCTTTCATTGTATCTATGTGTTGAAGTGTAAATACTAAGTTCTGTTGACCCTTTGTTATAGTACCGTGCCCGCAAGATTGTAAAACCTGTGACAGTTCGGCCTAAAGTTTTCCTGTCGGCTTTGTCATGGAACAAGAACCTTGACTTGTGGATTTTCCATTGGTATTCCATACCATTGGGTGAAAAGCAAGCCAAGGACATGTATACAATTAATCTAATGCACATAATTGAGGAAATATCATGCTGCTTCTAGATTTGAAGCCCTAAACTGGATATGCTCCATGGGTTTAGTTAATGAAATTACAGGAGGTTGTAATAGTGGAGAATAGGTGAATGGGTTTTGAAACCGATTAAGACTCACAATCTGGATACTTATTTCAATATCTTGCAAAATCCCTCGAATCATTCCAGTTGAAAGTGACCTAGATTGATCAACTAGGTTAGACATTCCTGTGACCATTCATGGGTATTGAAGAAGGTTGTTGTCATTATTTTGAGTATTCAAACAAAAAATTAGAGGGAAACAAGAACAATAGAGAACCATTAGAAACATAAATCCCTATACTTGGAGACTAGAATTATTCAGTTAAACAGTGGACTTGAATCTATATCCAAATTGTGTAAGTTTGTTTACAAACTCGAATAGGAATCAGGGTGGAAATCCTTACTTACAAGTGGTCCTCCTAATTCGTGCATTTCCCTTGATCTAATTCGTCGTGCTTGGAATAATGAAATGAGAAAAAAAACCTTTTTTTTATTATTATGCCCGTGTTCATTGAACTTTCAACCTCCACGATATTGGTCAAAATTTTGACCAACATGGGGTATGGATTTAAAACAATCAAAATTTTCCTTCTATAAACTGACCAAGGAAAATCATTTTAATGTTTGGTTGGAAATGTTGGTCTAAAAAGTGGGTCAAATGTACTAGTGTCGGTTAGCCTACTCTGATTCTACTTAATCTTATAAACTTCTAACTACTGATCTGCTATGTCAACTGATAGAATTGAAGTTAGGCAAGTGCTTCAAGTGCTCCTTAATTCATATATCAGTTCACATCACAAATGATGCATACATTTATATAGCATACTACTTTATGCCGCTTAAACAAAATTAGGTTACACATCTTAGACAAAAACCTAAGATCTACGGTATAGAAAAATGACCTAGATCGAACTATTACATAAGATATACATTGCATTTAATGAGTATCTTGACAAAAAGATATTCCTTGATCTTGGTAATACATTTCTTGATTTGGTGTAACTGTTTGCATAGAAGAATGTGCCATTCCTAATTACTATGCCATTTCTTGTGATCATTAGTAAGCACTGTATAGACTACTCGGTGTATACTGTTGCTTGGTGTTTACTATCACTCAGTGTCAGTGTCTGCTGGTGCTCGGTAAAATTTTTGATGCTCGGTATTTAAGCTTAACCGACTGATCTATTTTGCTTCTAGTTACCGAATAGCTTAGTTTAAGTAACCGATTGATATTGTGGATAACCTTTGATACTAATGACAACCTTTAATGCTCAATAGAGATAACAATCTCCCCCTTTGGTATTAGTATCAAAACTTGAATGTATATAGAAATTTTTTTCTATATATAACTTATATCTCTGCCATATACATATATACTTATAAAAAATTCTATTTACTCTTTACTCCCCCTCAGTGCATGCTCCTGGTAATATGTAGTATACGTAGCATCTATGTACATATTTGGCATAGTGACATAAACATTGATTTCCCCCTTTTTGATAGTAATGCCAAATGCAAAAATTAAAATGTATAGTCACATCTTGTCAAAAAAGTTTTGATGGGTTTTCTTAAGTGACTCCAAGAGGTTTTCCCATTCCTCTTTCAAGTTGGTGAGAGAAATGTGCTCAAGACCGACTTGTGCATGCATGTCAAAGATGTTATCCAACATAGAAATCTCTAGTGTTGCAACAAGTTGTTCTGCTTTGACAATATATTTCTCAAAAATCTTCAGGTATGGAAGGAGTTCTGTCTATAACTCTGTGACCTAATCTATGATCTGCTTTTCTTGTTTCTTGAGATCTGCTATCAATCGATGGAGTTCCTGAACTCAGTGAATGTGCTTTGAAAAAGCTTATGGCTCGGTTGTAGTGGCATTTGTACTGGTCTTGATTTCATCTTCTAGACCTTTGATCTTTTCACTGATCTCAATAGTGAAGGTTTCCACAGTGCATAGCTTCAGTAAGAATTGACAAATTAACTATGTTATAGATTTTATTTTGGTTATTACCTCAAATAATTTGACCTTGTTGATTGCCACTTCTTGGTTGATTCTTTCTACCAGTTTGTCCTAAATCTTGGATTCTGCCCTTTCTTTAATTCATTTTTTAGCATCAATGTTTGGGGCATTTATCTTCTCGATAAGTATAGCAAGTTGATCTATAATAGGAGTATCTTCATCAATGCTCACTTCAGGTACTACCTTTTGTAAGATATCCCTAACATCTATTAAGATTTATTTTCATTTGGTTTCTTGCTTCAACTTTTCTTGCGCTGCCTTTCTTTGACATAGTTCCCCATATCTTCTTAATTCCTCAGGTCTAAGGGTCCTCGGGTCACACTTGGGTATTATTATAACTTCATCTAGAGTGACCGACCCTTTTTCTTTCTTTTTCTTCTTCTTCTCTGGTGCAAGGGGTGACTTCTTCATAATGGTGACAGTAACTTTGTCTTCTACCTTTGGAGTATCCTTCCTGGTTGACACACTCTCTTCCTTCCTCTGCTCCTCAATAACCTAAGTATCGGTAGCCTCAGATGTGGTGTCAGGTGGGGTCACCTCGGTTGCCTTAGGCTCATCTTGTGCCTTTGTCTCTGTAGTATTTTCCTCCGTTCCTTTAGACTTATGTGTCTCTATAGGTGTTTTAGTGTCTTGTTCCCTTGAGGTATCTTTATGTTGCTCAAGGTCTGAGCCGTCGGGTTGTTCCTGTGAAAGAATTTCTACTGCTTCTGCAAGTACATGAAGCTCACCTAGTAGTGATGTAAATGTACATTCAGTGACTTGTGCTTCATCTTGAGTGTTTTCTGATGTAATATTTACATCCTCATCATCCTTGTCATCAGGATCACCATTTGTGATGTCCTCAATGAGTACATCATCATCAATTTTCTTCTTCATGTGGATCTCTACTAGATCCGGTGCATCCTGTGAAATATTTATGTTTTCTTTTTCTTTAGTGATATCAATTACCTCGGTAATTGATATACCAGAGTCCTTTGATTTCTCTCCTATAGTATCATCAATGTAGATACCTTTTCCTTTTGAATTTTGTCTCTTTTTAGATAGATTTAAGTATGCATTTTGCTCAGCTTGTTCTTTGGCTTTAAAAATTGATCTCCATAGGGCATCGTCAATCTCTTCTACATCCACCACCTTCTCATCTAGTATCATCATGGCTCAGTTCTTTACATCAAATCTTGCTTGATGATTAACCATGAGCTCATCAAATTCTCCTAGGCTTAGATGTGGGGCAGCTCGAACTAGAGATCTTTCTCTCTTTCTTTTCTCGGTTTCTAGTGCATAAGCCCATTTTTTATTTATTCTGTCATCCAACTCCTTTGGTAAGGTTAGTGAAAATTATAATGGAACTCTTTTAAACTTTATCATCATTTGGATGACTGCCTCCTCAATATTTGTTTGATCCTCATTTGACATTTTGTCAAATCTGCTAAGTTCCAGATCAGCAAGGTCTTCGTTCTCAATTATATCTTCAATGATTTCATCTATTGATCTTACCTTGTTGCTGACCACTTTTAATTGACTAATGTCATCATCATTTTTAGTATCCTCAAGGTCATCTTTACCTCTTATCAGTCTTCTCCTTTTCTTTAGTGCCTCAACTTCAACCTTGGATCCTTTCTTCGCATATGTTTTTGTCAATGTAGTTGCTTTTCATTTTATTAGCTTCTCTGCTTCCTTCTTCTTGGGTGGTGAAGCTGCAATTGATGATCTTGTTCATGCACCTGTCTGTACTGGTAACTACCTCTTCTTTGGAGCTTTAGGAGGAGGAACTAGTGTAGCTTCTTGTTCTTCATCAGATTCAATTTCCTCGCTGTCATATGCCTTATCATCTAGCATTATCTGCCCTTCGGTTGCCTATTCAACCAGTGTCTCTTCAGATGAGTTAGAGACATCTCCAAATTTAGTTGTTAAGTTTTTCTTCATCTTCTTTACCTTTCTACACATTTTGTTAATGGCCAATCCTATCGAGATTCTTGACTTAGCTTTTTCATAGGTTCCAAATCTAGTGGCCTTGGGGTCTATTAGTAGTCCTAGTAGTGCTTCGATAGATTTCAATGCGAAATCATATTTCATTTCATAGCCCATAGGTGCTAGCCATTTGGTTCTAGGTTCAACTGCTCTTATCATGGAATGATCTATGTCTACTAGAAAACATATATCCATCTTAAATTTCTCAACTAATTCTCATGGAATTCTACTTCGTTGATTCATCTTGGTCTGAAATTCTTTAAAGTACTCATTGAAATGTTTATTCAAATCATCTCCTAACCTATTCATTTTCTCAGTAATTTGTACAGTTATCAATTTATCTATTGTCTAATTTACTTTACCAACACCAGTAGATACTTCTTTATATAGAAAAATAAACAAGGAGTGAACCAAACTTACATGTGTGTGACTTCTTTGACCTTATAGTCTTCATGTTTTCCTGTAATTGGTTTAGTAGCATCTCTACAAGATCAATCTAGTGATCTTTCTTAACAATTTTGTATGCCATGTCTACTACGCTACATGGTACATTATTTAGTCTGCTCAATTGAAATATTTTGTACCCGATCACATGTGATGCAAATTTTACTGCTGGGTCTTTAATTGATGAAATTTTCAATGCTCGACCGTCCCATGCAGCTCTAGTGTTCTTCTCAACATCGGTTCGGGCAAAGCTTCTGAAAGCCTTTGTCTTGTTAGTTATAGGGTAGCTAGTAACCCTACCGATCATTTTCTTAGTGACCTCTACTAGTTTATCCAACCATAATTTCCCATCATGATACCGACTTAATACAATCCTTATCTAGTCCATTTTGAATGATTGTGGAAATTGTATGGTGCATGATAACCCTAATTTCTCAATCTTTTCATGTCCTATTTTCAGTTTTCCATCAGTGCCACACAATTGTTGATATGCCACACTAGTCTCAAAATCTCCTACTTCTCCAATCTTGCAGTGAATAAACAACTGTACATCCTCTATTAAAAAACCTTATCTGGGATGCTTGAAAAAAGTGCCCATTGAATCCATTTGTGATGCAACCTTGGGGTGTTGTTTGTACTTAGGTTCATCAAAATTCTCTCTAACAATCAGATTTACTTCTTCTCAACACTATTTGATTTGCTTACAGATGATGTAGAGGCCATAAATTGATTTAGGATTTCTGCAAGCAACAAGTAATTAAAGTGTTCGGTGGCAGGTGTACTTACTCAGAGTTGTCGAAGAGTGATGTTGGTTTGATCTATAGTAGCCTTGAATCCTTTTGAAAAATCCTTCTAGCTCAAACTCTTTTCTATGAAATCTTTACTCTTTGAGATCGCAATGTAAAAATGAACTCTGTTTCTCATGTATTTATAGACTTTTTGATATTCTCGCTCAAACTTTCATGCATTAAATGCTTGACCTACTTTTAGTTCATAACAACTATCAACTCGGTGACAACTAAAAACTTTTATCCACTAGGTTAAAACACACCTTCTTCGTCAGTTGATGTGTTTGCTCGGTTAACCTTAAATAGTAATTACCGACAGGTAACCAGCTCTCAGTCTAACTTTTATCAACTGTATAACTTTGTTAGCTCAAAACATGTAAACCATAGTGTATCTTTATTCATGCAGATTTGGTATGTGCTCAACATATATAAGGAATGGTATGTAAAATGTGATCATTTTGAAATGTCAGTCCCATACATACCTATATCACCTTAAGTGGAGATACCGATGTCACCCAATCTAGTGGATGAGGTTTCACCGAAAGCATTACTTGATTCAACATTCTCATTAGATTCCTTTCTCTACATAGTGTTCCTTATCTTCATGATATCTACAAGTGTTTCCACTCTCAAATACATGATTTTACTCTAGTGCTCGGTCTCTGCAATATTTTCTTAAATGACCGACCTTATGACAGTGCATACATGCCATTCCAGTGCTTGTCTAGCTTCTTGATTATCCACCCCATCTTTTCCTATTACAATTTGCTGCAATGTGTCTATATCTACCACATGCTACACAGTTAGCCCATGTGTTATAATCCCAAACATAAGAGTTACCTTATCTCTTTGGTTGATACGGCTTGCATTGTGTTTTTTGCTTAGGAGTCCATACTTGTTTCATCTTAGCCTTACACTCTTGTGCAGTGTGTCCATGTTTATTACAAGTATAGCATATTTTCTCCATAGTAGTATTGTTAGCAATATTATTCCATTTAGCTCTACACTCATAAGCTTTATGTCCAAACTTACCACAGTAATAACAATATCCATTGAACTTAGGAGTGGCAGGAGGTTTACCTTGTGCTTTGCTTCTACACACATTAGATGTGTGTCCTGGTTTGCCACAGTGATAACATGTCAATGCTTTAGGTCTTTGACTTTGATTGTTGTTGACTTGTTGAGCTTGATGTGATGATTCTCCTTTGCTGGTATAGCCTAGACTAGCTCTACTCCCAAATCTTCTTTGATTAAACAGAAAGTCATCATTCTTCTTAGAACTATCCTCAGCCAGTTTCTTCATTTCATTGTGTTGCTATTAATTTTTCACTTCATTTCTCAGCTTCTCATTCTCCTCTCTGAGTCTTGCAACTTCTTCAAGATTCCTTGACAATTCTCCATTTACTCAGTTTACTTATTGATTCAAAATCATCATATGATTAGATACTTGAAAATGGCAATTGGTGAGTCTATGTATTTCACTTTCTTTTGCTTGAAGTTGTTCAGTCATTTGTCTTCGGTCATCAATAGCTAGATTCCTTTCTTGTTCAACTTGTCTAGCATTGTTCATTGTCTCTACCATTCTCACCATTTGAGATTCTTAACCGATTTGTAGTGCTTTCACTTGTTCAGTTAAATGTTGATTCTTTTTAGACAAATAAGATATTATGCTTTCAAATCCATCAGAAATACTTCCAGAACTAGATCCAATATGTTCAAATATATCATCAATTGCTTCTTCATGATAACCGATCTCATTTTGCAGAATAGCTAGGTTCTTCCTTTCAACCAGTAATTTCTTTAGTCCTTCATTGGCTTGCTTGTACTGTTCAATGAACATCTGCATATGAATCTTCTAATTCTCAATAGTCTTTTCTAGCTTATACCTCTCCATGACTTTAGATTTTTACCCTTCAATGGTTAAACTGTCAAATAAGAGAATTGAGCTCTAATACCAATTGTTGGAATTGGGAGAGATAGGGTACTGAGAGGGGAGGGGTGAATCAGTGCCCACAAAAACTTTAACTTATTAACCTTTCAGATCTACTACAGTAAATAATGATAACCTTTCAAAATACCTTGCATCTAACATATGTATCATTCATCCATTCAACTTATGAAAGTAAATAACATGAAATCAACAATATAATAGTCACATAACACAAGTATTTTGGTAACGTAGAAACCCTTGTTAGAAGGTAAAAACTGTGGTGGAGATGACACCCACAAATTCTTCACTACTATAGATAGAAAAGGTTTGCCTATTAGGGCTACAAGTTTTGATCACTTCTAGTGATCTTACCCTGTTAAGAGTAACATATTAGATCAGCTAGATCTACCTAGTTATAGGATTTTAACAACACTAATGAAGTGTGCACTCAGTTAAGAGATTTACATAAGACTATTAAGTCTACTCTGTAAAGAGATTTACCAAAAACTCTATTACAATTGTTAGAAAGTAATATGTAATTATCTGCTAATGACAACTTGATTGTCTGATATAGATATATAAAGTACTGACAAAATATCACCTTTACTGTGATGTATCTCTGCTCTGAACTGCTCGGTTAGCCTACTTTGATTCTACTTAATCTGATAAACTTCTAAATACTGATCTACTCTATCAACTGATAGACTTGAAGTTAGGCAAGTGCTTCAATTTCTCCTTAATTCATACATTAGTTCACATCACAAATGATGCAAATATACATTTATATAGCATACTACTTTATGTTGTTTAAACAAAATTAGGTTACACATCTTAGACAAAAACCTAAGATCTACGGTATAGAAAAATGACCTAGATCAAACTATTATATAAGATATACATTGCATTTAATGAGTATCTTGACAAAAAGATATTCCTCGATCTTGGTAATATGTTTCCTGATCTGGTGTAACCATTTGCATAGAAGAATGTGCCATTCCTGATTACTATGCCATTTCCCGCGATCATTGGTAAACACTGTATAAACTGCTCGGTGTATACTATTACTTGGTATTTACTATCACTCAATGTCGGTGTCTGTTGGTGCTTAGTAAATTGTCTGATGCTCGATATATAAGCTTAACCTATAGTACCTCCATAGTTTTCTTTTAGTTTTTCAGTGCCATACTCTTTTAGGCCACATTGTTGTGTGCAGATTTTATTATTTCAGTGACTAGTGATGATCTGGATTATGTTTTGATTATATCATGTGATGTTATGTTTGAATATTGATATATTATGTTGAGATGTTTCATATTTCAGTTGGATTATGATGTACTTACCCCATACTAGCATGTGTATGGTGTTCATTTGTATGTATCAATTTTATGTGTTTGTATGGTAGAGGGCGAAGGTGTAGTTACTCGCTTTGTCGAGATCCACACGACCGACCGTACCCTATCATTACTTGTTATATATTGTATGTACATGCTTTGATTTGTGATGACAAGTTTGTAGGTACAGGGCATCGTCTTCCCTGAATTAGCAGGAGTGAGCATGCCCATAAATACTCATCTCAATGGTAAAGAGGGGAGGTAACAGATGGACCCAAAAACCCTAAATCTAAGCCCAATTATCCTAATTATTGGATAAGTATCTGTTGACCACCTTACCCGAGTTTGTCAAGTGACAAAGTTCATGGATTCCATCTCTGTGTTGGTATGTTTATTTGATGGTCCTGATTTATTGCAGTTTGTATGTGTGATTTTCTATAGTTATAAATTTAATATTATATTGGAAAATAATATAAAGTTTATTAACTATGTTATTTTATGATCATTAATTAATTAAAAATCAAATATTAGGATATTTGATATTAATTAATTAATTTTGTGAAAATATATTTGAAATTGTCCTTTAGTTATTAAATTAATATTTATAGCATGATTTAATGATGTTATGCATTTTAAATTATTTAATGATAGATTTTATTATTAACATGTGCTTTATTTAGTATGAAAGTGATTGGTTTGGGAAAAGTGACAACTTGTCTTTAGGAGACTAAGTTGAGTTGTGCATAATTAAATTTATTTTATTTTATTAATTGGTATTTTCTCTCAACAAAAGAGAGAGAGTTGGATTAGAAGTTCTATGTGTGAGTCATCTAGGGTTTGCTTGATTGTTGGAGTTGAACCCCTAATAGGGGGGATTTGGCATTCATTTTTGGTTAATCAGTTTTGTGAGAGCAATTTTGGAGAGAGCTTTTGGGAGTTTTATGCTTTCTTTGTGTTCTTGAGCTTTTGGAGATTGTGCATGAATTCTGGGTGAAGATTGCTTGCTTTGGATTTGGGAATTTCTTGCACTATGATTCAGAATCTACAGGTTGAGCTTTTCTATTGTCAGATCTAGGAGATTCAGTATTCTACAGGCAATCTTATTCAACTTCTAGCATTGGAATTGAGGTAGGGTTTTGAGGAATTTTCCTGTGTTTTGTTTGTGTACTTTCAACAATTTTCTATGTTTGATTTAGTACATAAGATTTAGATCAGTTTTCTGTTTATGCTTTCAAATTGAGGATTAGAAAACTCATTAGTTTGTCATTATATATTTTTATGTAAACTTGGCACAATAGGGTTATGCTGCCCGATTTTGGATTAAAAATTCATCCTAGAACACCTAGAAAATGAAAAATTAATCTCTCTATAGTTAGTTTTATAGTATGTTTGAATTAAATAAATGGGTTGTTAACAAAAACCCAATTTGAGTGAAAATTCCTTAATCTGGAAAAAAAATCACTTTCTCTGTGTAAAAATATTCAATCAAAAATATTCCAAAAAAGACAAAAAAAGAATTAGTGCCCTTTATTCTAATTGGTTGAGGTTATAATCAATATTGTTTAGAGGAAATGACACATTAGAGGAAAATAAATTATGTTTCCCCAAATTTGTATTTTGCCAAGTTTTTCCATTTCTGGAAAAATAAAGTCACAGTCTGCCATTTCTGTTTTCGAAAATGAGCAGTCCTGTCAAATCAAGAAATTGGCATTTTGTTAATATTTTATTTATCAAAAATTAAAATGGGTTTTAAAAGATATAATTATCTTCTAAGTTAAATGGTTATACTATTTAAAAATTAGCAAAGTTAAACAAAACATTGAAAAGCTTTTTAAAAAAAATTGTTTTGTATAAAAAATTTGAGTGGGAAGTGGGGGCCACCGCATCCCCCACTGTCCCCGAGGATGACAGTCCCCTACCGAACGGTACTCAAGGTACCGTCGATAGGGTGTACCCTACCAGTGGTACCTTGAGTACCGTCCGTTGCAGTGGTCCCCTCTTCCTCATGCACACACTGCTTTATTAAGGAGGTAAAGCGATTTCATTCTAATGCATTTTTAAAATATTTTTATTAAAGGTTTTCTTTAATAATATAACAGTCATTTTTTTTTATATATTATGTTTTAGTTTATATTTTAATATAAATAAATTTTATATTAATGTTAGTTGTTAATAAATTTTATTGTGATATTAATAAAGTTTGTTAATATATTTTGGTTCAATTACTAATAAATTTTATTCTAAAATTAGTAAATTTTATTGGTATATTTTATTTAAACATTGATAAATCTTATTAATAGAATTTATTAATATATATAATTTAATATTGATAGATTTTATTAATATGTTGGTTTTAAGATATTAATAAATTTATTAATGTGATTATTTGTTGTTAATAATTTTATTAATGAATTTCATATTCATTATAGGCACAATTTTGTTAGCAAAATATGAATACGGTTATTAGTAAAAGTATCTATGATTTCGTTTAAATCAATCGACCATAAGTATGTCAATTTTAGGGAACTTAGGCTTTTAACCTTGCAACTTAATGATTGCCATTCATAGTATAATATTTTGATTATTTTCTATCGAAACTAGGTAATTTCGTTAAGATGGATTCTATGGCATTTCCTAAGTGTTTCTATTTACTTATGATGTTTATGAAACATATTGGATTATGTTTTTGTTTCAGTGCAAATTGATATGATTGTGTATTCTTCGTGTCTTCATTTACATTATTGGTTGTCAGGTTTTAGATGACCTAGGGGAAATACAGAGGCTGGGGTATGAGTCACATGTTCATGTTATCAGTTATGTTTGGTGTGTGTGTACTCTATCTGTTTATATTCCAGTTGACCTTTATAGGCTCATGTTGTATTATGTGATTCAGTGATTATGTTTATGTAGTCTTCCCTGAATCTTGTGATGATTTTGGATGTATGACTATCTATTTTTATCCATGTTAGATCTAGGAGAGATCTTTGAGCCTAGGGTAGTTTACCTAGACATGTGTTAGGAGGTGGCTTGCAATAAGCGTTGGGGCCCACAAGTGGCTGCCAAGATCACTTATTGTAAGTATCTGTAATCAAGTGATAACTTAATAAATTAAAGGGAAATAAATGAACCTAATAAGATAAGTTCCTCACCCATGCTTGAGTGCTAGTACAAACTAAGATGGGAATGGAGATGATGTTGGCCACCTTGAGAGGTGTGTCTAGCATAGTTAATGGCTTCGTCTGTATGAGAAGTCATTGATTCCATGTATGGTCACTTGAGTGTCGGGATCCAGAGTGATTACCAAGATGAGATTCAAGGGTTAGAGGTACATGATGACACCTTCCTACACATAGTCTAGTTATCCTACATGTGTCAATTGCCTCTAGAATAGTGAGTCATATCTTTTACTATACTTGTTGACCTTGAGTTAGTAAGCTATTAGGATTCCTTTCTTAGTGGTGTTTCCTGATTTGACTTGATTATCCATTTGGGGTTCGATGTTATCTCCTCAGCACGGTGGGGTAGACCTTTGTGGTTCTACACGGATGGGTGGTAGTGATTCTTTACCATTCAAGATTCGACATCCTGGTGTCAGTGCTTGATGGTGTCTTACAATTGGATTCCTTATGTTACTTCTTCATTGATGTTCTTATATATTTATTCTTTATTGTAAATCTTGTATTAGTGTATCTCATGTGATACCTAATCTGGATATTGTAAATTAGTTGTTAGAGTGATTACTGCATACCTTGCGACATGTGCACTGGATGTAAGTTTATTAGGATTCATGGTTATTCATGAGATGTAATCATTAGGATGTAATTGTTGTATTTAATTTATGGAATCTTTTGTTGATGTTATTAAATGAGTTATGTTAGAAAGTAATACTATGTCATGGGACCCATTAGATTTGTAACCTGTATTTACGATGTGTGTTATGTGAGTTAATGGTTAATGCTTAAATGTGATTTTTTTATCTTATATGTAAACTTTAGAAAAAATAAATTATTCACCTAAACTTAGTATCATGTTCTAGGTTAGTTTCTTTTGGGTTCCCTAGCGTGGCGTTACATAACCGACTGGTATGTTTTACTTCTAGTTACCGACTAGCTTAGTTTAAGTAATGGACTAATATTGTGGATAACCTTTGATACTAATGACAACCTTTAATGCTCAATAGAGATAACGCCACCAATGTCCACCTTTGGGATTCATGGCATGGTTTAACATCCTCCTATGTCTTCTATAAGTCTAGCGGTTGTATGGTGCATTAATAGGTCAATCTTTCAGTGCAACGGAAACTGCTACTTGTAACAAGTGGTATCAGAGCTCGGTCATAGGTTTGAATCCCCTCAGGTGATGCTAAGGGGAGGATTGTTGGACTAACTACCAACATTCCCCTTTTGTATTTGTGACATGGTTTAATAGCCTCTTGCGTCTTCTATAAGTCTAGTGGTTGTATTAGGCATTAACATGTCAATATTTTGGTGCAACACCAACCGCTAGTTTTAATGGTATTACATTACATATAGAGGCATCACAACACATAGGATGGTCCAAGAACAAAGAACATTCCCCAAGTACATGAAACATGTAATGCAAATAGGATGGGTCCTAAATCATAAGGAACTTGATCCATAAATTGTGCAAGGACCAACAAACTAATATTTAGGCCCACACATGATCCAAGAACAAATATGTATCTATCATTGAGCTTTGCAAGCCATATATTTCTATCATAACATCAGAATTCATCAATGGGTCTCAAACTGGCCAAAACATGCTATCCGAGAGAGAAAAAATCATAACTTGAGAAATAATGAGCCAAATGATCTGCGAACATAGGAACATGGTCCAAGATAGGTCTTGGGTACAATCTTATCATCACATAAGCTAACTCAAACATATGATGAATCACCAACTCTATCTCTCAGAATGGAGAATAGGAAAAATACTAAACATAAATTTTTTTTGTTGGTGCAAGATAGCTCCAAACCCAAGATGCTCCTGCATCAGATACTCGAGGTTATTAATAAAGTGAGTCTCTCACTTTGCAAGATAAGAAGAATCAAAATGATCCAACTTAGCTTGATAAACCCAAGAAGAATCTTGAACTGGTGTGTCCTTCCACTTCACCAAATACTCCAAATATTCCTTTCCCTTGGTACTCCTACCAACTTTCTTATCCAAAATCCTCTCAATTTCATCCATCTTCTTTTTCATATACTCTTGTTTCACTTCTAAATCATCCTCAGGCTCATGATGTTCATACAAAATAACAATATTGAATATAGGCGATATATCCATATCCTCAAGCAATTCCACTTCAAAAGCATTTGTAGAGTCAAACTTCTTCAATATTCTCCAAGGTCCAAATTTCCTAATCTTCAACTTACTATAAGTTCCCATTGGAAACCTTCCTTTCTTTAAATGAACCATAACTTCATCTCCTACTAAAAAATTCTTATGTCTCATGATTCTATAAGTATGCTCCTCATACTTCAAATTACTACTCTCCAAATGACACTTTACCCCTTCATGTAATGATTTCACAATATCTACATATCCTTCTACTTTTGCATTGCTTTTCCCTTAGTGACTAAGATCCCTTAATTATGTAAATCCTTTAAGATTTGTGCCAGTAACTATTTCAAATGGTGTCCTTCTCATGTTCCTATTCACCAAATTGTTATATGCAAACTCTGTTAGATATTGGTTAGAATTGTTGTTATTTTTGTTGTTTAGGTTTTCTCATTGATGTCAACATATGACATATACTTTACTATTGAGTTGGTTATATTGGATAGATTGTGTTTTTGGTTGCTACAGGCAGTTGGACAAAGATGTGAGGAGGTATTACAAAATTTTAGAGTATGCAAGATTGGTTTTATCATTTTGAATATGTGTATACCTTATGTCTAAGGTGGTAAGGGTTGATATGATGATTAGAGAGAGTTATAATTGTTTTGGTGAAGACTAGTTATAGGACAAAGAAAAGAAACTTGATAGAGTTAGTTGTTGAATTTTAAGCATAAGTTGGTTGCGAGCTAGAATCGTGTTGTGAAAATTTGAGGCATGGAAATAAATACAAGATGTAGTACACTCTAGGATTTTTGACTTGATTGGGCCATGATGATGACAATGCTAGCGTATGAACTTGGAAAATTGGTTTTTTCTACTGACTAGGTGGTGTGATGTGTTCCATAGTTTGGTGAGCATTAATTATGGATCTTTGCATGTAAATTATTATTTGTAATTGTTTTATATTTGTATCAAGTACCATGTGTGCCTTAGCATTGTGTAATGTAATTGTTGGTGCATTAGGGAAGCCCTAACAGGCTGACCTAATTGAGACTTTTAACTTGTAAAGAGAGGAATGTGTATGGGAGGTATGCATGATTGTGCATGCCAGAAGAGCTGAAGAGAAGAGGTGTGATTGGAATCTATGATCATTCTTTGTCCACTTCAATGGAACTATAAAGGAAAGTAAGTTTCTATCAAATAGTTCAGACATTTGAATAATAAGTTTACTTCATTATATTTGGACAGTGAATCTTGAAGGTGGGTTTAACCTTCTCCTTGGAGAAGTGTGCTCAGGTAGTGTGCATTTTGTTCTCATCAACTCCTAATAGGGTTGAAGGACCTTTTAACATGGGTTATATCCTTTAACATGGACCATTGTACTAGATGTATTATATCAACTCCTAATAGGTCTATTGTCTCCTAATAGGGACATGTTAATAGTAGTGCAATATCTAGTGGGTTCCATACCCACCGGGGTTTTTTCCTTAACATGGTTTTCCTTGAGAACAAAAAATTTTTATGTTATGGTTTTTTTGTCTATCTTGTTCTTCTTGTTTTACACTATTATATTCTTAATTAATGATTTGGTTCAGAAGTTTAAAGTTTTCAATTATTATACACAATTGATCCACCCCCCCCCCCTCTCAGTTGTTTGGTGTGGCTTGATATTGCTAACAATTGGTATCAGAGTTGTTGGTCCTCTTGGAGAAAGATTAATTATTTGAGGAGATCCAAAATGGCAAGCTATAGGAAGGATAGTCCTAAATTTGATGGAAAAAATTTTGACTGTTGGAAAAATAAGATGAGAAAACATTTGATCCACTTAGGAATTGAATACTGGCTGATTACAAAAAACAAATAAGATTTCAAGACTGAGGATGAATTGGAAATAGTATAGAGGATGAAAGGAAGAAATTCGCTTGCAATACAATTGCTATAGAAGCCCTAATCAGTGCACTTTCTAAGGTAGAATTTATAGAGGTCAAGGAGCTTGATTGGCACATGAGATCTGGACAAAGTTGGAAGCACTATATGAAGAAGACAAATATACCAAGTAGGCCAAGTTGTAGTGTTGGAAACCATGAGGATGAAAGAATATGAGTCTATTATAGCATATGTTCAGAGAGTGGCAGAGACTGTTACTAGAATTAGAAATACACATGAGGGTCTATTACAAAAGATAAAATCATTATGAAGATTTTGAGATCTTTCATAACTGCAATATATGACACCAAGAGCATGATAATTGAAGAGATTATACCATTCACAAAGGGATTTACAGGGAGAATTTTATTGGTAAGTTATCTACATTTGAAACCACTAAATTACAAGATGCTTTACCTAAAGTTGAATCTTCTTTTAGGGCTACTATTCACAAGGATAAGAAGATGCTAACAAATAATGTGAGCACTAGTAGAAGTGAAACTTTTGCAGACCTTGGAGTATATGCTAAGAAATGGGAAGAAATAGAGGAAGAAGAAAGTAAATTAGATGAGCTTGTAGCCATGATCACAAAAAGGGAAAAAAGAGGTAAGGGAAAGTATGAAGGGAAATTACCCTTGAAGTTTTTTTCATGCAATAAGATAGGTCTTTTTTCCTCTAGATGTCCTAGTAGAGTTTCAAATTATAAACCTAAGCCATACAAGTCTAAATATCTTAAGGAATGGTATATTGCTAGTGAGGGTATTTCTGATGATGAAGATGATATTGGGTTTGTTTCTATTAAAGATGAAGATCCTATTTATGAAGAAAAAGCTTTGGTTTCACATGTAGAAAAGAAATTTGAATAGATTCTAGATAGTGGATGCTCTCATCACATGATTGATGATAAAGAAAAATTTGTGCATCTTAACAAATATGATAGAGGTGTAGTCATATTTGGAGATAATACTCCTTTCTTGATCATAGGAAGAGGATCTATAACTCTTGATGGTAAAAATAATATTGATGATGTTTTGTTTGTTGATGGACTAAATAATAATGTGTTGAGTATTGGACAACTTGTGGATAAAGGTTATCATCTACAATTTTAGGATGGAAAATGTACTATCAAAGATTAGTCAGGAAATATAATTGCATCAGGTACTAAGACCAAAGATAATGTGTTTCAATTGAATTCAACTGAAGCAGTTTGTTTTGTTGTGAAGATAGATGATAATTGGTTATGGCTCAAGAGGTTCTGTCATATAAATTTTGATAACATTGTGAAGGTTAGTAACACTACTAGAGTCATAGATTTACCAAAGATTATGAATCCTACTAACATGGTGTGCAAAGAATATGTTATGGAAAAATAAACTAGGACTATATTTTAGAGCAAGACTTATTTAGAAAAAAGGGAGATTGGAACTGGTGCATATAGATCTCTATGGTCCTACAAGAACAAGGTCATATTATGGTGAAGGTACTTTATGATTTTCATTGATGATTATTCAAGAGTGATGTGGGTTATTTTCTCAAATAAAAGTATGAAGTTTTTGATAAGTTCAAGATTCCCAAGCCAAAAGTTGAGAATGAATCAGGATTGAAGATTAAATCCTCAAGGTCTGATAGAGGTGGTGAGTTCACATCAAATAAGTTTAATGAATACTATGAGGAACATGGTATATACAAATAGACTTCTACACCTAGGATAGTGCAATGGAATGAGATAGAAGAAAGAAATAAAACCATTCTTGATGTTGATAGTACTATGGTGCTTGAAGGAAAGGTACTTCAGATGCATTGGAGGGAAGTAGTTAACACTATAGTCTATACATAGAGTTCAGATTAGACATGATACTGGTAAGACTTCATATGAGTTATGGTTTGGTCACATTCCTATAGTTAAATACTTTAGAAATTTGGTAGTAAATGATATATCAAAAGGGATGATGAACTAGGTAAGTTTGATCCTAGAAGTGATGAAGGAATCTTTCTTGGATAAGACATATAGGTGTTACAATCTTAGATTGAAAAATATAGTTGAAATTTCTAATGTGAAGATTTATGAGAAGTTTCAGATTCAAGAAAGAATGTATGACGATGGATCAAATAATGAAGGTAATCAAGCATCTACTATTGAAAATAAGAAGAAGAAGAAGAAGAAGAACAGTTCTTTGAGATTGAAAATGGGATACAGGTAAGTATTGACAAGCCAAAAGAGACTCCTAAAACACCAAGGTATATATCAATGAATAATTCTGATAAAAAAATAATTGGAGATGTAAATAAAGGTGTGATGACAAGGGAAAAGACTAGAAATGAATTGTGCTTCATTTCACAAGTAGAACTTAAGAATATTGATGAATCTCGTAAAGATAAATTTTGGATTAAGGAAATGCAAGAAGAACTAGATCAAATTTAGAAGAATGATACTTGGGAGCTTGTACCAAGGCCTAAAGAAAAACATGTTATAGGAACTAAATGGGTTTTTAGGAATAAGATGAATGAGAAGGGTGAAGTTATAAGAAATAAAGAAAGACTTGTTTGTAAAGGATGCTCATATCAATAAGGTATTGATTTTGATGAGAATTTTGCACCTGTGGTTAGATTGGAGGGTGTTATATTGTTTCTTTCCTATGTAGCTCATAAAAACTTTAAGGTTTATCAGATGGATGTTAAATTTGCATTCTTGAATGATGAACTTGAAGAGGAAGTCTAAATAGAGAAACCTAATGGATTCAAATTAATTGATTAGGTAGATATGGTATGCAAATTAAAGAAAGCATTATATGGATTGAAACAAGCACCAAGGGCATTGTATGCTAGTTTGGACAAGTATTTATTACATCTTGGTTTTAGAAAAGGTAATGCTAACAGTAATCTTTATTTAAGGATTAATTTTGATGGTATCTTAATTGTTGAGGTATTTTTTGATGATATCATATTTGATGGGAATGATGCTATGAGTAATAAATTTGTTGAAGAGATGAAAGGTGAATTTGAGATGTCTATGATAGAGGAAATGGAATTTTTTCTTGGTTTGAAAATCACTCAAAGTAAGGATGGAATTTTCATATCTCAAACTAAGTATCTTAGGGAATTATTGAAAAAGTTTGGAATGGAGGATTATAATCCTGTAGGCACACCTATGATTACAAGTTACAAAATAACTACTATTGATGATGCACCAAATGTTTTTTAGATAAAGTACAAGTCAATGATTGAAGGATTGTAGTACTTCACTCATACAAGGCTAGATATATCCAACATAGCTATAATTGTTGCTAGATTCCAACCTAAATCAAAGGAAACACATTTTTCAATTGTGAAAATAATACTAAGATATCTGAAGGGAACCTTGAACTATGGTTTGTGGTATGATAGATTTGATGACTTTACTTTACATGCATTTACTGATGCAGACTGGGTAGGTAGTGTAGATGACAGAAAAACTACAAGTGGAGGATCTTTCTTCCTTAGAAAGAGACTGGTCTCTTAGTTTAGTAAGAAGTAGGATTGTATATCACAATCTACTATTGAATCAAAATATGTTGTTGATGTTATTAATTACACTCAGATTGTTTGCATGAAATAGATGTTGAAGGATATTGGAGTAAGCATTGAAGAGCTTACTATTATTCACTATGATAACACAAATATAATTAATATGTCAAAGAATCTAGTAGTACACTCTAAGTAAAAGCATGTATCAATTAAATATCACTTTTTGAAAGAAAAAACTATAGAGAAGGAAGTCTGATTGGAATACATCAACACAATGGAACATATTACAATTATTTTTACAAAACTGTTACCAAAAGATACCTTTGAGTATCTCAGAGGTATGCTTGGGGTGATGGCCCCACATTGTGACAATTAAATGAAGTAGGAATACATCATTCTAGTGATTATCAAAGCTTTATTATTCTTCTATACTTGATTCTTGGTCCTACTCCTTAGAGGTAGTAGTTGTAGAGGTTGAACTGATGAAGTGTTTATGAACATAGTAAATGGTATGTTGCAGGCATGAAGATTTAAAAAAGCTAGATCATAGGGGGAGATATTTGTTTGATCAAAGTTGACACCATTGGAACCCTTTTCCATTGATGTCAAATGGGGAGAGAGTTGTGTGAAAAACCTCCTATTATCTTAGGGGGAACATTGGTGAAGATATTGAGAAGGTTGTATTGATTTGAATGCTATTGGATCGATGGTTTTTCACTCATATGTTGTCATCAGTGAAAAAGAGTGATATTTTTAGATATTGGTTGGAATTTTTGTTGTTTTTTTTTTTTTTTTTTTTTCATTGATGTCAACATATGACATATACTTCAATTTTGAGTTGGCTATATCAGACAGATTGTGTTTCTAGTTGCTACACATAGTTGGACAGAGATGTAAGCACATTGTACAAAATTTCAGAGTATGTGAGCTTGGTTTTATCATTCTAAATATGTATAGACCTTATGTCTAAGGTTTCATGGATTGATATGATGATTATAGAGAGTTACACATGTTTTGGTTAAGACTGGTTATAGGAAAGAGATAGGAAACTTGATAGAGTTAGTTGCCGAGTTTTGAGCATAATTTGGTTGCAAGCTGGAATCATTTTATGAAAGCTTTAGGAATGGAAGGAAACACAAGGTGGAGTACACTATAGGATTTATAACTTGATTGGTTCATGTTGACGTCAGTTCTAGCGTATGAACTTGGATAATTAGTTGCAGGATTCGACTAGGTGGTGTAACGTGTTCCATGGATTGGTGAGAATTAATTATGGATCTTGGCACATAAATTAATATTTTTAATTGTTTTATATTTGTATCAGGTATAGTTCCCTCCTTAGTATTGTGTAATATAATTTTTTGTGCATTGGGGAAGCTGTAGCAGGCCAATATAATTAAGACTTGTAACTTGTAAAGTGAGGAATGTGTATGAGAGGTATGCATGATTGTGCATGTGAGAATATCCGAAGAGAAGAGGTATGATTGGAATCTATGATCATTCCTTGTGTACTTCAATGGAACTATAAAGGCAAGTTAGTTTCTATTAGTCAATCTAGTCATTTGAACAGTAAGTTTACTTCATTGTATTTGGACAGTAAGTCCTGAAGTTTGGTTTAACCTTCTCCTTGGAGAAGTGTGCTCAAGTAGTGTGCCTTTTTTTCTCAACAACTCCTAATAGGGTTGAAGTACCTTTTAAAGGGGTTTTTTCCTTTAACATGTACTGGTGTACTGGATGTATTATATCAGCTCCTAACAAGGCTAGGTCTCCTAATAGAGATATTTTTATACTAATGCACTATCTAGTGGGTTCCATCCCCACTTGAGTTTTTCCCTTAACACAATTTTCCTTGAGAAAAAAAATATGTGTTATGGTGTTGTTGTTTATCATGTTCATCTTGTTTGGCACTGCTATATTCTTAATTAATGATTTGGTTTATAAGTTTAAAGTTTGCAATTATTATACACAATTGATTCACCACCCTCCTCTCAGTTGTGTAGTGTGTCTTTCTATTGCTAAAACATTATTCTTGTAGAAAAACAAACCCCAATTGCTCTTTTTGTCTTCAACCAAGCATCTTAGTAAATTACCCAAACTCGTGTTCACAACCACTATCTATTTATTGTTCTGTAGATGAAAAGTAGAACTAAACTTCAAACCAATGTTCAACTTCTTCCAAAGTCTCCTCTAAAAATAACCAAAAAACTTACTATCCCTATGTGAAACTATACTCTTCAGTAATCCATGCAATCTCACAATCTCCCTAAAGATTAAATGAGAAACATGCACAACATTTGATGTCTTCTTACAAGGAATGAAATGTGACATCTTAAAAAATCTATGAAGTACCAAAAATATTGAATCATTACCTTTTTGTGTCTTAGGCAACCCCAAAACAAAATCCATACTAATATCTTCCCAAGGTCTACTAAGTACGGGTAAAGGTTTATACAATCCAACATTCTAACTAACTCTCTTAGTGACTTGACAAAATATGTAACTTTGAACAAATCTTTGAACATCCTTATGAATCTATGTCCAAAAATACATTTCACTCAACAAAATCACTATCTTATCAATTCTAAAATGTCTTGCAAGTCCTCCACTATATTTTTCCTTAATCAAATTATCCATCATTGATCCTCTAGGTATGCACAATTAAACTCCTCTAAATAACATATCCTCGTAAATAAAATAATCCAACTACTTACTTTGGTCAATTGTGAAAGGTTCCTTATAAGTCTTCCATGGTTCTACAAAATTAGGATCGGTCTCATACAAAGTCTTCAATTCATCAAATCTCAACACTTCCACTTGCATCTCTATCAGAAAATTCCTTCTTCCACTCAATGCATCAACAACCTTATTTGACAGTCCACTCCTATATTTCAACATGAAAGTATAACTTTGCAAGAACTCAATCCATCTCATATTTCTATGATTTAACTTACCTTGACTACTCAAATATTGCAATAATTTATGTTCAGTATACAACAAAAATTCCTTTGGTATCAAGTAATGTCTCCACTTCTTCAAAGCTTGAACTATAGCATATAATTCTTGGTCATAAACTAAATATCTCTTATTAGCATTATTCAACTTCTCACTATAAAAAGAAACAGGTCTACCTTCTTCACTCAATACATCTCTAATTGCATTTTGAATTGCATCACAATAAACTTAAAATACCTTAGTGAAATCAGGTAAAGCCAATATCAGTTGTTCAATACCTTTCTCTTCAATAATTCAAAACTCTTATCTACTCCATGTGTCCATTTGAAATCCTTATGCTCCCCTCTCATAGTTTTTGTCATAGGATTATAAATCGAGCTAAAATTCTTGATAAACTTTGAGTAATGTATCGTCAAAAAATGGAAGCACTTCCATTTAGGATTGGTTTAGCCCTCTGAGTAAGTGGTTTGGGGTCATGTTGAACACCTTGAATGGGTATTTGACTTAGATATGGATTTTTCCCCTATTCTGCCCTATTTTCCACTTCTTCTCGACATAATTCTGGCATCCTGAATTGCAAACCTAAGATTCTTGACCTCAGGGTCAAGGTTGACCTCAACTCTAACGTAGGTCAAATTTGACCTCAACCTTGATCCTAGGGTTCAGGATCCTTGGGGTTAGGTTCCAATTTTGGGGTTTCATCAAAATTTTGTCTTTTCCCTCTTTGGGGCCACTATTTCTTAGCATAAGTGTCAAATTATCAAATTAATATTTAAGGTGGACCTTTATTGAGCTTTGTATAGGATTCCTAATTTATTATTGGAGATTATCCTTTCTTGAGTTTTGTGCCTAATGCTCAAATTAACTTTGGGGTTGGCCTTACCTCAAATTTTGTGACAAGGCTCCTAAATAATTATTTTTATTTCTATATTATGAGTGGTCCCCTTCTAGAGTTTTGTGTCAAGAATTTAATTTAATTTCCTCTCCATGTGAACCTCTCTAGATTTTTGTGCCATGGGCCCTTAATTATTGTTTTCTATGTGGCCTCTCTAGAAGTTTGTGCCCTAGATCACTATAAAAGGGAGCCTTCCTCTCTCATTTTCTCCATCTCATCTTCATAATTTCTCAAGCACTCAAGAAAGTAAGAAGGAGAATGAAATCATTCAAACATTCATTCATCTTCAAGCATTCAAGCATTCAAGATCCAATTTATCAAGGAGATCCATTTTTAGCCATTAAAGGATTCAATCTCTATGGAGCCCTCTTGTTAAAGATCTCTCCATCCACATTCATCCAAGCCTCTTCCTATTCCAAGATCCATTCAAGATTGGTGTTGAAGATCTAAGACAATTGATTTGAGACATCCTACATTCAATTCTACATTCATTTGGAGCATCCATACTTGTGGAATCAAGGATTTGAATCCTCCACAAGGGTTTCAACATAGGCAAGGTGAATTGTTCCATTTACTTTGTTTATTCCAACAATTTCAATTCAATTTCAAGGTTAACTCCTAAATTTGGATTTGAATAAGGCAAAACCCTCCCCCCAAAAAACAAAACCATTTTTCTTGCAGGTACAGGTGTGGGATGACAAATATTAGTGCAGATCTGGATACCCTTTTCATCAAACTTTCAGGATTTGCAAACAGAATTTTTGTCAGAGCAGTGCAGGTTAAGGTCAACTTTGGGTCAAGGTCAACTTTGTCTACCTAGTTCAATGACAACCTTGCTCATAAAAGAAAAAAAGATTTATGGATTTCGTAGATCTAGCAGTTTCAGTTTAAGATCATAAAAATCAATAGTTTTTGAGACTGTTTGACAAGATTTTCAGTCGATTCTTTTTCAAAGGTAAGAACCTTTACTTCTTCATTTAAACATTATCATTTCTATATTTACATTCCATCCCCTTAGAATTCATATGTATGTATAAAATATGGGTTTAGGGTCTCTTTCATATGCATTATTCTAAACCCTATTCATCCATATTTTATATCTTACATTTTGGTGAACCCGACAAGCTTACCCCCTATCTTTTGTGGAATTAGATGCCCTATTGTGTTAGATCTCCCTTTGTATTACATTGTGTGTTCACCTTCATCTTACATTTTGGTGAACCTGTGATAGACAACTCTTTCTTTTTGGTGTTAGATTTAGTTTTTGTGTTAGATCTTACATGCTTACAAAGGTAGATTTCTTTTATGCTCTTGCATTTATATTTCAAAAATACAAAAAAATTACAAAATTTCTTTAAAAATAAAAAAATATTTACAAGCTTACCCTCTTTCCTTTGTGGAATTAGATGCCCTATTGTGTTTGTGGTGTTCAATTTCCTTTTCATGCTTATAGATTTCATTTCAATGCATTTGGATATATCTAGATCTATTTTCTATGCATTTCTTTATTTATTATCATGTTGCACAAGTTGTTTCAAGTGTTTTCAAAACATTCTTCTATAAATTTTGGGATTACACAACATCCTCCTCTTACCTTACCATTGCATGGTGTTACACCTAGAAAGACTTTATCTAGTGTGTGTGATGTTTCTTTGTCCTCTTTTGAATTACCTTGTAAGGATATATTAGAGCAAGAATATGAATTTAATCTATCTCTCCATCATATTTCTCTTTATGGAGATGATTTGAGGATTGATGTTAATTCTTCTCCTAATGAGCCTACTTTAGAATATAATTTACCTTCTTTCCCCTCTAGGGATCAAGATTTAGTGATTTATGGTGATCCTACAATGTGCTTTATTGATAGGGATGATAATCCTCCTATTTGGGATGAGCCCTTGGATTTGGATGTTGATTACTCTCTTCCTCATGAAACCATTATGGATGATCCCTTGGATAAAGCCATTGATTTATCCCCTCCTCATGAAGAATCTTTGATACAAGAGGGTGATTTATTAATGAATGACATATTAATACATGATGGTGACTCTTTTTCTAAAACACACTCCCCTTATGCAAACATTTTAGTGAAAGAAGATGACATTATAGATGCTTTACCTCCATTTGGGATTCCTTCTAGTGATGAGGTATTAGTGGAGAATGATATAAATTCACTTAATTCTCTCCCCCTTAGTGATGATCTTATGGAGAATCAAGATCCTACTTCAACTCCTCCTAGGATATCTTCTTTGCTTCCTTCCTGTGAATCTATTTGTAGTGTTGAGACAACTAACATGGTTTATCCAAAAAGGTTGTCCTCACATTACTATCAAAGGTAAACCTATGGAATCTTTAGATTCTTTCAATGACCAAGATTCGATAGATCACACTTATCATACAAGGAATAACCTTCAACCTAATCTGGTGGTTTCTACTTCTTTTCCACCTTCTCAACTTATTCTTCCTCCTCCACCTCATCTCCCTAGTAGGGAGTATGATTTGATAACCCAATTGCAAAATACTCCTGCTAGGATTTCTTTATGGGAGCTTCTTCAAACTTCACCTACCTACTATGAAGCCTTGCAAAAAGCTCTAGCAACTCTTTCCACTCCACCTCCTAATCAAGAGAATATCAATATGCATTCTACCCTAGGTCCTCCTGACATTTTATTTAATCTAAAGGATTTACCTTCTAAAGAAGTTCAGAATCAATATGATGCTCTTATGGTTGTTGTTACTATTAATAAAAGTATCATTCATAGGACCTTGATTGATAATGGATTTGGGCTTAATATTTGTAGCATGGACATGCTCAAAGTGATTAAAGTTGATCTTTGAACTATTCAACCTGACAATGTTCCTATATGAGGCTTTGATAACATTTCTAAGAACACTTTGGGAATCATTAACTTACCTATCAAAGTAGGTCTGGTCATCTTGAATACACCTATTCATGTTATGCCTGGACCTCTCAATTATAACCTTCTTTTGGGTAGATCTTGATTGCATGAGATGCATGTTGTTCCTTCCACCCTTCATCATAAATCAAGTTTATACATAACAACATGTTGTATACACTTCAAGTGGATGATGCATCTAATCCTTATTTAAATATTCAAACCTACAATACTCCTATTCCTAATCCTTCTTCCTCTAATGCTCTTCCTAGCGATGATTGGGGAACCTTGGATTTTAATCCTACCTTTATTGGAGAGTATAAAGTTTCTGATCTTGATTTTATGAAGCAACAAGGAGAGTTTGAACAATGAGTTTTTACTTCTACTTCTAATACCCTTCATAATAACTTTGTCGTTGCTTCTACAAACAATGAATTTGTCAAACCTACTAGTGATAACATAGTGACTACTGAAGTTCCATTGACTCCTTCTCATATGGCTTCTTGTTATGGTCTTGGTTATCATTTCCTTGTTAAACAAAGATTTAATGGTCAAGGATGTGGTAAGCATAAATAGGGAATTCAAATGCCCTTACAAAATGGGGGACATGTGCATTCTTATGGATTGGGATTTAATCCTCAACAACAAATAAATGTTAACAACATCTCAAATAACACTTCAAAACATGATGAAACTATGAAGCAATTTGACCAAGAATTTCTTTTGCCTAAACTCCTTCATGCTAAGATGATTACTAGACCGAAATGCAAAAATAAACGTAGTCCACATTTGAAAGCTCTTCCTTTTTGTTTGTATCATAGATTTCATGATCACTCTACTAATGAATGTCAAGCTTTACATTATAATAGTAGGAAGCTCATTGATAGTAAGGTTATTTATATATCATGTGGCAATGAGTTGTATTTCAATCCTATTTTCTCTAAATAACATTTATGTTCCTATTATGGAGCTCCACATTATGTAAACAATGTTAGCCTAATCCTTGGGGGCTCATGGTCTTGTATACTGTTGTGAGTGATATAATAGGTCCCCTTCCATTCTTGTTTCTACACTTGGGGGACAAGGATGCCATCTCATTCTTTTTTGTCTTTCTAGGATTCACCTCTTTCCTCGGTTAAGCAGTATCTATCTATTATGTGATATCCAATCATACATGAAAATTTTGGTTTGCATTGAGGATCTATGTCCTTAATCATAACCACTTTTGTTGTTTGACATTGCATTTCCATGGTTGATAAATCTCTCACCTTGGAAATTGAATAGTGTGCTATCCCTCACAAGGGTTACTTTTTCCATTCTTGCATGATATCTCTTTGCATTCATTGCTTCCATGGCCTCATAGGAGTTGTGACCTTCTTGGCTTGGACTGGGTGTTGTCTTTGGATATTGTCTTGATGTTGAATAAGGCTTTATCCTTGTTCTTTTCTTTCCTTAACATGTCAAAATAGTATGGTTTTTTCCATCTTAAGGAGGGGGTCATATATTCGGCCTCCCTCATTCTATATTATGCATTTTTGTTCTAACCTTTTGTTTTACATCATGCTAAATTCTCAGAAGGTAACACACATAAGTTGCTAAATCCTAAAGAGACATGCATTTCCAATTTTAAATATGCTAATTCCTTTGAAGTTAACGCACATAAGTTGCTAAATCCTGAAGAGATATGCATTTTAAAAAGGTATTATATGGTGATATGAGGATAAGGATCCATGGGTACTTCATAAAAGCTATCAGAAGATGCACTACATACATGTGCAAAGCTGCCAGAAGGCACAAAACTTTATGGGGTGACTATCAAGTTTTTTCTTGGTGGGCCATCCTATCCTTTTTGTGGTTCACAGTGAGATACACACATCTTACTAGATGAGCTAGCCACTCCTCTCTCTCCCCTTCTCTCTCTTTTCTAGTGATGTCTCTCTTATTGCAATCTTGGAGTTGATGAAGAATTAAGTCCCTGGGGGCTTGAGGATTTCTTTGTCCCTTTGATTTCAATAAGATTGTCTTTTTCTTTGTGATCTCCTTTACCAAGAGTTTACATCGAGTCCATACTATTGCTAAAGTGGGGGCTAAATGTATCGTCAAAAAATGGAAGCACTTCCATTTAGGACTGGTTTATCCCTCCGAGTAAGTGGTTTGGGGTCATGTTGAATGCCTTGAATGGGTATTTGACTTGGATCTAGATTTTTCCCCTATTTTGCCCTATTTCCACTTCTTCTTGACATAATTTTGGCATCTTGAATTGCAAACTTGAGATTCTTGACCTCAGGGTTAAGGTTGACCTCTTCGATCAAGGTCAACCTCGACTCTAACCTAGGTCAAATTTGACCTTGACCTTGACCTAGGTCAAAGTCAACCTTGACCTTGAACCTAGGGTCCAAGATCCTCAGGGTTAGGTTCTAGTTTTAGGGTTTCATCAAAATTTTATCTTTTCCCTCTTCGGGGCCACTATTTCTCGAGATAAGTGTAAAATTCTCAAATTAATATTTGAGGTGGACCTTTCTCAAGCTTTGTATAACATTCCTAATTTATTATTGGAGATTATCCTTTCTTGAGTTTTGTGCCTAATGCTCAAATTAACTTTGGGGTTGGCCTTACCTCAAATTTTGTGACAAGGCTCTTAAATAATTATTTTTATTTCTATATTAAGGGTGGTCCCCATCTAGAGTTTTGTGTCAAGAATTTAATTTAATTTCCTCTCCATGTCAACCTCTCTAGAGTTTTGTGCCATAGGCCCTTAATTAATTTTTTCTATGTGGTCTCTCTAAAAGTTTGTGCCCTAGATCACTATAAAAGGGAGCCTTCCTCTCTCATTTTCTCCATTTCATCTTCATAATTTCTCAAGAACTCAAGAAAGAAAGAATGAGAAGGAAAGCATTCAAGCATTCACTCATCTTCAAGCATTAAAGCATTCAAGATCCAATTCATCAAGGAGATCCATTGTTAGCCATTAAAGGATTCAATCTCTATGGAGCCCTCTTGTTGAAGATCTCTCCATCCACATTCATCCAAGCCTCTTCCTATTCCAAGATCCATTCAAGATTTGTGTTGAAGATCTAAGAAAATTGATTTGAGACATCTTACATTCAATTCTACATTCATTTGCAGCATCCATACTTGTGGATTTAAGGATTCGAATCCTCCACAAGGGTTTCAAGATAGGCAAGGTGAATTATTCTATTTACTTTGTTTATTCCAGCAATTTCAATTTAATTTCAAGATTAATTCCTAAATTAGGGTTTGACTAAGATGAACCCCTCACCCCCAACAAAAAATATTGGACTACAACTGATTTGGAATCTGATTGAAGGATCTGTGTTTGCAAGATCACTGAGAAGTTGCTAATTAGATATGTAATATGATTAAATCAGTATTATGTTGTCATTGATGTCAACTAGTTTGACAACACTTATCTTGTAAGTTACTACACTGAGACATCTGAAGAAAAGTGGAAAAGAGATAAAGAACAAAGAAATCTACATGAGGAAAGATGTACATGACAGATGAGGATAAGGAACACATTGAGTAACTTATTGATGAGTCTATGACTTGATGATATTGACTTTATTATGTTGCATTCATCTATAATGAAGTATAGAGCTGAAAGACACAAAGCAATGTTGTCGGTAAATGAAGCATTTCTAGTATACATGAATGGAGTGTAGAGTATACCGACCATGGTATTAACCAAGCAGTGTTCACCGATGCATTCTCTGTTAACCGAGTAGAACAGAATGAATTAAATGATTAGTTTAGCCGATAGGAATGATGAGTTGGCAAGAATAGAACATCAAGGTAACAGATAATGTTTGTTACGTAGATCAACGGCTAACAAAATTCAAAGAAGATCTAATGGAGAAGATTGAAATGTGTTATTGACACAAGTACTGAGAGAGTTTTAAGTGACAAAATCTATGAATGTGATTAAGCAGCAAAATCTAATGGTGGAGAAGAAAATGATTTACTTGTCTATATAAGAAAATAGAATTTCTTTAGTAATATGTCGAGGTGAAGAAGAAGCTATAGGAATTTCACGTGAACAAGCTTTCATGCATTCTAATCATACTGGTTAGTGAGAACCGAGCTGCAGAACAATTACCGAGCTACATAGAGCTATTACCGATGGATAGTAAGTTGATACAGTATTGAAACTGAAGTGAAATATTGATCAGAAAGATTTGTATGGACTAAATATTGATCTGTAATCTGCAATTGAAGTTGTATTAAGGTAGGTCATTTTACTGTTACATATTTAACCATTGTATACAGTCTAAATCTCTTAACCGAGTGGACTCTGAAAGTCTTATGATGTATAATTCATAGAATGAACATTGTTATCCTGTCAACCCCATAGTGAATGTTGGTTGGATGATAACTTTTAGTCTAAAATCCTCTAACAAGGTCACACCTGACAGTGTGTTTGTAACCTTTAACAGGGTTGGGTCTTAACCGACCTCACTTCAGAAGAGTGAACAATTTTGGGTTGCTGGTCCCAGGTGGTTTTTCCCTTTATAGGGTTTCCACATTAAATCTCTTGTGTTATGTGTTGATTGTGATATTTGTTTGTTATCATATTTTGCATGTTACATGGTAGATTTGATCGATAAATAGTTTAAGTATTAGACTGGTAATTGGTAAAAGGCACAAACAGTGAGAGTTATTATTGCTTACCGACAAGCAGAAATAGAAGAAATTGTTTTGAATTATACATTTTGAATTGGGACACTGGGTAACTAAGTCCCCCCCCCCTCTTAGTTATTCTAACAATTGGTATCAGAGCTGTGTTTCTTGGAAAAGAGTTTTAAGGACTTAAGCATAAAGGTCTCAAGATGTATACAAGGGAAGTACCAAAATTGAATAAAGAGAACTTCACAGTATGGCAAAGTAGAATGAAGCTGCACATATCTGGAATTGGGAACTCAGCACTAGAACTGATGGAGAATGGCTACATACAACCTCCCACTGGTCCCCTAACTGTTGATCAACTAAAGGATAAGCATGAACACAATGTTACTATTATGGAACTTGTTGTTGCCTGTACCGATGCTGAATTTGAAGATATCAAGACATGCACAACTGCCAAAGGAATGTGGGACAAGTTACCACAAATCTACAGTGGAGATCTGAATGTCAAAAGAGCTTGAGCTGAAAGTCTGAGAGGTAGATTTGATGATATGAGAATGAAAGAAGGTGAAAATATTGTCCAATATTCAAATAGACTCAAAGAGGTGGTACATGCTATTAGAGCATCTGATGGAGTAATTGATGATGAAACAGTGATAAGCAAGAATCTCAAAACTTTGCTACTAGTTTATGCAATCAGGATTTTTGCAATTCATGAAACAAGAGCTACATCCAACCTTACTCTTGACACTCTGATTGGTAAAATTACAACCTTTGAATTAAACAACTTGGATAATAGTGTTGTCCCTTCTGTTGAATCCACTTTCATGTCTTTTTTGAAGATTGGAAAGTCTAGCAGGAATGGTAAGAATTGTGATAGTGATGACAATACCAATGATGAACTTGAAGAGTGTTGTCTGACTTTCAGTCACCCATTTTTTTTTTTTGGCATTATTGGAGTCATATGGTTGGTATGGTCAGTCTGGTGTCTAGGTCTAAGTCTCCCCTAGGATAGGGAGTCTTTGCTAGGTTCCCCTTTCTTTGCCTACATGATTAGCCAGGTGGGTTATTATCAGAATTTCATTGCTTCGGGTAGGTCATAGATCCTAACCCGACAGAGACTTATGCTCCAATGGATGTTCTCAGGTAGAGTGATGGTTTCAAATCATGATCTTTAGATGTTGCAAGGAATCAGAAATAGGGCTCTTTGTTTGGATAATGCAATGATAGAAGCTGATGTGAAACATTCAAAGAAGTTTATCCATATGTCAATGTGCAGGAGATTTATGTCTTGCATAAGTGATCATTGAAGATTCGGTCCCAAGACTATTACAATGTGCCTAAGTCTTCAATAAGGGAGGTGGAAAAAGATTATTCTTTCAAAACATATTAGATTTGATAACAGTGCAGAGATTTTCCCTTCCTCCATTGCATTTGGAAGGTTTGAAAAGATTTTGATTTCTCAAGTGTTACGGTTTGTGCATACCTTGCTGATGGAAGCTAAATTTTCCTTACAAAAAGGTAGTTGATCAAAAATGAGGATGGTGAATTAATCTCTAAACTATATCAAAGAATGGAATGGTCACATGATCGCATGAATAAAATAATAGCCATGCGATCATGCAATAAGGCAAAAAGGGAACCTATGTATGCCAACAACGCAAATGCGCTCTGCTGGGACCCACGAATGCCAACGGTGCAGTTCACGTGTGCCAATGAGAGAGCGGTCGCATGATCACATGGAATAAAATAATACCGTGTGATCATGTGACAATGAAGCCTGGTCGATTTGAAAAGTTGCCTGTGTTTCCTCCATGTTGTTGAAGATTCATAGCAGGATAATGGGATCTTGCCACATATTCAGGTGGGCCTCCCTAATTTTAAGCGCATCTTAAGATTCCAAATCGACATATGGCGTATGATCTCATAGAATCTTGTGAGCCCATCAGATCTTACACCATCCGTCTGATTCTCTAGATGTAAAGTCAGTAAAAGCAGCGGGTCCGAAATGTTTCACGAGCATATATGGTAGTCTGTGATTGGTCCATGAAGTACTGAGTTGGTAGATTGTCAGCGAGATCTATTTTGTAGGTTGTCAGAAGGGTCCTAACATTGACAGATAATCGACGATGGGCGTGTTTTTGCATAAGATGTTTCAGACGTATAAGATCTTAAGATAGCCATTGATTTTGCCTTTTTCAGAAGTGACAAAGTGTAGGGGGTCCACTGCAGGAGATCTACGGCTGGTGCATGATCACGAGGAATATTCTTTCCTCTCATGTTCATGCGACCATCATCTGATGAGAAATTGTCAGGTGGGGCCAAGAAAAGTTTGTCTGCGGTTATAAGATGCTTAATCGACGGTCGTCACTTTGCCGATATGGTACAGAAGATTCTGCGTGGCTTGGTGGGATCAAGCCACGTAACCTAGTGGGTCCAAAAGAGTTTGGAGATACCAAATTAATGGTTCCCATTTCACAGCTTTGGTATGGAATATGTTTTGTGGCAAACAGGATCTTGCCGCGTGGATCCGCTTACTCAGTTAGTATGCTCCAAAGGTTCATTGACTATATTGTTTGATACACTAATAGTATAAGGAGACTTGAAGGACAATTCTAGAGTTTACATTTCATGAAAGAGATTGAAGCATTGTTCTATTATCAAATATGCAAAGATCAGTGGTCTGAAATCTGATGAATGTTCGGTCATCCCAAAGGTGACTGTTACCTTAAATGGTGTAGTCCACATGTGCCAATGAATAGAGCAGTTGCATGATCACAAGAGGTAAAAAAGTACCATGCGATCATGCGACAATGGAAGCTCGGGTGGAATGTGTGTTGCGAATCAAGGTTAATTATTGCTTTTGTATTAGTTAAGTTTGTTTGGAAGATAGTTCGACTCCGAGAAGCCCAATGGATTTGACTTGACAGATACTATTAAAAAGAAGATGAAGAGTCTCAGATTCCATAGTGACTTTTTGAGTTCTCAGATTGGAAGAGTTTATCTCTTTATGCTTTGTCTCTTTGTATTCAAAGGAGAGGGAAGGTCATTGGCTCCTACAAGCCTGATGTATTGTAAAATCTATATATTCTGTAAAGAGATTCAGTATGGGGGTCGGCAAACTTGCAATTGTAGCAAGAGTGATTCCAATTACTTAGCTATTTTCATGTTTGTTGTACCAGTAGCTATCATTTTTGCATGTGAATAGATAGTACAATTATATATGAAGCTGTAATTGCTTGCTGGATTCCATTTCATGTTTGTAATTGTAGTGAAAGTAATTCCATTTACCTTTCATGTATGATTCTTCTCCTATTCACCTTGTTATTTAGATGCATCTAAATGGAAAGTACAATTATATATGGAGCTATAATTTCTGCTTGAATTCCATTTCACATTAGTAGTTGCAGTCTAAGCAATTCTATTTGCTATCTGTATATGATTCTACTTCTGTTCTCATTAGTAGAATATGCATTCTTAGAATAGATAGGTTTAGTTAGAAGATAGTCTTTATGATAATCTATGATCAACATTCCATTGGGGATTATAGGTTATCCACTTTATCCTTGCCTAAATTGTTTGTGCCTACAAACAATTTGGTTAAAACTCATAAGGATTAATCTGATGATCAATAAAAAGACACATTCGTTGCATATCAAACACAATCAGGGAGCTGTACCTGTCAATTCAGAGGGCAGTGATAGATGACTTACACTGACCCATTTGTTGGTGACATCCTTTTGTTCTCTCACCTTGGGTGTTAAGAAGAGTCAGAGATTGCAAATCTAATGGGAGGACAAACTATTAACCAACAAAGAGCTTGAAGCACTTATGGCCAGAAGATTTCCCAAGGGAAAAGGAAGGTATAGAGGCAAGCTACCTTTAGCATGCTTTAATTGTAAAGAAGTCGATCACATCGCTGCTAGATGTCCATAGAAGAAAGATGATGATAGATCCAAAGACCGATCTGATGGAAGCTATGGAAGAAGAGTCAATAGAGGTTACCGACACAACAACAAAGACAACCGAGATGAAAAAGGAAAAAAGGTATGTTACATAGCCAAAGATATTGAAACTAAATCTAATTCTGATGATGATATAGAAGTTGTATTTGTTGCTATGAAAGATGACTCAAAAGAGGAAGAGAAACATGGAGAGACAACCCTGATCTCTAAAGTAAGCAAAAATGATACATGGATCATAGATAGTGGTTGCACACATCATATGACCGGTGATGTAGAGAAGTTTGGTCATCTTGTTGAATGTAATAGAGGATATGTGAGAATGGGAAATGATGCACCTTGTATGGTAAGAGGTAAAGGCTCACTAATGATCAATGATAGATTACAATGTGAAAATGCATATTGGGTAGATGGACTAAACTATAATTTGATAAGTGTGGCTCAACTAAACAATTCAGGCCACTGACTAGCTTTTGAGAGCAAAAAGGTGAAGATTTATAATGATGGAGGAAGACTTGTCAGAACTAGTACACAATCTAGAGGTAATATATTCTATCTTGATATGGATCAGTCTTCTTGTTTTCTAATTAAGGATGAAGATGCTTGGTTGTGGCACTGAAGGTTATGCCATGTGAAATTTGACAACATGATCAAGATTAGTAGAAAGAAAAGAGTTAGAAAATTGCCTAACTTAACAAAACCTGATCATGCTATGTGCCATGAGTGTCAAACAGGTAAGATGACTAAATCTAGTTTTAAAAGAAAAGACTACTCAACAAAGAAGATACTTGAGTTGGTTCATACCAACCTATGTGGTCCTATGAGAACTCAGAGCTGTTCTGGTGATAAATATTTTATTCTTTTTGTTGATGATTATACTAGACTGATGACTGTTATGTTCTTGAAAGAAAAATCTGAAGCTTTCAAAATGTTTAAATGGTATAAAGCTAAGGTAGAGAAAGAAACCGGAAAAGAAATAAAATGTTTAAGATCTAATAGAGGAGGTGCATTCATCTCTGATGAATTTACTAAATTTTGCAATGAGCATGGAATCAAGAGGCAGGTATCTACACCGAGGACACCTCAGCAAAATGGCATTGCTGAAAGAAGGAATAGGTCTATAATTGACTATGCTAGAACATTGATGATATAGAAGAATGTTGCTCAGACATAATGGAGGGAAGCTATCAGCACAACTGTATATGTTCTTAACTGAGTACAACTGAAGAAGGACTCAAACCGAACACCTTATGAACTATGGTTTGGACACAAACCTACTGTAAGTTATTTCAAAATTTTTGGAAGTAAATGCTTTATCTTGAAAGATGAAAGAAATGGAAAATTTGATTCTAAAGGAGATGAAGGGATATTTCTGGGATATTTCACTACAAGTAAAGCATACAAATGTTTGAATAAGGCTACAAATAAGATTGTTGAAAGTACTAATGTCCATGTTGATGAATTTGATGATAAGTACATCAAGGAAAGTGCAAAGGAACCTAAAGACTATGGTAGATTCACTTACATTGAATATCTAGATTATTTACCGACACCGCAGATAGTGTCAACTGGTCAGCAGGGAATCAATGCAGTACAATAGACACAACAAACTGATGAACATGAAGAAGTTGCCGAGCAAGAAAATGACCCTGAGCAGGATGAACAAGAAAGGAGAGATCAAGTCTTGGCTAGTTTTGTCAGAAGACATCATCCAGAAACACAAATCATTGGAGACAGACACGTTGGAATGAAAACCAGAAGCAAAACAAGACAAGGTACATGTTTAATTTGTGAATTTGAACCTAAAACTGTGAAAGTTGCATTAGAAAATGAAGAATGGGTTAATGCAATGAAGGAGGAAATAGAACAAATTGAAAAGAACAAAACCTGGTCCTTAGTACCCCAACCAAAAGATAAGAATGTTATCAATACCAAGTGGATATACAGGAATAAATTGAATGAAAATGGTGAAGTAACAAGAAATAAAGCTAGATTAGTATGCAAGGGATATGCACAGGAAGAAGGCATTGACTATGGTGAGACATTTGCACCTGTTGCTAGATTAGAAGGAGTTAGAATGCTACTTGCATATGCTACACATAAGAAATTCAAAGTCTATCAAATGGATGTGAAGTCAGTATTTTTGAATGGTATACTTGAAGAAGAAGTCTACATTGAACAACTTGGAGGATTTGTTGATCCCGACAACAAAGACATGGTATGTAGATTACATAAATCTTTATATGGACTAAAGCAAGCACCAAGAGCATGGTATGTGTGTGTGAGTGATTTACACCTTCATGAAATAACAAGATTTAAAAGACAATTACACTATTCAAAGCAAACTAATCTAAATAATGCACAATTAATCTAAATATCTCATGGATCTCTAAAATAAAGTGGTAAATGAGGCTCTCAACTATGATCCTCACTAGTGACACTCTAAAGATGAGAATTAAGCTATATGATATGCAAATTTAGATCTATTCTATCAAATTCTAGCTCTATTTGATGAACAATCTACTATGATCAAAACAATTTAAGCTAATTAGCAATGAAAAATGATAAGTGAGTGATGTGGATGCAAATTGCAAGAGCTTTGCTGCAATTCAAAGATATGGAGTGGATGAATTATGCTTCAAAATGCTTTCTACTTATAGGATTTTCCCAAGGGTAGGGGGTAGAGTGAGATAACCATGGTCATGCTTGGGTAAGGTCAATTGGCTTTGCTTTGTCCATAAATGGGGGGAAAAGGAGGGGACAATCATTTAAATGGTTTCAAAAGGCTGGACCATCTCAACAAAAGTGAGTGATTTGTGTCCATTTTGTCTCCTTTTTGCTTTGTTGAGGGAAATTATGATTTATTAATTAATTAAAGTAATTAAATTTAGCCATGAAGGGTAAGATGTTCATTTTGATTTTTGCTTTCAACAACTATGTCATTAATTGAATTTAATCAATTTCGTAGTGTTTTTCCCCTTTTCAAGCTTTATTTAATCATTTAATCATTTAATTGAATTTTTTGTTGATTTGAATTGCCTTTGTTCCATTTATTGATTTTTTCGTGCTATTTTGATGATTTGTTGCACTTTTTTATTGATTTAAGCCTTTTGCCAATTTTTCATGTCTACAAATGCCCCTCTTTGAGTCGATGTGTGAAGAACACCAATTCAAAGATTCCCTTAGTATGATGATCTGATTCAGGTCCTGGTTCTGATATGCCTCTGATCATTCTGATTGATGTACTTCCTGATGATGATGATGTACCTCTGATGCCTCTGATGATGGTGCTGATATGATTCTGATGTCTCTGATATGATATGGGTCATGGTTTGATGATAGGTCTTGGGTTCACTGATTTCTGATATGTTGATAGGTTTGATATGATATGGTAAACTGATCTGATACTGATTTGCCTCCTGATATGAAATTGATATGATATGATAACTTGATATGATATTTTGATGTGATTTGATACTCTGATGCCCCCTCAGAAATAAAACATATTGATTCCTTGATTTGAAAGATTTTGATTGATTGGTCCAATATGTTTTCATTTCTGAAAAATATTGATGATATGCCATGACTTGCAATTTGCATATCCAAGATAGATAGGTCTGCTGTAGTTAAGTGAAACAAGTGATTAGGATAATAGGATAATGGTACCAATGAATGTGATTTGTCAATCTCATAGGATAGTTTTGATAGGTAGGATAACTGATCAGTGTGAAAACTGATACAGTTGATAGGATCGATCTTGATTAGTGTGAAAACCGATATGGGATCCTGATAGGATAAATCAATCAGTGTGAAAACCGATATGATTTGATACTATTGCTTCATTCTCAGGACACAAAGACACAAACAAATGGTACTGGGTGTGATTGCTTGATACTTTGATAGGATTGATTGACGTAAGATGACTCGCTAATATAGACTACTGATATGATTCCCTTGATTTGAAAAATAGGCAAATTTTCATAAATGATATATATATATACAAACCTTAGCTTCTTGGATATTTGGATTTAAGTCATGGTTTGACCCAGCTAGAGTACATGTTATTTGAGATGATTGATTATGGAGCTCCTTCAATTTGTTGACATTATATCATGTTTTAGTTATTGATCGGGACTTGGATGTATCACTTTGATGACATTGTATCTTTGATTAGATAGACTTCATGAATCTTTGATATTATGGGCATTTATTGATGATCTATGGACTTTCCTTGATTCTTGATTGAACCCCCCCATTTGATGATTAATCAAGATTTTGATTGAATGAACCCCCTTGTCCTTGGAAAAATACTACAAACAAATGCACATGCAATTAATCTAACATGATAATGCAATGCAATGCAGCTAAGTGTCACTAGCTTTTAGCAAATAAATGCCTTGAGGATAAATTTTCATCATTGAGCATTTTGGGATTGGAAAGTCGATACAATCACCACTGCCCACTAACATGATGATATGAATATCGCTTTTTATCGCATTTGGTAACCTCCTTTTTGAACTAGTACAACCCACACTAGTCGAATAAACCAACTATGAGAGTATGATTACCAGTTTCAACGAATTCAATGTTGCATAAACAAGCAAAGGTCAACCTTCCACCCTATATGAAAGTCCTCGATGGTTCTTTGATGACCATGTCGTTAGACAAATTCACATAAGTTGTTGGATATCCCTCAAGACAGTCACTCAAAGACAAGAAAAATATCATGTCTCCATCATCGCCAATCTAGTCGAAACATCATTGATTAGCTAAAAAGATGTGATAAAAATCAATGCAATATAGATCATCAAAAGAAAGCTTCAAGTGTTTTGCATTGTTTCATGATTTTCAAAAATTATTTCCAAGTATTCTGATCTTTAAAGTATTGTCAATTTTTAATCTTGAATAATAAAGTCAATGAAGACTCAAGGATCAAGTTGGAGGATCAAAATACTTAGGTTGTGAACAATGATATCCATCAAAGGTTCATGAAAATCACTCTCTTCTGAAGCTCTGATAAGTCTCTCTCTGATGTGACTAAATATTGTACTATTGAATCCGTTGATTTAGATCAAATGCCCCTGATTGGATAGGAAAAATGTTGGACTTGGAAAAACTTCCAAAATATTACCAAAGCTCAGTTTATGCAAGATGCATCTAGAAGCCCTTTATGCTTTCCTTTTTACCAGCTCTCAAACAAGATCACATTGGTTTTCCCCCAATGTCTAGCAAGATATAGGACATGAAAGATGGATTAGAGATGGAAAGGCTATGATGGAAGAAGTATGCGAATGTGACCCATAGGACTATCTCCTCAAGAGTACCCAAGCTAAGGAAAAAATGATATAGCAATGTGAAGCATGTTTTTGGATAAGCCATGGAAGTCAATTGTGTAGGGCTAGATAGTGTATAGGATAACAATCTGCTGCCATAAAAATGAGGGATCCAAAAGAGTGGACATGTCAAGAAGTTTTTGATAACAATTTTTTTTTTTTTAAAAGTTCATCTTGATCAAGACCAAGGGTCAACTTGGGTAAGATGTGGATAAGATAACACAATCATGATAAAGGAGTGATGGAGGCTATGACGGGATGTTTTGGGATTATGAAAAAGCTGTCAAGGAATAATGAAGGTGAATTTGGGATAAGCAAGATCATGATAGGGTGACATGGATGCAACAAGTACATAAGTTGATGGCAAGGATAATGGATGTCAAGATTCTCAATGCTCATGGATGTGTTCAACCTTGTCAAGATGAAGGTGATAGAGGAAATATGGATGAAAGTGAGGTAAATGATAGGAAGATGGAAGATGGCATGGATGAAACTTACCCCCAAGTGTAGAGTGCAAGAAGGAAAAATTACGCATGACGCCTGTTTGCCAGGTTTTCATCATGGTACTTGTCTAAGGCACCACAAGAAGTGGTTTTCACCCTAGATTTATTTCTTTTTATTTTTGCTACCAAGGTGCCTATTGCTAGGTTTTCACCAAGGCACTTTTTCTCTTTTTTCATTTTTTTCTTTTTTTCTTTTTTTGTATTTTTCAATATTTTCCCAACATTAGAATCTTTGGACAATGCTCCTTTGAAAGATATGTTGTAATAAACCATGGGTATGACTAGGATGCTCAAAGGTATTGATAAGAGGGATGGAAGTACAGAAAGTATGCATTGGAAAATGAATGTGAGGATAAGAAGAAGGTATGTTGAAGATGGAAATGTTGGCAAGATCAACTTTGACACACACTTTGAAGAGTGGTGGAATGATGGAGGAACAATAGATGACGGAGGTAAGGATCTTTTTGAGGTAGTGGATTTTGGGATGTAAGAAGATGAAGGATGTTTGGAAGCAGATGGAATGGAAGCCTTTGGAAGCTTGAATGTCAATTTTGATTCTTCTTTTGTGTGCAAGTCTTTCAACAATGACTTGGGAATCCACATATTCTTTGATTTTTCTTCCTTTTGGAATGCTTTTGAATGCATTTCTTCAATGAGGGATTTAGGAACCCACATTTTATTTTTTTATTTTTGCTTGATGGACCTTTGCGGCCTTTTGGATATTTCATTTTTCTTTTCATTCACATGTCGATTAGATGGGAAATTGTGATTTTTATGCACATATGTATTCTTGGATTTATGATTTTCATGTTGCGCATCAACATTGCTTCCAAAAGACTTAGGAATTATGGATGAATAGGAATAATATGAAGGGTTCATATGGATTGGTGTTTGGACATTCTTCAAGTATGTGTGTCTTTGTTGATCTTGATACATGGTAGGGTAAGTGAATGGATAGCTAGGGATGATAGGAATGGTTGATGGGGGAATATATGGACCTAGTATGGATGGAAGGGATGAAGACTTTTGTTTTGGGACATAGGCACCCAAAATGGATTTGGAGGATAGTGGAGGTATGTGGTTGTATTTGAATGGAGGGATATAAGGTGTGAAAGGGATATCAATATCTTTGGAAGGAGCTCCATTGTCAACATTCTCATCTTTAAGATTTATCTTTATACTAATAGGCTCATGAGTAGCTTTGATAGGAACACATTTGATAGGGTCAACTGAAGCTTGAGTGGATTTATTATCATGCAAGGGATTTGGAAGAATGATGTTTCTTGAGGTGAACATGGAGGAATATGACAAGGAAATGATGGGATACTTTGATCTTGACAAGGATCTTCGAATTGTGTAGCGAAGGTATTTTGCTCTTGATTTTCAATATGCTCATTGGAAGTTATGGAAGGGATATCTTGATCTTGCTTAGGAAGTGGAGAAAATATGGAACTTGGAAGGGTACTTTGTTCTTGGAACGGAAGGATATCATCTTGAAAGACATGAAAGGATGCAAGGGGATCATCACAAGGTTCAAGGGATATGGGACCTTCATCAAATATGGGAGGGGTTTGTATATAATCTTGATCTTGATCTTTATCACTATTTGTTTCTTTTCTTTTTAGATTATCCTCTTGACATGAAGCCACTTCTATGGACAAGGTAGATGTTTGGATATGTGTGGGGAATGTTTGGAAGAATGGTGTAGGATCCTCTTGAATAGGTATAATAGGCATTGAGGCACATGAAGCTTTGGGTTCTAAGATCTTTGAAGCATGGAAACAATCTGCAGCAAGATGTGAGTTAGCTTGGGTTTCTTTTAGAGGTAGCCCTTGAGGGTAGACATAGTTAATGGGAAAAGTGTCATCATTAGGCTCATTCTTTGATGGAGGAATTTTGGATAATTGTGGAGCTTTGGGAGATGAAGAAAAGATGAAAGGAATGCTAGCTATGGGAGGGTCTTTGCTAGATAGAGGTTTGAGAGATGGATGAAGGATGAAAGGTGTACAAGTCATCCAGGGAGAAACCTTGTTAGGAGATGGACAAAGGATGAATGGATTACTCTTGCTATATGGAGGTTTATTATCTTTCTTGAGAGTGGTATTTTTAACTCCATACTCTTTATTATCTTGATCACAAATAGGTTGATTATGCAATTTCCTTTGATCTGAGATAACTTTGTTTCTCTGAAATGCTTCTTTTTGTGAAGAGGATGAAGATACAGATGGCCCATCATCATAAAGGAATGGCTAAATTAATCTTAATGATGGATCTTTAGATAAAGTATCTTTTTGTTTTTTCTCATCCTTTCTCAAGGTTGATATGTCATAATTGTGTGGAAGCTTAGCTCCTGATTGAGCTAAAGTTAGGAAATATGCTTCTTTATCCTAGTCCAAAATTTGTTCCATTATCTCTATAAACATGGGATCTTGGGATGCTCTCACAACATCATCTTTAGACACCTCATCACTTTGAAAAGAATAGCTTGATATTAATAATGGCCTTTTATATGATGTATCTCTTTGTTTTTCCTCATTCTTTCTCAAGTTTGATGTGTCATAATTATAAGGAAGTTTAGCTCCTGCTTGAGCTAAAGTTAGAAAGTATGCTTCTTTATCCCACTTCAAAAGTAATTCCATTATTTCTAGAAACCTGGGACTTTGGGATGCTTCAACAACGTCATCTTCAGAAACCTCATCACTTTGATTCCTATGGAGATCTTGATGTTGACTTTGATAATTATGCTCCATAATAGGATTGATTTGTTTCTCAAATAGGCTCATCATTATGGATCAATCCTTCCTTCTTTAATTTCAATCTGGTTGGGTTGGTTTGGAATGGGTAAATGGTATTGATCAGTTTATAAGATTTAAAAATTTAATTGTAGTTTGATCAAGTACTTTGAAACTTCTTGTTTGAAAAGTTGAAGACAATCGCAACACACACATCAATAGTTCACCATATCCCTAGATCACTCTAATGTGTATATTCTTGAATGTTTCCATGGGTTTGATCACAAGAAAGACTTCCAAGAAAGCTACCTAGCACAAATTTGGCTTTTAAATGGCTCTATTAGGTAGTTTTTGCTATTTTTACCATTTTGTAGTGTGGATTCCGTTCAAAATGGATTTCAACCGTTCATCCCCCAAGTATGTTAAGGGGCTTCCCACACGCACCAAAGTATGATTTTGTGCAATCCGTTAGGACTACTAGAGGAAGTTTGAAAGGCTAAAATCCTTTTGTCGTGCACCCCATTAAGGATACACGCATTTCTTTTTATAGTGGGTCAGATTCTTGTGGCAAAGGCAAGTGTATCCCACTTTGGGCTGTCCCTCTCACCGGCCCTTTAAGGCAATCTTGGGAGGTGAGCCCACTAAGTTCTAAACATGTTCATTGAAAGCATGAAAAGTGGATTTCTCCCAAACACTTACAATCAATTGTTCTTTTTCAACCCCGTGACAAAGGGGTTCTTAGAATTGAAGTGTTTATTCTTTCCCTTTTATGATTAAACTATGTTTTGAACTTTGAAATGCCACAAGCTAAGGGAATGTGCAAGCTTGATGAGAAAAATACCTTAATCGATGCTAGCAAAGGCTAGGCACATTTTTAAGTAGTAGTTTTTCTCATTTTCTCTCCAAATCCTTCCCTTACCTTAGTGAAACGTTCCCTCCACCAACAAGTTAGTCGGCACAATACAAACAAAGTGAGGGGAAACCAAAATCAAAGCTTAAAATGATATAGTTGATTATGCTTTTGATTCTTTTTACCAAAATACTTGCAAAATTGACAAACTTAAGGATGAAATTCCCAATTCAAGGAAACATACTTAAGTTTATAAGCCTCTAAAATAGCAAGGTATACTCTAAAATTTTTTTGAGCACTTTTCTGCGATAGAGCCTGTACCTGAGATAGAAAAATGGACATAGAGTTAAAATTTAGTCATCATTTTAACAATTTGATAAAATACAAAAGTACAATCCACATGACATTGTCCAGACTGTACGCGAGATTAAATTTCACAAACGCGTGATTAATTTAATCACGAGCGTCACCTTATGGGGCTCAAGCGAGATTAAAATAACTAGGAGCGATGTCTAATTTTATCCATGCGTGAAATCTTTACAAGACTGTGACAAACTGATGCTATAAAAGTGATATCTAATTTATCAAAGGAGACATTTCAAATGACAACAGCAAGAAATTAAATCGATAAGGTAGAGTACTCCCTTCACACCAAATGTAAAATGACTTTCTGAAAGTGACTTTTTAATTGATGTCCATGACATTTAAATGACCAGATGCATGATATCTTTGTCACAAACGTGACAACTTAATAACCAGAAGCGTGATTTTATTTCTGTAATGCGTTATTTCTCTGTCCGGTAGCGTGAATTTGTAGGTTAATCCGCGTAAAAATCCAGACTCAGAGCATTGTTTTATTCTCCGTAGGTGACATTTCTTTGCTAAAGGTGAGATCTCTTTATCTGTCCGCGTGATTTCTTCTCTGTGATCTGTAGACAGTGAGCAAAAATATACAATTTCTAGCCTAAATTTAGCAAAAATGTGAAAATAATAATGAATTTGAGGCCTAGGGCCCCACGGTGGGTGCCATTTGTGTGTGAGTGATTTACACCTTCATGAAATAACAAGATTTAAAAGACAATTACACTATTCAAAGAAAACTAATCTAAATAATGCACAATTAATCTAAATATCTCATGGATCTCTAAAATAAAGTGGTAAATGAGGCTCTCAACTATGATCCTCACTAGTGACACTCTAAAGATGCGAATTAAGCTATATGATATGCAAATTTAGATCTATTCTATCAAATTCTAGCTCTATTTGATGAACAATCTACTATGATCAAAGCAATTTAAACTAATTAGCAATGAAAAATGATAAGTGAGTGATGTGGATGCAAATTGCAAGAGCTTTGCTGCAATTCAAAGATATGGAGTGGATGAATTATGCTTCAAAATGCTTTCTACTTATAGGATTTTCCCAAGGGTAGGGGGTAGAGTGAGATAACCATGGTCATGCTTGGGTAAGGTCAATTGGCTTTGCTTTGTCCATAAATGGGGGGAAAAGGAGGGGACAATCATTTAAATGGTTTCAAAAGGCTGGACCATCTCAACAAAAGTGAGTGATTTGTGTCCATTTTGTCTCCTTTTTGCTTTGTTGAGGGAAATTATGATTAATTAATTAATTAAAGTAATTAAATTTAGCCATGAAGGGTAAGATGTTCATTTTGATTTTTGCTTTCAACAACTATGTCATTAATTGAATTTAATCAATTTCATAGTGTTTTTCCCCTTTTCAAGCTTTATTTAATCATTTAATCATTTAATTGAATTTTTTGTTGATTTGAATTGCCTTTGTTTCATTTATTGATTTTTTCGTGCTATTTTGATGATTTGTTGCATCTTTTTATTGATTTAAGCCTTTTGCCAATTTTTCATGTCTACAGTATGAAGGACTGCATACTTACTTGTTAAGTATTGGATTTGTTAGAACAAGTGATAACAACAATCTGTATGTGAAAGGTGATACTGATGACACTATTATCATTGCTGAAATATTTGTTGATGAAATTATCTTTGGAGGCTCAGATCTTGTCTGCAAAGCATTTGTTGATGAAATGCAAAAGGAATTTGAAATGTCAATGTTCGGAGAGATTAAGTTCTTTCTTGGACTACAAGTGATTCAGCAGAGTGATGGGATATTCATCACACAATCTAAATACATAAAGGAAGTACTAAAGACATTTGGCATGGAAGATGCTAAACCTGTAGGAACACCGATGGCTACTGGATGCAAATTGACAAAGGAGGATGAAACTACCGAGGTAAATCAGACACTTTACCAATCTATAATTGGTAAGTTAATGTACGTAGTTCACAATAGGCCAAATATAGCACATGTTGTAGGAATTGTTGCAAGATTTTTTGCTAATCCTAGAGAATCACATATGATAGCTACAAAAAGGATCTTAAGATACTTGAAGAAAATAGAGAATTATGGATTATGGTATTCTAAGGAAGGGAAGTTTGAATTGAAAGTTTACACCGATGCTGATTGGGCTGGAAATGTGGATGATAGAAAAAGCACCACCGAAGGAGCATTTTTCTGTGGTGAAAGACTTGTAACCTAGATAAGTAAAAAGAAGGCTTGTATTTCTCAGTCTAAAGCTAAAGTAGAGTATGTTTTTGCTACTACTAATTGTTGAAATATTGCATATATCAAACAAGTGTTGGAAGGAATGAATGAGGTAATCACTGACCCGATGATTATATACTGTGACAAAACTAGTGCTATTAATATTTCAAAGAATCCTGTGATGCACTCTAAGACAAAGCATATATCTATTAAGTATCATTACTTAAGAGAACAAGTGCAAGAGAAACAAGTTAAGTTATAATTTGTTACATCCAAAGAACAACTTGCAGATATTTTTACAAAACCCCTACCGAAGGACACATTTGAATACTTGAGGACTAGACTTGGGGTTCGTCCCCTGTCTATTGGTCACTAAGGTGATCTGGATGTTGCATTAGCCTACTTTTATTAGAAGATCATTCATGTTGCTACAGCATAGCTCACACTTTGAACCTTGTTCAAGGTTGTGATTGAAGATGAGAACTTGAACCGATGAGATATCATTATACAAAGATACAGAGGAAGTACTGAACACCATAGAGAGTTACTTGGCTGCTACAAAGCTGATTGTTTATTTGTTTCTTTGGCATTGCTGTCAAAGGGAGAGATAAACAATATGAAATGAAAAAGGGAGAGATAAACCAAATATGAAAAGGAACAAGCACCGATGACAACTATCCAAGGGAGAGACAATCTGAATAAGACAGAGTACTGAAGATCAGTTATAGAGAATAGAAGCAGGAATAGGAGAATTGAAAAGATCACAATTACAGAAAGGTAAAGTTGTATTACTTAATGTTGGTTTAGTAACGTAGTGATTAAACATATTAAGACTATTCAACTTACAACATTTGTTTACAAAGTTGTAGAATGTATGTTTGGTATGTGTATGGTACATTTCATATTACTTGAGTTGCCATCAATGCCAAAGGGAGAGATTGTTGGACTACAATTGATTTGGAATCTGATTGAAGGATCTGTGATTGCAAGATCACTGAGAAGTTGCTGATTAGATATGTAATATGATTAAATCAGTATTATGTTGTCATTGATGTCAACTAGTTTGATAGCACTTATCTTGTAAGTTACTACACCGAGACATCTGAGGAAAAGTGGAAAAGAGATGAAGAATAGAGAAATCTACATGAGGAAATATGTACATGATAGATGAGGATAAGGAGCACATTGAGTAACTTATTGATGAGTCTATGACTTGATGATATTGACTTTATTATGTTGCATTCATCTATAATGAAGTATAGAGCTGAAAGACACAAAGCAGTGCTATCGGTAAATGAAGCATTTCTAGTATACACAGACGGAGTGTAGTGTATACTGGCCATAGTATTAACCGAGCAGTGTTCACCGATGCATTCTTTGTTAACTGAGTGGAACAGAATGAATTAAATGATTAGTTTAGCTGATAGGAATGATGAGCTGGCAAGAGTATAACATCGAGGTAATAGATAATGTTTGTTACATAGATCAACGGCTAACAAAATTCAAAGAAGATCTAATGGAGAAGATTGAAATGTGTTATTGACACAAGTACTGAGAGATTTTTAAGCGGAAAAATCTATGAATGTGATTAAGCAGAAAAATTTGATGGTGGAGAAGAAAATGATTTACTCGTCTATATAAGAAAATAGAATTTCTTTAGTAATATGCCAAGGAGAAGAAGAAGCTGCAGGAATTTCACGTGAACTAGCTTTCATGCATTCTGATCATACTGGTTAGTGAGAACTGAGCTGTAGAAAAATTACCGAGCTATAGAGAGCTATTACCGACAGATAGTAAGTTGATACAGTATTGAAACTGAAGTGAAATATTGATCAGAAGGATTTGTATGGACTAAATATTGATCTTTAATCTACAATTGAAGTTGTATTAAGGTAGGTCATTTTACTGTTACATATTTAACCATTGTATACAGTCTAAATCTCTTAACCGAGTGGACTCTAAAAGTCTTATGATGTATCATTCATAGAATGAACATTGTTATCCTGTCAACCCCATAGTGAATGCTGGTTGGATGATAACTTCTGGTCTAAAATCCTCTAATAAGGTCACACCTAACATTGTGTTTGTAACCTTTAATAGGGTTGGGTCTTAATCGACCTCACTTTAGAAGAGTGAACAATTTTGGGTTGCCAGTCCCAGGTGGTTTTTCCCTTTACAGGGTTTCCACGTTAAATCTCTTGTGTTATGTGTTGATTGTGATATTTATTTGTTATCATATTTTGCATGTTACATGGTAGATTTGATCGGTAAACAATTTAAGTATTAGACTGGTAATCGATAAAAGGCACAGATAGTGAGAGTTATTATTGCTTACCAACGAGCAGAAATAGAAGAAATTGTTTTGAATTATACATTTTGAATTGGGACACTGGATAACTGATTCCCCCCCCTCTCAGTTATTCTAACAAAAAAAACCATTTTTCTTGTAGGTACAAGTGCGGGATGATGAATATCAGTCTAGATCTAGATACCCTTTTTGTCAAACTTTTGGGATCTGTGAACATAATTTCCATCGAAGTAGTGTAGGTCAAGGTCAAGTTTGGGTCAAGGTCAAGTTTGGGTCAAGGTCAACTTTGTCTACCTAGGTCAATGATGACCTTTCCCAGAAAAGAAAAATATTTTTGGGTTTTGTAGATCTCACAAGTTCAGTTTAGGATTACAGAAATCAATAATTTCTGAGACTGTGTGACAAGGTTTTCAACCGATTCTTTTTCAGAGGTAAGTACCTTTACTTCTTTATTTCAACATTAGCATTTCCAGATTTACATTCCATCCCCTTAGATTTCATATGTATATATAAAATATGGGTTTAGGGTCTCTTTCATATGCATTATTCTAAACCCTATTCATCCATATTTTTCATCTTACAAGTAAAAACTAGCCAATCCATGAAAAGACCTAACTTTAGCAACACTCTCCAGTGTAGGCCATTCCAAAATTGACTAAACATTCTCCGGATCCATCTTTAATCATTTTGCTGAAATCATGCATCCAAGATACACTATCTCCTCCATCATGAAAGTACATTTCTTGATGTTAATCATCAACTTATCTCCCTTCAAACTTTACAATACTAGTCTCAAATGAAACAAAGGTGCTTCCTTAATGTTACTAAAAATTAGAATATCATCTAGGCACATAATTTATAAATTTACCTAAGAATTTCTTCAATACATCATTCATTAGCCTCATAAAAGTACTAGGTGCATTAGTTAAATTTAATGACATAACTAACCACTCATACAAATCCTCATTATTCTTAAAAGAAGTCTTCCATTCATCCCCTTCTTTGATTCTAATATGGTGATATCCACTCTTCAAGTTAATCTTAGTAAAATACCTTGCTCCTCTCAAATAATCCATTATTTCATCCATTATAGGAAAAGGAAATTTTTGCTTCACTATGATCTTATTAATAGCTTTAGAATTATTACATATCATCCACTCTCCATTCTTCTTAGGTTCCAATACTATAGGCACTACAAAAGGACTCAAACTTTCTTTGATCAAACCCTTCTATAATGATTCTTTCACTTTTTTATTAAACTCCTCATTTTCTATTGGTGTCATTCTATATGGTTCTTTATTCAATAAACTAGCTCCTAGAATCAAATTCATACAATGCCTGATACTCCTAACAGGTGGTAATCCATTAGGTACTTTGTCTAAAATGATGTCCTCAAATCCTATCATTAAATCCCTTACGTTTGGTGGTTTTTTATCCACTATTCCCAAATCACATTTCCTAAGAATCAAAGCATAACACATACTTTCTTTCTTCAATCCATCCAAGAATTTCCTTCCTTCAACCAAGAAAAACCTTACTATATTATAATCTCATTCTTAAGATCTGAATAGAGGTAATATATAAATCACCTCTATTGAGTGTAATGTATGGGGGAAATATGAGATCCACTTCTAAATCCAAATTCCCAAAGGAGAGATCCAGTTTGATCAACCAAAAGGTTAATGCACAATCAAATCAATCTATGGAGAATATGAAAGAGAGAGAAAAATCCTATATTTCCCTATTGTAGAATCATGTATTTGAAATCTAAAATAATTGAAATATAAATACTAACCTCAAATTAGGGAAAATCTAGAAAATGCCAATTTCTAATGTTTGTGTGTACTTTTAGGCAATTCTGCAACTTGTTTCAGACTAGAAATGCTGAGACAAAGAAAACCTATAAATCTTTTGTCTTTCTGATGGCAGGTAGTCTTTGATCCTCATAAAAGGTCAAAGGCTACATTCTTTATTTGAAGGTTGATTCTGACTTTGTTCACAGATCTCGAAAGTTCGCCAAAAAGGGTATAAAAATATGCTCTTAGATCCTAAATTTTGTACCTACACATGCAAGAAAAATAGGGTTTTTGTTGTTTATTTGAGGGGTTTCCCTTGGTCAAACCCCAATTTGGAATCAACCTTAATATTGAAATTTAAATAAGAATGCTAGCAAATAGTAGAAGTAGATCTAACAATGAAGCTATGCAATTTGACAGATATGCAATTATATTTCGAATGTAAACAAGTATATTGATATGAAAGCTTGAACACAATAATGGTAAATGTAAATCAAAACCATGAAATTAAATATGAAACCTCCATGCTTATATTCTTGGAATCCACCTCGATAGAAGAATGAATGGATCTAGAAGATGCACAAATGATCTTGAAGGAAGATCACACCATCATGATGGCTAGATTTGGGGTTTGAATGATGAATCTTGCATGCTTGAACCAAATCCATTCAAAGGATTGAATGCTTGAATCCTTGATCTTCAATGGAGAACTCAGATGGAAAAGAGGACTTGAATGCTTCCTTGAAAATGCTTGATGAAATGCTTGCTTGATCACCTTGAGAGCTTGAGAGAGGAGATTGCAAAACTTGATGATGAAAATGAGAGAGGAAGGCCTCCTTTTATAGTGAACTAGGGCACAATCCTCTAGAGGGGCTGTTGGAAATATTCAGGAATTAACCGAGTTACTGAGAGGGGAGGGGTGAATCAGTAACTCCAAATTTTCTTTTAAATATAGATGTATTAACATATAGATTACTTTTTCCTTAAGCATATAGAAAGCATGAAACTTAAAAGCATTCACAACAATGACACATAGATTTGGTTACCCAGAAACCTTCCAAAAAGAAAGTAAAACTGGGGTGGGGATGAAACCCACAAAGCTTTAGTACTGCAGAATAAAGTTGGCTGGTTAAGGCTTACAATTTGATCACTTCTGATGATCTGCCTTGTTAGGAGCAATAAGGATTGCTAAATCCACCCTGTTAAAGGATTTACAAACATACAATGAAGTATGCACTTGGTAAAGAGATTTTACAAAAGACTGTTAAGTCTACCTGGTTAAAGGATTTTAGTACTGATTCACCTGTTAGGATGAAACAGTAGATCTCTTGCTTTGCAACTGGATTGCTGATTGAGATTCGCTGAATGTACTAATCACCTTCTGTGATGAATTTGTCTTTGCTGTTCCCTATACTGCTGTAGCCCTTTGTAATTCGCTTATCTCTGCCTTTCTTTCTTTTTCACATTCATACTCATAATTACATCTTGACATTTTTACAACATTGTTTATATACAAGTCTAAACAATTAATTACAATTACAAAGTCGGCTTGACAAATAAACATAAGTGCCACTAAGTCAGCCCAAGTATGGTTACACGGTTCTTGCAAACTAACTCGATGACTTTCTGATACTCGGTGTCCACTGCATTACTCGGCATCGTCATGCACTCGGTAGAAGTGAAGGCACGGTTCATACTAACCACTCAGTAGGTTTTGAACTTGGTAAATACTGGTGACTCGGTAGACATAATGTTACTCAGTTTACACTGTCCTGCTCAATTTGCATTATCTTGTTTGGTTTGCACTGTCTTGCTCAGTTTGCATTGTCTTGCTCGGTTTGCACTGTCCTACTCGGTTTGCACTGTTCTGCTTGGTTTGCACTGTTCTACTCGGTTTGCACTATTTTGCTCAGTTTGCACTATTCTGCTCGGTTTGCACTCAGAATGCAAATAAGTGTTGTCACTAGTGGCAATTCTGCTTAATGCCAACAATCTCCCCCTTTGGCATTAGTGACAAAAACACTTATTGCCCAAAACTTATATACATGAATCATGCTGAGATTTTTGATTTTTTTTTTTTTCAAAATTTGTCTTTGTCATAGAGCTTTATACATTATCTCCCCCTTTCAATGTGCTAACTTTTTCTTCTATACAAATCTTCTTCTATACATATCTCCTTCTATACATATCTCCCCCTTTTTGACAATAATGCCAAAGGTGTATATACAAGTGATTTACAGAGAGAATCCAAAATTTGATAGAAAATTAGAATGTACCTTCATGATTAGTGCCAGGGTTTTGTCCCAATTTTCTTGCAGAATCTTGCATGTTTGGATTGCAATTTGGACTTCTGCAGAGAGTTCAATCATGTGATCTGCTATAGAGAACTGATTGTCATGAATCAATGTTTTGGAATGTTCAATGTGCTTATACATTGTATTCATGATGGGAAGGATCATGTTCTGGATGTCTAGCAGTGTGGACCGGATCCTTGTGTCTTCTTTCAGTAGATCTGACTGCATATTTGATAGGTATGAGATTTTCATGTGATGAGCAGAGTTTGAACTTGGTTCAAGTTGTAGCTTCTATATGCTAATCTTCATATCCTCATCCATTTTATTCATTTTATCCTTGACATCCTTTGTGAACTCGACAATATTGCACAGTCTGGCCAAAAGAGAGGTGACATTCGAAGAGGTAGATTCAATATTTGACAAATCTGAAGAAAATTCCACTTGATTAATAGCTATATGCTGAGCAATGTGCTCAAGCACTTTATTGTTGAATCTCTTCTCGGCTCTTTCAACTAACTTTTCTATCCCAGATGAATCCTCATTGTATTTATTTACTGCTTCAGCTAATTGTAGCAAAACATGTTGAGAGGAGTCTACTTTAATACCTAATGCATCAGACAAAATGTCTTTAGCATCCTTAATGATTTGATATTCCTTGTCTCTCTCTTCTTTAAGCTTCTTTTGCTTTGCTTTCCTTTGGAGGATTTCACCTATATTTTGCATTTGGTCCGCTGATAGATTTGCAAAATCTAATGTTGGAATCTCTATTTCTTCATCTAGGTCTATATCCTCTACTATATTCTTACCCAAAAATTTTATACTCGGTAGAGCCTTAGGCTTATCTGTACTTAATGCCTTAGTAGTAGTGACAATAGACATAGTAGGACTGGCTATAGAGACTGGCACACTGTCTACTGGAGAACTCAAAATATTTACACTTGTAGAATCAAAAACTGGAATACTTACTGCTGGAAAACTTGATGAAGTGGGAGACTGCAACTCGGTAGAAGAAATGGTGGTTGCTTCTGTTGTTGCTATAGGTGATTGGACAAAAGTTGAAGTTGTCACAACCATGCTTGAAGGTGTCTCTGGGCTAGATGTAGAAACTTTTACTGGAGAGGTAGGAAGTGATGCAATGACTTCTGTTGCTATCCTCACAGTATCATCTACCTCAGTGGCTTCTTCTTATTCATCACTGTCATCTTCAATATCTTTTATTATTACTGTTTCAATACTCGGTTGGTGAAGATGGTATATGTTCTTCCATGTGGCATTTGCAGCCTTCACAACCGATTCAATATTGTTGATCAGAATCAAACAAGTATTGAACTTTAGTGTCATCTTACTTTCATTTTCCTTTAATGCCTTCTTTAGTTTATCATTTTTCAAGCTCAACATTAACTGTCTCAGGGTTTGATCAAATATGTCTATTACAATTTTCTTTGCATTGCTCCATCTCATTTTTATTGGATTTAATAAGACTGCTGGAACCTGTGGGGCTAATTCATCAGGAGAGTATTTCCACTGTCCCATCTTTTCAATAACAGCATCTTCTATTTCCTTCTGTTTTGTTTCCGATCTGGTTTCATATTTAAAAGATTTTATGTTACTCCAGATCCTGATCCGTCTCTAAAAAGTTTGATCCTCTCTTGAAAGTTTAGAGGAGGCCTTTTGAATACTATATCTTTGTCTACCTTGTCTACCTTGTCTGCCTTACCTCTTGCACTTCTCCTTGTAAATACAGCAGTGGGAGGCTTAGGTGCCTTAGTGATGAATACCTTTCCTTTCTTCTTTGCAGGTTCTGGTTCCTCTATTTTCTCATCCTTTTCCTCTTCTTCTTCATCATTTTCTCCTTTGTCCTCGGTTAGCATTTGCATTTTGGCTATCCTCTTCTTTCCTTTGTTTACCGCCTGTGGAAGCTTTATCCTTAATTCAATTCTCACCTTTGCTTCATCATATGTTCCAAAATATGGAGCTTTGGGATTAACAGGCTGATTAAGAAGGGCTTCAATGATATTCTTGGTTTCATCAATATTTACCTCATAAGGAAGAGGTTTTACATATACAATCCTTAGTTTAGCTGCTTGAATATATACATTGTCATAGTCCACCATGAAACAAATGTCATCCTTGTAATCTTCCACCAACTTCTGTGGAATCCAGAATCTGTCATTCATTTTCTCTTTGAAAGACTCAAAATAACTATCCATGATGCTTTCAAAATTTTCACCCATTTCTGAGATGTATTCATTTATCTCATAAAGCACTGGCACATCTTTTCTCCATACAACTTTTCCTTTGGAAGGGAAGAATTTCTGAACATAGAAGAATAAACAGACCAGTAGGGATCCAAACTTACATGGATTGTTTTTGGAAGTTTGAATGCTTTCCATGTTCTTGTTAAACTGTTTTAACAATAAATCTGCAAGGTCAAATGATAAGTTGTTCTTGACCACTTTGTATGCTAGGTCAATAGCTTCACAAGAGACACTATTCTGTCGACTTGAACTATATATTTTATGGGCAATTATGTGTGTACCAAACTTCAGTTCAGCATCGGTAATGCTGCTAACTTTCATGCCTCTACCGTCCCACTCAGCTAGGGTTTTCTTCTCCAGTTCCGACTAACCTAGGGTTTTGGTAGTTTTTTCTTTGTTCAACATGGGAAGACCGGTGATTTGATGAATCATCTTCTTGGTGATCTCTATAGGTTGCTCAAGCCAAATCTTGCCATCATGTATACGGCTGAGAATGTATCTAACCCATTTCTCTCAAAAGTTTCAAGGTAGATGTGCAATGTGAACTAATCCCTTATCTTCCAGATGTTTGTGCTCGGGTTTTAGAATACCATCCACACACAGTTCTTCACACACAATATCTAGCTCTAGGTTTCCCATTTCATGAATTGTAGAATTGAAATGATTGCGAATATCGTTAATAAGTAGTACCTTAGGAGGAATCTGAGATTGAGCTCCGTTCGGGTCTAGGGCTGCTGCAATTGCGAGCATGATCTTGAAATCTGGTGCTCTCCATTCCCCTTGGACTAACATTTTAGATCCTTTCTTCGCTGAAGTGCTGGATGATGCCATGGTAGCTCACAGAAAATTCTTTTCACAAAAAGTATTTGAATCGCTGGATTGCTCTTGAAATTTTTTGCTCTCAAAGCGCTTAAAGTTCGCGGTGAAGAATGAGTTTGATTTCTTGCCTTTTGTTTACAACTCTATCATTAATGCTCAGTACAAATTAGGGTATGAATTCTGACAGACTGTCACCCACTAAGAATTAATTGCTCGGTAAAGACTTCGCAACTCAGTGAACTTGAGAATTCATATTGCTCCGACCTCGCTCGGTAAAGACTGGTACCGACCTTGCTCGGTGAAAACTAATACCGACCTTGCTCGGTAAAGATTGATACCGACCTTCCTGTGATCTTACTGCATCTTGTATGCTGATTTAGATCTTTCTTTTAATTCAGTTCTGGAACTGCTTGAAGTTTGTCAATGAGAATACAGTTCTAGTGCTTTCTTGGAAATTTAGTTTGAGTCGGTAGAGCCACCCATTCCATTACTTGGACTGGTTTTCTTGGTAGATTTAGGAATCCACTTTTGTCTCACCTATTTCCTGACCTTAGTTGCTTCATTCTTCTTTCCATCTTCAACTTCACTAGCATTCATGCAATTTCTAGCTATGTGACCGAGTTTAGTGCATTTGAAGCATCTTACGGTAGTATCTCTTTTCCTTAGATGATGTTTTATGCAGTTCATGCCAATGTGTCCATATTCTCCACAGTAATGACATCTACACCAGGTGTTGTAGTCCCATCCAAACATTGCTTTCACAATTTGTTCTGTTGGATTGAATGTTTTGGATCTGCACTCAGATGCTTTGTGACCTTGTTTGTTGCATTTGTGACAATTACCTCTGAATCTTGGTTTTTCCCTGCATTCATTTGCTTTGTGACCATGTTGATTGCAGTTGTAGCATTTTCCATTGAATTCTACTTTTTCATTGCTCCAACATTTATTTAAAGTATGTCCTATTTTACCACAATGATTACAAGTAGGTTTCTGATTTCTTTGAGTACCTTTCTTAGAAGATTCACCTTCTCCTTTGTATCCAAGTCCTGCTTTTCCTTTCTGCCTATGCAGATTTTGCTCATACAGCTGATTCAAGTCTTCTTGGCTTTTCAGCATTCCTTCATTGATTTGTTTTTCAGTGTTTAGGTCATCCACCAATCTTAGATTGATTTCCTTTTCAGATCTTAGTTCTTCTCTTGTGCTTTCTATTTCTGATCTTAGATTCAAAATTTCCTCATTTGTATGGGAGATCTGATCAATTAGGTTTTCTAGCTGAAGGGTTTTATTTTGGACTTCATTGTTCCTTCCATCTAATTCATCTTTCAACTTGTTTCTTTGTTCTAAGATCTCACAAAATCTTGTTGAGTGTAGCTCTTGTTCTCTTTTTAATTTTCTCACTTCTTCCTACAGAGACCCATTCTTTTCTAGGAGTTCTTTGACAGCATTGTTTGCTTCATCTGAGCTATTTGAGGGAAAAAGATCTTCAATCTTTTCTTCAATGTAATTCTGATCATTCATCTAATTTGCAAGTTCCTTCCTTCTTCTTAGGGATTGGGAAAGATGTTCTTTTGCTTCTTTAAGTTTAGCTATGGCCATTTCCAGATATAGCTTTTCATTTTCAATCACCTTGTTCAGTTTGAATACCTCCATTGTCCTAGATCTTTGCTCAAGCTAGTTAAGCTTTATCTTGAGAACCAACAAAGCTCTGATACCAATTGTTGGAAATATTCAGGAATTAACCGAGTTACTGAGAGGGGAGGGGTGAATCAGTAACTCCAAATTTTTTTTTAAATATAGATGTATTAACATATAGTTTACTTTTTTCTTAAGCATATAGAAAGCATGAAACTTAAAAGCATTCACAACAATGACACATAGATTTGGTTACCCAGAAACCTTCCAAAAAGAAAGTAAAATTGGGGTGGGGATGAAACCCACAAAGCTTTAGTACTGCAGAATAAAGTTGGCCAGTTAAGGCTTACAATTTGATCACTTCTGATGATCTGCCCTGTTAGGAGCAATAAGGATTGCTAAATCCACCCTGTTAAAGGATTTACAAACATACAATGAAGTATGCACTCGGTAAAGAGATTTTACAAAAGACTGTTAAGTCTACCTGGTTAAAGGATTTTAGTACTGATTCACCTGTTAGGATGAAACAGTAGATCTCTTGCTTTGCAACTGGATTGTTGATTGAGATTCGCTGAATGTAATGATCACCTTCTGTGATGAATTTGTCTTTGTTGTTCCCTATACTACTGTAGCCCTTTGTAATTCACTTATCTCTTCCTTTCTTTCTTTTTCACATTCATACTCATAATTACATCTTGACATTTTTACAACATTGTTTATATACAAGTCTAAACAATTAATTACAATTACAAAGTCAGCTTGACAAATAAACATAAGTGCCACTAAGTCGGCCCAAGTATGGTTACACAGTTCTTGCAAACTAACTCGGTGACTTTCTGATACTCAGTGTCCACTGCATTACTCGGCATCGTCATGCACTCGGTAGAAGTGAAGGCACGGTTCATACTAACCACTCGGTAGGTTTTGAACTCGGTAAATACTAGTGACTTGGTAGACATAATGTTACTCGGTTTACACTGTCCTGCTCGGTTTGCATTATCTTGTTCGGTTTGCACTATCTTGCTCAGTTTGCATTGTCTTGCTCAGTTTGCACTGTCCTTCTCGGTTTGCACTGTTCTGCTGGGTTTTCACTGTTCTGCTCAGTTTGCACTGTTCTGCTCGATTTGCACTCAGAATGCAAATAAGTGTTGTCACTAGTGGCAATTCTGCTTAATGCCAATAGGGGCCACCTTGGAGAATTAAATCCCAATTAGGTCCTAACCTTTAGAAAATATACCTAGATTAAATGCAATTTGAGGATTTACCATTTTGAAACTTGAAATGGTTGACTCAGAGGTGGGAAAACAAATATCCCCAAAACCCGACACTCAGAAATCAAGGAAATTTGAAATCTGGATAGTGGGTCAAGGATGAGCTTGACTTTGACCTAGGTCAGGGTTGAGGTCAAATTTGACCCATTAGGTCAACTTTGAGCTTGTGGTAAAAAACCTCTGGATCCTAACCCAGAATGCTAGGAAATGCAGATTGAAGTGAAAATCAGGGACATATAGAAGCAGAATGAGGAGAAAAAGTATGATCCAAGAAAATAGTTGATTCAAGGTGCTTGACATGACCTAGACCACTCACTCAGAGGGATAAACACTCTTAACATGGAAGTGCTTCCATTTTAGGATGATACATTAAGCCCCCACTTTAACAAGAGTATGGATTCGATGCAAACTCTTGGTAAAGGAGAAGAAGAAGAGATCCCAGTGGATTCAAAATGAAATAGAATGACACTTAGTTAGGGATACAAGCCCCCAAGCTAAGGATTCTAACTTAGCATATGCACACTAGGGTGTGAAAAAAAAGAGGAAAAAGACACAAGAAGAGGGGTTAGTACTAAAACAAACCCAAATCAACTAGTACAAGAAACCTTACTAAAAACACTTCTCATACTAATATCATATTTGGAAAGATATCATAAAAGCATAAATGATTACATAAGAAAGACAAGAGCAACACTATAAATAACATAGCTTCATGATCTAGTCCTACTAGCATTAAAGCGAAAAGAGAGAAAGAGAAAAAGAGTGATTACCTCCCCTAGTAAGATGCCTACCTTACCATGAATCACCCTAGAGGGAGAGCCCAATAGGTTCACCCATAAATTGTGCTTGCAATTATAATGCGTCTTCCGACAGCTTCTGGAATACCCATAGATGCACCTTCTTGTATTACTATGAATATGAAAAATGCATGTCTCCTCAGGATTTTAGCAACTTATGTGCATTACCTTTGGAATATTTAGCATATGAATGCGTGTCTTTTCAGGATTTATCAACTTATGTGTGTTACCTTCCAAGATTTAGCATATTGAAATTTTTTGAAAAATGCATGTCTCCTTAGGATTTAGCAACTTATGTGCATTACCATCAAAAGATTTAGCATATAGATGCATGTCTTTTTTAGGATTTAGCAACTTATGTGTGTTACCTTCCAAGAGTTAGCATGTAAAAATAAAAAACAAAAACTATAGTACAAGGGAGACCCTATATATTGCCCCCTCCTTAATATGGCAAAAACATACTATTTTGACATGTTAAGGAAAGGAAAGAACAAGGATAAAGCCTTCTTCAACATCAAGACAATATCCACAAACAACACCCAGCCCAAGCCAAGAAGGTCATAGCTCCTATGAGGCCATGGAAGGGATGAATGTAAAGAGATATCATGCAATAAGTGAAAAGAAAGTAACCCTTATGAGGGATAGCACATTGTTCAGTTTCCAGGGTGAGAGATATATAAATCATGGAAACCCAATGTCAAACAACAAAAGATGTTGTTATCAAGGACATATATCCTCAATGCAAACCAAATTTTTCATGTATGATTGGATATCACATAATAGATAAGTACTCCTTACCCAAGGAAAGAGGTGAATCCCAGAAGGATAGAAGGAGATGGCATCCTTGCCCCCCAAGTGTAGGAACAAAGATGGAAGAGGATACCTACTTCACAATGTAAGGATATTTCCTATTTACAACAATGTACACCATATTCTTAGTGAGGGATATTGACCCCTACATCCAAGAATATAGATAATCATGAAAAGGATATGTCTCTCATGGAAAAGGATCCTCCAATGAAAAGAGATCTTATCAAGAAGACCCCCACAAAAGAGGAGTGATTTAGATAAAATATCATCTTTCAACAGTGGGAACAAAGATTCAACCATCAAGCCCCCTACAAAGAGGAAGAGCAATCTTTGAAATGAGGGAAACAACTCTAACACCAAAGCAAGGGTGAGAGTTTATAAAGAACATAATTTGCAAAATAAAGAAGAAGTGATGACTTAGGACAAGAACTCTTCATATAAGAAGGTTATTCATAGTCAAAATATTTATCAATATGTTGAAATAATATTGCAATATAAACAAATACCACTAAGGAAAGTAGCTCCCTAGACAAAGAGAAAGAAAGAGGTACCTTGCCCCCCAGAGATAAGGACAAGGGATACCTTTGCAAAAAAAATGTCTTAGAAAAGATATCTTGAAAAGAAAATAGAGTCTATGGATGATTAACATAATGCAAAACCATAGAAAAATAGGAGACAAAGAATACCAATTAAGCCCCAATAAAAAGACCTAATGGATTCTAGGAGACTGGATGAAGATACACCTCTTGCCCCCCAGTCATAAGACAAGAGGGGAAGAACATCTACATTATATCTAAAGGAGGGGAATCCCCTATATCAAAATTATGAAGGAATTGTAAAACTGCACGAGAGTGAGATATAATTCCTAAAGCAGCTCTTTCTCTAACATATAACTTGAAATGTTTACAATCAGCAAGTAGATGTTTGTTACTATAATGAAAAGGACATTTGTATTTGTATAAAGCATCTATCTGCATAGGTCTAAATATTTCCTTCTTGGAATTCATTAGCTCAACATATACCTTCTTAGCCACTTCTTGACGAGTATTAGGGTTATCTAAGATAGGTGTGGGGAGAAGAATGTGAAGAGGAGGATGATGATCAACACCACCTACCTTGACTTGAGATCTTGAATGACCAACACCATACATATCTGGTTTAGGTGGTGTATAAACTAGAAACCTAATACCATGCTCATTAACCCCAAGCCCTAAACCTTTATAACCTTGTTTAGTCACCATATTATATCTGGTAGTGTACATATTATGTAAAGCTTCTACACGAGGTGATTGTTTATCATGTTCATGAGTAAAGGTTGCATAAGGTGTGATAATAGGTTTGGAAGAAATTTATTTACCCTTTCCTTTAAGATCATCATGAATCGGAGGAGAAGGTCAATCAAAGAAATTTTGCACATCCGCATCCTAAACTATAGCTTGAATCCTGTGATAAGTATGGGAAGAGCGAGGATGAACAGATGGAGAATTAGGTATCAGATTAGGATTGATAGGATTAGGATTAGGATTGATAGGAGATGGTGTATCATCTACCAAATTCTTCACATAAGCCAAAAGATGAATAAAGCTACCACATAAATATTTAATGAAGGTTTTGAATGTAGGTAGACTAGTGTCGGTCAACTTCACAAAAGCATAGGCAAGAGCAAAGTGAAGGGTCATCAACATAATGAAGTGAATGATACTTTTATAAAAATCATAGGTATTATAAGGAGATGTTAAAAGAATGGTAATAAAGAACATGACCACACACCAAAGCATCTTAATGATTTCCATAGAAAATGAAATGTTTGAAATGTTTTTGTAAATATGTAGATTTTTTATATTTTTGAATTTAAAATGCAATAACATAAACTAGATCTAATCTAAATGCAAGAATGGATTTATAACCTAACACAATAGAGCATCTAATTCCACAAAATAAAGGAGATTAAGTATGTCGGGTTCACCAAAATGAATAGAGGTAATATGGAATCACCTCTATTAAGTGTAATGTATGGGGGAAATATGAGATCCACTCCTAAATCCAAATTCTCAAAGGAGAGATCCAATTTGATCAACCAAAAGGTTAATGGACAATCGAATCAATCTATGGAGAATATGAAAGAGAGAGAAAAATCCTATATTTTCCTATGGTAGAATTGTATTTGAAATCTGAAATAATTGAAATATAAATACTAACCTCAAATTAGGGCAAATCTAGAAAATGCCAATTTCTGATGTTTGTGTGTACTTTCAGGCAATTATGCAACTTATTTTGAACTGGAAATGTCGAGATGAAGAAAACCCAAAAAATATTTTGTCTTTTCGATGGTAGGTAGTCTTTGACGCTCATAAAAGGTCAAAGGCTACATTCTTTATTTGAAGGTCGATTCTGACTTTGTTCCTAGATCTTAGAAGTTCACCGAAAAGGGTATCCAAATCCACTCTCAAATTCAAAATTCCATACCTACACCTACAAGAAAAAGAGGGTTTTTGTTATTTGTTTGAGGGGTTTCCCTTGGTCAAACCCCAGTTTGGAATCAACCTTAATATTGAAATTGAAATAAGAATGCTAGCAAGTAGTAGAAGTAGATCTAATAATGAAGCTATGCAATTTGACAGATATGCAATTATATTTCAAATGTAAAAAAGTATATTGATATGAAAGCTTGAACACAACAATGGTAAATGTAAATCAAAACCATGAAATTAAATACAAAACCTCCATGCTTATATTCTTGGAATCCACCTTGATATAAGAATGAATGGATCTAGAAGATGCACAAAGGATCTTGAAGGAAGATCACACCATCATGATGGCTAGATCTAGGGTTTAAATGATGAATCTTGCATGCTTGAACCAAATCCCTTCAAAGGCTTGAATGCTTGAATCCTTGATCTTCAATGGAGAACTCAGATGGAAAAGAGGACTTGAATGATTCCTTGAAAATGCTTGATGAAATGCTTGCTTGATCACCTTGAGAGCTTGAGAGAGGAGATTGCAAAACTTGATGATGAAAATGAGAGAGGAAGGCCTCCTTTTATAGTGAACTAGGGCACAATCCTCTAGAGGGGCCACCTTGGAGAATTAAATCCCAATTAGGTCCTAACCTTTAGAAAATATACCTAGATTAAATTCAATTTGATTATTTACCATTCAAAAACCTGAAATGGCCGACCCAGAGGCGGGAAAACAAATATCCCCAAAACCTGACACTCGAAAATCAAGAAAATTTGAAATCTGGACAGGGGGTCAAGGATGAGCTCAACTCTAACCTAGGTTAGGGTTGAGGTTGACCCTAATCTAGGTTAGGGTTGAGGTCAACTTTGACCCATAAGTTTGACTTTGACCTTGTGGTCAAAAACCTTTGGATCCTGACCTAGAATGCTAGGAAATGCAGATAGAAGTGAAAATTAGGGACAGATAGAAGTAGAATGAGGAGAACAAGTACAATTTGAGAAAAGAGCTGATTCAAGGTGCTTGACATGACCTAGACCACTCACTCGGAGGGCTAAATGATCTTAACATGGAAGTGCTTCCATTTTAAAATGATACAGGATCTTCTACCAAAGGTAAAAAAAACTTTCTTCATCACATTTTCTATTATAGTATACCTATTCAGTCTACCATCATGCATTTCTTGTCTATCATAGTGCCAAGCTCTACCCAACAATATATGACAACAATCTATCAACATGATATCACAAAGAACTTCATCATGGTAAGATCCAATCTTAAATTTCACAAGGCACTATTCACTTACTAGAACCTTATGTTTTTCCTTAACCCATGCAATCTAATATGGCTTAGAGTGCCTCTATCTTTCCAACTCCAACTTGGTAACTAACTCTTCTGATGCTAGGTTATCTAAACTCCCACTATCAATGAAAAACTTACAATATTTTCCTGCAACTTTACATCTTTTCTCTAAAAAAGTCTTCCTTAACACTATTTCTTGATCAGGTTCTTTATTACATAGGACTTTTTGAGCCATTAGGTTTTCTCTATCTTCTAGTTTATTCATAGACTAATGTGAATCTTCCTTCATGAGTGCATTTCTCCTAATGCTACTGGTCTTCTTTCTTGAATTCCCATGAAGATATTCAAATGATCTATGACCTTTATCTCTATATTTGAAAGAATTCCCCTTGAACCATTTCCTATCCTCTCTTTTGTAACCATTACCTCTAGGGTAACCTCCTCCTCTTCCTTGGTATGAGATGTATTATTTCCATTCAAACTTACCTTTATCTTGACCAAAGTAAGATCTACCTCTTTCTACAAATGATCTCTCTCTGCCTCTATGAAATCTCCCTCCTCCTCTTCTCTATCTATGTTCATGCCTCTTGTTCAACTTCTCCTCTTCTTTTAGGGAAAACTGATAAGCCTCCTCAATACTATATATTTTGATCAAACTAATTTCATCTTTAATATATTTCCTCAAACCATTCAAGTATCTTTCAATTCTTTCAACTCCATCCCATGTATGCCAATATCTAATATCCAACCTATAGAATTATTCAGTATACTCCTTCATAGTAGATTCCTTATGCTTTAGGTTCTACAATTTCCTCAACAAAATAACTTGATAATCACCAAGTAATAATTTTCCCTTCAACTTGTTCACCATTTTATCCCAAGATTGGATCTTTTCCTTTCCTCTCCTTTATCTATCTATCTACAAATGTTCCTACCATAAAGATTCATGTCCTTTTGTATGATGTAAAATATGGATGGGGTCTAGAACAATGGGGGTTTGCACATAAAAGAGACCCTAAACCAATATTTAACACATACATGAAATTCTAATGATATGGAAAGTAAATATAGAAGACTAATATTGAAATGAATAAATAAAAGGTACTTACCTCCAAAAAATAATCTACTGAAAATCTTGTCAGACGGTCTCAGAAACTGTTGATTTTCACAATCCTAAACTGAAATTGTGAGATCTACAAAACCCATAAATATTTTTTTTTTCTGAGCCAAGTGGACCTTGACCCAAATATAGGGGTAAGATCTTACCCCAAGGCACAATCTTACCCCTTTATGTCAACCTTGACCTGCACTATTTCGACATAAAATCTATTCATAGATCCTAAAAGTTTGCCAAAAAGGATACTCAGATCTGATCTATGATTCCCCATCACGCACCTATACTTGCAAGAAAAAGGGTCATGTTTGTTGGATGAGGGGTTTCCCTTGGTCAAAACTTTGTTTTGGAATTAACCTTGAAATGTAATTGAAATGGCAACAATAAACAAAGTAAATGGAATAATTCACCTTGCTTATGTTGAAATCCTTGTGGATGATTCAAATTCTTGAATCCAAAAGTATGGATACTCCAAATGAATGTAGAATTATATGTAGGATGTCTCAAATCAATTTCATTAGATCTTAAATACCAATCTTGAATCGATCTTGGAATAGGAGGAAGCTTGAGTGGAAATGGATGGAGAAATCTTCAACAAAGGGGTTCCATAGAGATTGAATCCTTCAATGGCTACAAATGGATCTCCTTGATGAATTGGATCTTGAATGCTTGAAGATGGATGAATGCTTGAATGTTTTCTTTCTCCTTCTTGCTTTCTTTATTTAACTTGCTTGAGATTGGGGATGCTTGATTGCAAAAGAGAGATGATGAAAAGAGTTGGCTTGAAATGAGAGAGGAAGGCTTCCTTTTATAGTGATCTAGGGCACAAAATTCTAGAGAGGCCTACATAGGAGAATTAAATTCCCATTTAAGCATTTACCCCTAGAAATGGACCTAAATTAAATATAATTTAATATTTTACCATTTTGAAACCCGAAACAACCGACTCGAAAGTGGAAATAAAACTTTTTAAAAACTTGACATCCAGAAACTTCTAGATTTTGAAATTTGGACCCTGGCTCAAAGTCAAGGTCAACCTCAACTTAGGTCAGGGTCGAGGTTGACCTTGACCTAAAAGGTTGACCTTGACCCCGAGGTCAAGAATCTCAAAATTTCAAGTCAGGATGCCAAAATTATGTAGAAAAGAAGTGGAAAATGGGACAAAATGGGGGAAAAATCCATATACAAGTCAAAGACCCATTCAAAGAATTTGATATGACCCCAAACCACTTACTAAGAGGGCTAAGCCAGTCCTAAATGGAAGTGCTTCCTTTTTTGATGATACATTTAGCCCCCACTTTAGCAAGAGTATGGACTCACTACAAACTCTTGGTAAAGGAGATCATAAAAAAACATACAATCTTATTGAAATCAAAGGGACAAAGGAATCCTCAAGCCCCCAGGGACTCAAGTCTTTGTCAACTCCAAGATTGCAATAAGAGAGAAATCACTAGAAAAATGAGAGAAAAGGGGAGAGAGGAGTGGCTATCTCACCTAGTAAGATGTGTGTATCTCACTGTGAACCACAAAAAGGATAGGATGGCCCACCAAGAAAGCACTTGATAATAACCCCATAAATTTGTGCACCTTCTAGCGGCTTTGTGCATGTATGTAGTGCATCTTCTGATAACTTTTATGAAGTACCCATGGATCCATATCCTCATATCACCATAGAATACATTTATAAAATGTGTATCTCTTCAGGATTAGCAAATTATGTGCATTACTTTCCAAGGATTTAGCATATTTGAAATTGGAAATACACGTCTCTTTTGGATGTAGCAACTTATGACTGTTACCTTTTGAGGATTTAGCATGCTTCAAAATAAAAGGTTACAACAAAAATGCATAATATAGAATGAGGGAGGCCGTATATATGCCCCCCTCCTTAAGATGGAAAATAACATACTATTTTGACATGTTAAGGAAAGAAAAGAACAAGGATAAATCCTTCTTCAACATCAAGACAATATCCACAGACAACACCCAGTCCAAGCCAAGAAGGTCACAACTCCTATGAGGCCATGGAAGCAAGGAATGCAAAGAGATATCATGCGAGAATGGAAAAAATATCAAGACAATGAGCCCCCAAGGATTAGGCTAACATTGTTTACATAATGTTGAGCTCCATAATAGGAACATAGTTGTTATTTAGAGAAAAAATGATTGAAATACAACTCATTGCCATACAATATATAAATAACCTTACTATTAATGAGCTGCCTAATCTTATAATGTAAAGGTTGACATTAATTAGTATAGTGATCTTGAAATCTATGATACAAACAAAAAGGAAGAGTCTTCAAGTGTGGACTATGTTTATTTTTACGTTTAGGTCTAGTAATCATCTTAGCACGAAGGAGTTTAGGAAAAAGAACTTCTTGGTCAAATTCCTTCATAGGTTCATCATGTTTTAAAGTGTTATTTGAGATGTTGTTAACATTGATTTTTTGTTGAGGATTAAATCCCAATCCATAAGAATGCTCATGCCCCTCATTTTGTAAGGGCATTTGAATTCCTTATTTATGCTTACCACATCCTTGACCATTGAATCCTTATTTAACTAGAAAATGATAACCAGGACCATAACAAGAAGCCATATCGGAAGGAGTCAATGGCACTTTAGTAGTCACTATGTCATCATTAGTAGGTTTGGTAGAAGAAATGATAAAGTTATTACAAAGGGCATTTGAAGTAGAAGAAAAAGCTCATTATTCAAACTCTCTTTGTTGCTTCATAAAATCAAGGTTAGAAACCTTATACTCTCCCATAAAGGTAGGATTAAAATCCAAGGTTCCCCAATCATCACTAGGAAGAGCATTAGAGGAAGAGGGATTAGGAATAAAAGTATTGTAGGTTTAAATATTCAAACAAGGATTTGGCTCATCATCCACATGAAGTGTATACATTATGTTGTAATGAATAAACTTGACTTTACAGTGAAGGGTGGAAGCAACAACATGCATCTCATGCAACCAAGGTCTACCCAAAAGGAGGTTATAATTGAGAGGTCCAAGCATAACATGAATAGGTGTATTCAAGATGAATGAACTTACTTTGATAGGTATGGAAATGATGCCCAAAGTATTCTTATCAATATTATTAAAGCCACGTATAGGAACATTGTCAGGTTGAATAGTTGAAAGATTAGCTTTAATCACTTTGAGAATGTCCATGCTACAAACATTAAGCCCAGATCCATTATCAATCAAGGTCTTGCAAATGATACTCTTACTGATAGTAACAACAACCATAAGAGCATCATATTGATTCTGAACTTCTTTAGAAGGTAAATCTTTTTGAGTAAATACAATGTCAGGAGGACCCAGGGTAGCATGTATGCAGTACTGTAAGAAGGCATTGATGTTCTCCTAATTAGGAGGTGGAGTGGGAAGAGTTTCTACAAATTTTTACAACGATTCATGGTAGGTAGGTGAAGTTTGAATTAGCTCCCACAAAGAAATCTTGGTAGGATTATTGCACAATTGGTTTATCAAATCATAGTCCTTGCTAGGAAGACGGGGTGGAGGAGGGATGGGTTGAGAAGGTGGTAAAGAAGTAGAAACCATCAGATTAGGTTGAGGGTTATTCATTGTATGATAGGTGTGAGCTATCGAATCTTGATCATTGAAAGACTCTAAAGAGTCCATAGGTTTACCTTTGATAGTAATGCGAGGACAACCTTTGATAGTCAACAAGGGTTCCAGATAAACCATGTTAGTTGTCTCAACACTAAAAATAGATTCACAAGAAGGAAGCAAAGAAGACATCCTAGGAGGAGATGAGGTAGGATCTTGATTCTCCATAAGATCATCACTAAGAGGGACAGAATTAAGGGAATTCATATCATTCTCTGCTAATGCCTCATCACTAGAAGAAATCTTAAATGGAGGTAAAGCATCTATAATGTCATCTTCTTTCGCTAAAATGTCTTCATAAGGGTAGTGTGTTTTAGAAAAAGAGTCACCATCATGTATGAATATATCATCCATTAATAAATCAACCTCTTGTATCAAAGCTTCTTCATGAGGAGGGGATAAATCAATGTCTTTATCCAAGGGTTCATCCCAAAAAGTAGAATCATCCACAATGGTTTCATGAGGAAGAGAGTAATCAACATCCAAATCCAAAGGTTCATCCCAAATAGGAGTATTATCATCCCTATCAATAAAGCATTTGAAAAACACTTGAATCTACTTGTGCAACATGATAATGAATAAAGAAATGCATAGAAAATAGATCTATATATATCCAAATGCACTTAAATGGAATTTATAAGCATGAAAAGGAAATATAACACCACAAACACAATAGGGCATCTAATTCCACAAAAGATAGGGGGTAAGCTTGTAAATATTTTTGTATTTTTAAAGAAATTTTGTAGTTATTTTATATTTTTGAAATATAAATGCAAGAGCATAAAAGAAATCTACTTTTGTAAGCATGTAAGAACTAACACAAAATGTAAATCTAACACCAAAAAGAAAGAGTTGTTGTAAATGGGTTCACAAAATGTATGATCTAAAATATGGATGGGGTCTGGAACAATAGGGGTTTGCACATAAAAGAGACCCTAAACCAATATTTAACACATACATGAAATTCTAATGATATGGAAAGTAAATATAGAAGACTAATATTGAAATGAAGAAATAAAAGGTACTTACCTCTAGAAAATAATTTTCTAAAAACCTTGTCAGACGGTCTCAGAAACTGTTGATTCCTGAGGTTTGAGTCAAAACTGTGAGATCTACCAAACCCAAAAATATTTTTCTTTTCTGAGCTAGGTTGACATTGACCCAATTATAGGGGTAAGATCTTACTCCAAAGCACAATCTTACCCCTCTATGTCAACCTCGACTTGCACTGTTCCGACGAAAAAATCTATTCACGGATCCTGAAAGTTCATCGAAAAGGGTACTCAGATTTGATCTGTGATTCATTGTCCCGCACCTCTACCTCCAAGAAAAAGGGTTTTTTTTTTGGATGAGGGGTTTTCCTTGGCCAAACCCTGGTTTTGGAATTAACCTTGAAATGTAATTGAAATTGCAGCAATAAACAAAGTAAATGGAATAATTCACCTTGCTTATGTTGAAATCCTTGTGGAGGATTCAAATCCTTGAATCCACAAGTATGGATGCTCCAAATGAATTTATAATTATATGTAGGATGTCTCAAATCAATTGCATTAGATCTTCAACACCAATCTTGAATGGATCTTGTAATAAGAAGAAGCTTAAATGGAAATGGATGGAGAAATCTTCAACAAAGGGGTTCCATAGAGATTGAATCCTTCAATGGCTACCAATAAATCTCCTTGATGAATTGGATCTTGAATGCTTGAAGAAGCATGAATCCTTGAGTTCTTTCTTTCTCCTTCTTTCTTTCTTGATTTCACTTGCTTGAGATTAGGGATGCTTGATTGCAAAAGAGAGATGATGAAAAGAGTTGGCTTGAAAAGAGAGAGGAAGGCTTTCTTTTATAGTGATCTAGGGCACAAAATTCTAGAAAGGCCTAAATAGGAGAATTAAATTCCCATTTAAGCCTTTACCCCTAGAAATGGACCTAAATTAAATATAATTTAATATTTTACCATTCTAAAACCCGAAACAGCCGATCCAAAAGCAGGAAATAAAACTTTTTCAAAACCTGACATTCAGAAACTTCTAGATTTTGAAATTTGGACCTTGGGTCAAGGTCAAGGTCAACCTTGACCTAGGTCAGGTTCAAGGTCAACCCTGACCTAAAAGGTCAACCTTGACCCTAAGGTCAATAATCTTAGAATTTTAAGTCAGGATGCCAGAATTTTGCAGAAAAGAAGTGGCAAATGGGGCAGAACAGGGGAAAAAGATAGATCCAAGTCAAAGACCTATTCAAGGCATTTGACATGACCCCAAACCACTTACTTAGAGGGCTAAACCAATCCTAAATGGAAGTGCTTCCATTTTTTGACAATACACCTTTTAATTTAGTACTAGCAATCTTCACCTGGTTGTCTACATTAGTGCTCTCATACTCTAAATACTTTTCCATCTCTATGATCCAATCAAGAAATTCATTAGAATCAAACTTACCATCATAATTCATTAAATTGAAATGTGGTCTAGTATTCGCTTTAGTTAGATCTCTCAAGAATATTTCATCACTGTGTTCCAATTCAAGCTCATTATTTCCAACCACTACCTTGGCTTCATCATCACTTATATCCTTAATAGGTCTACTTTTTCTTTGGGTAGTCTCTACTACTTCTAATCTAGGTACAATTTGTCTCTACATATCCATTATACGTAAATCTTCTTCTCTCCTTCTATGAACCATTTTTTTCCACTCTCTGCAATTGTAGGCCAGATCTCAACTCTACCACTCTACAATCAAATCAACTTAGGGATTCATAACAATTAGGTTCAACATCAACTCCACAAGAAATACAACTTAGCTATGATACCACTTGGTATAGCCATGGTGAGAGGGAGCTCAAAGAGATCATTCCAATCATGTAATAAGAGTAAACATAGTGAGAATAACACTAGAGAATATGGAGAGAATAAGAAATATCTATATTTATTTACTGGAGATTAATTACAAACTATTAGCAACATAAAATCCTTCCTACATGTTAGGTTACAATAGGCCCTCTTAATTACAGTCTTTGGTTAGAGACCTTAGACTCCAATTCTAATGATTATCATTGATTCCTAATTGAGAGCTATCCTCTAGAGAAGTATTACATTACATATAGAGGCATCACAACATGAAAGTCATCCCAATAACAAAGAACATTCCCCAAGAAAATGAATGTGTAAAGAAAATAACATAGGTCCTAAATCATAAGGAACTCAATCCATAAACTATGCAAGGCCTAGTGAGCTAAGATTTAGTCCACACATGATCCGATAAAAAATATGTATGCACCATTGACCTTCACAAGCCATAGATTTCTATTGCAAGATTAAATTCACCAATGGGTCCCAAACTAGCCAAAACATGCTACCCAAGAGAGAAAAACCATAACTCGAGCAACAATGACCCAAATGAGTTGTGAACCTATGAACATAGTCCATGCTAGGTCCTAGATACAATTTGATCATTACATAATCTATCTCTAACATATGATGAATTGCCAACTTGATCTCTCAGTTTGGAAAAAATGAACAATACTAAACATAAATATTTTTGGTTAATGCAAGATTGCTCTGAACCCAAGATGCTCTTTCATAATTATAGTAAAGCAAAAAGAAGGGAAGAAGAATGTAGAACTAAGCTAATGTAATAAATTAAAAGCAACAAAACATAAATGGATCAGATAAAAGCTAGTCTAAATATGCAAAATAGAAGAAATATGATGAAATGATAGATTTAAATCTGAAGTAATCAGATTTTACATTTTATGATTAAATGAAATAAGAGAAAGTGAGAAGGGGGTAAAGCACTTGGTTTAATGGTTGATAATGTGGTCCAATCTGAGCCTTTGAATACATGAACTTGTAATGAAAAACCCACACATGCATAAAGAGGGAAAATGGTTGTGGTCATAAAGTGATGTAGTCAAGACCAGAGAATCCCCATAGGAAAAGTCCAATCTTGTAGAAAAGAGATAAAACAATGGAAAACACAAATTAACACAACAAGATGAAACCAATAATAACTTTGTTATTCTCAGGAAAATATCCAATTGCATTCAAATTTCATGTAACATATCGGGTTGTAAGGCCTTCCCAATTATGACCTCTACAAGGAAAACAAAACTTAGATCTACATCTCTATCTATCTCATCTAATCTTCCCAAACTACCACCTTTCTCCTCTTCCTCCCTCTAAACTAGAACCACAACCTAGCTTAAATATAAGATCGTAAGCCACAAGTTATCTTATTTGATCACAATCCCCATGAATAAGAAAATAGGTTACAAAAGGATAGGTTGAGACCCAAATACCTAAGAACAAGCCCCAATGAACACAACATAATGTTCACCCACACAAATAAGTCAGCCACACATAGAACTCCTCGAAATCCACACTGTACACTTTCATTGCTCATAATCTTCCACCATAATCTAGATCTTGCCAATCTTACCATTAGAATAAGAACACAAAATAGGGCCAAACCCAAAATGTGAAACACCAATCACATAGGGAACATAAGGATGGATGATCCTAGATATAGGTCCACACAATTTACAATAACAATGATCCATGACCATGCATGCCAGAACATAGGGATCACTAACTGCATAACAGCAAGTCAACAAATGAACACCACTGAACCGATGACAAAAAGAACATAACCTGTTAGAAAAGATCATGCCAGATATCCCAAACCATGCAACCAAAATAGGTGCAATCACAAACATAGCCTCTATGAACCACAAAGAATAGACCATTTTCACCGCATACTCCAAATATCTCCACAACTCTACCACCCATAGAATCTTAGAAATCTACCCACAATAATAAGGAAATCCACCAAACCACAAGGAAATTCCTCCAACTACCATGGATCCAAGATGATCCTATATCAAACACCTAGGGTTAGTTAAAAAGTGTGTCCCACACTTTAATTTTGTTGGAAAAATCAAACTCCACCTTAGCTTGACCATCAATTTTCCAATCTTCAGATGCAAAAAGACCAACTAGTACACAAGAAACCTTTTCTCTACAACCAACCAATCAACACACTAACTCACAAAAAAAAATTGTTCAGCAACCTCAACACAAGGCATCAACAATAAACTGATCCACAACATACCCACGAACCAAATGTATAAGTCTTTACTCATAATAGGATCATCATCACAAATGAAAACCCTATCCATCACCTCATATTGATTAACAATTCCATCAACACACTTACTCTCACATCTACCAAATGATCTCTACAACATATCATCCTTCAAATGGACCAAGTTAGTATGTAAATCTCTAACAAAAACATCACAAAGAGGCTCAGCCACAGTAACACCCATACCGCCAGCAACATTAGACTCAACCACCTTAACAAGGTCATCAAATTCAGTCAAAGGAATCTCAATTCCAACTTCAACAACATCAACCTCCTCAACACCACTAGCAATATCATCAACAAAAAAAGATGCTTTTTAATTTTCACATCAGATCCAACCGTCTATTTGATCATGGAATCCAACTACCTCAACCTCAGAAAGGTCAGAGTCAACTTCTTTAGTAGCACCTCTATTTTTCCCTCTCCTCTTCAAAACAAGCTTCCTCCCTAGCCAAACAACTCTCTTTTGAACTAGTAAGTGCCAACTACAATTCAACCTACTAATTTCCTCAAGCTTCTTATCAATCTTAGTAGATATCACATCCAACTTCCTCTCAAGTTAGTTAAAGACCACATGTTTCACCAACTGGTGAATATTCCTCAAATTTTTCTTCCCTTCTCTCCCAAGGTGCAATTGCCTCTGATCAACTATCTGATTGCAAGATTCCAACTACCTCACCCTCAATGATATACTGAACATCTTGGAAAATTACCTTGATTTGGTGATATATTCACCAACAAAGAAATTCTTAAAGGGTTTCACCTCCCTCCTAGGTTCACAAGCAGGAACAACTCTCCACTAATCCATCTTGTGCAACTCCTGTATAGTCATAGGTTAGATCCACACTCTTCCATGACACCAAAAACCACTCACACAATCACAAGCTCAGGAAAAATAATCTATCACTTCAAGATCCTAAACTCACATACCATCACAAGGTCTTAACCTTCAATAAAAAATCCCATCTGACCACCTAGTACAAGTTATTTGATTATGCAGGTTAGATTTGTAGTTCTGCCACCCCACAAACAAAACATTCACAAGTTCAGATACAAGGATTCACACCACCGCAAGATCAAACCATACTCTAATACCACTTGATGAAGTCAAGACCAGAGAATCCCCATAAGAGAAGTCCAATCTTGCAGCAAAGAGACAACACAACGAAAAACAAAGTAACATAGCAAGATACAACCAATAATAACTTTGTTATTCTCAGTAAAACATCTAATTAAATTGAAATTTCATGCAACATGTTGGGTTGCAAGGCCTTCCCAGTTATGACCTCTACAAGGAAAATAAGACTTAGATCTACATCTCTATCTGTCTCAGCTAATCTTCCCCAACTACCACTTTTTTCCTTTTCCTCCATCTAAACTAGAACCACAACCTAGCTTAAATACAAGATCACAAGCCAAAATTCATCTTATCCAATCACAATCCCCAAGAATAAGAAAATAGTTTACACAAGGAGATGTCAGGACCCAAATCTCTAAGAACTCCCCCAATGAATACAACATAACATGTGCTCACACAAGGAATTCATCCACATATAGAACCCCTCTAAATCTACATCGCACGCTTCCATAACTCATAAGCTTCCACCATAATGTAGATCTTTCCAATCTAACCATTAGAAAAAGAAAACAAAATAGGACCAAGCCTAGAATGTGAAACACCAATCACATAGAGAACACAAGGATGCACAATCCTAGATATAGGTCTACACAAGTTCCAACAACAACAATCCACTACTGCACATGCTAGAACACAGTGATCACCAACCACATGACAACAAGTCAACTGGTGAACACCACTGAACCAATGATAGAAAGAATACAACCAGCCAACAAAGATCATGTCAGATCTCCCAAACCATGCCACCAAAAGAGGTGCAATCACAAACATAGCCTCTATGAACCACAAGGAACAAACCCTTTTCACCACATACTCCAAAGATCTCCACAACTCTACCGCTCATAGAATCTCAAAAATCTGCTGACAAAAACAAAGAAACCCACCAAACCACAAGGAAATTCCTCCAACCTCTAAGGATCCAAGATGTTCCTACATCATAAAGAGGTTTGCCTCAGTCAAACCCCTTCTTTGGTATTTCCATCTCCTTGGAAAATCATTAGACATGATCTAAAAACTGGTGATAGATAACCAGAATAGAAATAAAGAATAACAATATGTAAAATAAATGAGATAAGATGAATACAATTTTCAAAGACACAATGAGGATACACAGAAGAATCCCCAAGTTGAGATAAATATCCTAGATATGTGTGATAGATCCAAGGAAGGTTGGTTGAAGCTACTCAATAATGGTGAAAATGTAAAAGAGTGACACAAAATGGGTGTATGGAGTGATAAAATGATAGCCAAGAAGGTGGAGTATACAAGTGAGAGCTAAGATTAACAACTAATAAGACTGCTAAATTAATCAAGAATGACCCAATGCATGCAAGGAATTGGTTTTTTAAACATTTGTATCGAATTCATGTAGCCAAAGCCATCATTTTGGGTATTATGTTTATAGGGTTGCAGATTTATAATGCTCAAACGATCCTCTACATGTCTATAGATTCACATATGACAACACAATGCATAGACGTCTCTATTGAATGCATGCATCTAAAGATCACCAATGCTTTATTGCATGTAATTTGAGTTGGGAATGAGTTGGCGAGTGACAATGATTGCAGGGTAATGAGTTTTTGTGTCTTAGGCTAAAGCTGACTAAATGTAAAAATGACATTCTACACAGAGGTGCAAAATTTACGCCATTATAGAAACCAAGTTTCTTAACTCTCTTTGGTTAGAGTTATTCAATCATAGAACCTTTGGTCCTTTTGTATTCCAGTGTTTTATAAAAGAGAGGTTAATTGTAGTTAAATTACGATCTAGATTTGTCCAAATTTTTTCCATATCAAATATTTTGGTGAACCTAGTGTCTTTTACAGGCCTTTGATTCTAAAAAGTATAAAAGGTTTACATGCAATATTTATGTCTTTTATAGTTTTTGACTAAATTGGTTAGTTATTTGAATGCTTTATTATTTTATTAGATTATATTATTTAAAGATATTGGATACTTTTTCTCTTAGATTAGAAAACCAAGAATTTACAAACAAAATTGATTCATATCTAGTGAAGAAAGATTATGCAACCATGTTGGATCTCTTCTTATATGATATATGTGAATTTGATGAGCCAATTGTAGTATTGATTATTTTGATATATTAGATGAATCCTTTAATGACTTCATCTTCATTGAATCATCATCTACTTCTCTCAAATTATCACGTTATCAAAGATTGATTAACATGATACATGTTATTGGTTATAAGAATGAAGACGGAAACCATAAGAATGTTGTTCTCCTTTTTCTTTATGTTCCTCAACCTCAAAACAAGCTTGTAGTTGTTTTTATAGGTGTTAAGAATCCAACAATACCTCCAAATTCTTGATTAAACACTACAATACAAATCACTCAAAATAATAGAATGAAAGAAGAAGTATCTGAACAAACTCATTATAATACACTTGTTCACACTTATAAAATGAGAAACAATAAGAAACATAATCATATACCATTTTTTTTTAATTCTCTTTTTTCTTCTTAATCTATGCTTTCTCCCACACCTTATCATACTCAAGACTTCAAAAAGAAGTATAATCTTGTTGATTATCTTAATCCTACTCTAGCTAAGATCTCCTTTTGGGAATTTATTTAAACTTCAGCTAGGTACCAAAAGATGTTGCAAGATGAAATGAAAAAGGTAAAGGTTCCACCTTATGTGATATCAAATAATATAGTATCCTTGTTATAGTGTATGCGTGCAACAAAGTTGGATATTGTATTTTCAGAATATGATTTACCACTTAGAAGTCCAAAATCAATATGATCTCCTCACAATTATTCTTTTCATTATTAAGGCATCCCTTAATTGATAATGTCTGAAGTCTTAATCTTTTTAGTGTAAACATATTGTATTAAATCAATTTGGATACCTCCCTTATTTAACCTAATTCTCTCTCTATTTTTAGCTTTGACAATGTTGGTAAACAATCATTAGGAGCAATCACATTTCTTGTTATGGTAGGTCTCATGAATCTACCCATGCTTATCCATTTTATGCTTAATACTCTCACATACAATATTTTTCTTGGTCTATTGTGGAATCATGTTATGAAATTAGTCATCTCTTCTCTTCATAACACAATATAATTCATTTAAAATAAAAAGATATACACAATGGAAGTTGATAAGAAATTACAAAGTTGTTTACAAATGAAAGTAAGATCCAAATCTCCTTTAAATTCTACAATCATTTTTTCAACCAAAGTTGATACACTGTCTCCTATTAATGGCATTCTTTTACCTAACGAGGTACTCTTAGATGATGATTGGGGGTCATCAAAATTTACACCTTCCTATGAATATTGACATAAATTAAAACCCTTTACAATTGTACACTCCTTTTTGGACCCTTTCTTTAGTGTGCCCTCTCATCTCTCATTTTAAGCTTATTTCTAGCCTTGTCACTACCAAATTATTTCCATACACTCATGAGGTAACTAAATTATATATCCTAGGGCCTTCCACTTTGGAAACATCCTTCTACATTCATTTTCTAGGCAATCTAGGGTACCTAACACCATAGTCTTAGTGAACTAGAGAACCTAGCACTATAGTCCCTCCAAGAAGATCCTAAAATAAAATGTGTGTGAGTTCCAATTGCCATCATTTATTATCCAATATTTATATTATAATATTAGGATTGTAATTTTTCATAAAATAGGAAATAACTTATGAACCCTATATAAAGGGATCGTCTCTAATTCATTTTATCATTTAGCAAGTTCATAAGTTACAAGTTATATCTTTAAGTAGATATATTCAATATTTGCGCATTATGGAGTACTACGTTACAACAACCTAATGATTTTTTTTTTATGTCTTGTCATGTTATGGCATTAAATCAAAACTTGAAGGAATTATCCAAGGTTCATTGGATCACCACCATTATCAAGCCCAAGTTAATATCATTTCAATTCAATTTTATTTCTCTTTGGATTTAGCCTCTACCCTATCACAAGTAATCTCTCTTTTATAATTAATAGTTGTAGTGAGGTTAAAACCTACTAAGGATTTGACATATGCAAGACCTTATATAGCACAAAATTTTCCTTATTTATTGTGTTCAGCGTATAGGTTTGACAATTGAAAGCTACAAATTTTTAGAGATTAGACTGCGACATATAGATTCAACTTTGAACTAGTGAAAGCCCATGGTCTACGCCAATTCACACATGTGGGCAACAAATTTTTTTCTAAATTTTGGAGAGAATAATATGCCAATTAAATTAATCTTGAATCCAAGATTTATTTGATGGAAGCACTTCCAGGTTTAAAGTGCAAATCACACTTGATTGACACTTTTAGACTTAGATTTCAATGACAAGTTCCTTTCTATATATTATTTCTAATTTTTTTCTTTTGATTTGACTTCCAATTCTATTTTGCTCATATTTATGCTAAATCTTGTACATTTATTAACATTTTAACCTAATTTTGCATCTTTGATGCAATCATATCTAATCATATCAAACATTTAAAAAAAGAAGAAATAATTTTAAATACATCTATATCTCCTCTAGGACTGAAGTTGGATTTTGTTGATTAGTGATTAATTAAGTTCTTAGTCTACATCCCTATGATAAGACTCCTATTTCCACCATTTCACTATGTTTGGGAGTTTAAAGTCCAAATATTATACTATAAATGTATTTTACAGTTGCTTTTGGTTCAACAAATCCTTCTAATTCATCTCCATAAAATATTGAGACTTATGAGGTGTATCATCAGAAAATAGAATCACTTGCATTTGGGATTGGTTTATTCCTCTGACTAAGTGGTTTGGGGTCATATCAAATGCCTTGAATGGGTCTTTGGCTTGGATATGACTTTTTCCCCTATCCTGCCCTGTTTTCCACTTATTTCCTACCTAATTCTGGCACCTTGTTCTATGAATATGAGGTTCTTGACCTCATGGTCAAGGTCAACCTTTGAGGTCAAGGTCGACCTTGACCCTGACCTAGGTCAGGGTCTAAATTTCAAATTTTGAAGGTTTTTTGGATGTCAGGTTTCAGAAATATTTATTTCCTGCTTCCGGGTTGGCTATTTCGGGCTTCAAAATGGTAAACTCTTAAATGATATTTAATTTAGGTCCACTTTGAAGGGTATATGCTTAATGGGAATTTATTTCTCCTATGTTGGCCTCTATAGAAGTTTGTGCCCTAGACTATTATATAAGGAAGCCTTTGTTAGGAATGAATGCTAAAGTGTTTGGCACCCATTCTATAGCATTTGTTGTTGCATTCATGACTATGATTGTCATTGATGTCAACACAGTGTTTTACCGAAGACTTGCAGAGAAGCAGATAGTGTTTTGATTAGCGCACATGGGATATTATAGTTGGAGCTATGCAATGTTGAGGATATACTCTTTGATATGTTATATGTCTATGGTTAAGAGTGCAGACAATAATTCTTTTATTCATGAAAGTTATGATCATTTTGGTGGAAGCAGTATTCAAGCAGTGTTCCTGAGTAGCAGTTTTTGGAAATCAGATGGTTTTCCTAATCAGGATGGAATCTAGCTTTGTGTAGTTAAAGGGAAGTTAGAGACACATTGATAGTGATGTGGATGATAGTATGAACTTTGAAGTCACACAAGTGAAGATTTATTGTATTTGGAAGCTGACAGTTTTATGTAATTTTGAAATAGCGTGTGGAATATTTTATTTTGTAATTATGTGCCGACTCATTTGTAATTATTTGAGTGTGGTATAAAGGAAGGAATGTATTTCCTTGTTGCAATGTAGTTTTATTGTTGATGTGTGATGTGGTATGCATGAAGTGAAGAAAAGAGCTAAGTATAAGAGCGAAATTGTGAAGGAAGACATGCGAAGTACAAAGATCTGGAATTGAGATCTAATGTAGCAGTAAGTGCGGCTTGGCACAGTCAGAGAAGAGGTAACATATTATTGTAGAAACTGATGAAATATCAGATTCAACTCCAAGATCCAGCTACATGTAATAAACCTATCACAAAGAATGAAGCAAAACTATGGAAAAAGGAAAACCCTCTTGTGCTAAAAAATGTCAGAGCTCAAAATGTATTAAGAGAGAATCAAAGAAATAATTAAAAAAGTAGCTTATAAGGATAGAAACCCTAAAGCCCAAAAAGATAGGTTGTGCAATAATAATTAATATAAATATTAATTATTATGCACCTAAAAGAGATAGCTTAAGTGAAAAAGAATAATAGAGGACTTAAGTAATTAAACCGAAATGATTTAATTATAATGTCAAATATATCTATTAATCTAACACCCCCCCTTAAGTGTAGCTTAGGAGGAAGCTAACCTAGCACAGCTAAGAAAGCAAAAAAGAATGGGTCCCAGCAACAAGGCCTAATCAGGTACCCAGTACAAGGAAATCTCTATAAACTGGAGTAAAGGAGAAAACCCAGTGGGAAAAACTCCTCTCCAAAAAGAGATGTAAAAGAAAGAAAAGACAAAAAGAATGACTTCAAGAGACTCTCTCAAAGCCAAAAGTACAATGCGTGCTGCCAACCCCCCCCGTGAGAGAGGGTCGAGGCTCCAAAGCCCCCCTAGAATGAAAGAACCCCTAGATCAATGAACAAACCACTGTGACTCCAATGCAGAGGAGTGAAAGTCAGTGGACACTGTAGAGGGAACCTTGAAAGATGAGGTGTCACTAGAAGGCTGAGCTGATGCTCAAAGGAGTAGACATGAGGATCCTGAAAGGGAATCCCAAATGTAAGTGGTATGACAGGCGTTCTGACACTGTCATCAAAGAGGAGATGAATGTCCTCTATAGAATCCTCAATAACTACACCTAGTGGCTCGATGAATGGAGGTGGAGAATCAAGCAATGCTAAAGAAGAACCTAGCTGAATAGAAAAGAGCTCAATAGGAGGTGGCATTGTAGTCACAATAGTAGTCTCAGGCACCACACAAAGGTTCAAGTGACCTAACTATACCACATGATGCTCTCTCAAAAGAGGAGAGTCGTGCCCTAGCAAAGGTGGACCAAAGTGTGAAAAGGAGTAGAGATGGGTGGAATGATCAACTATCCCTATAGCAACAGTACCTCCTGTTATACTATCCTGGATGAAAACTAAATCTGGAGTGAACTCAACTATCTTCCCTGACCCACTATGAGTAATCTGATAAACTGAGAGAAGGTTTGCAGACAAAGATGGAACATACAACACATCATTGAGTGTGCCATCCTAAATGCATACAGTGCCTTTCCCATAGACTTTCATAACAGTGTTATTCCCAATGATAATATGGGGAATAGGAGAATCTTCAAGAGAAGAGAAGATCTCCCGAGAAGATGCCATATGGTGAGAAGCACCTGAATCCAGTATCCAAGGGACCTGTGAAGGGGATGCAATAGAAGCCCGTGATGCATGACCCTTTCCAAGGTCCTATCTAGTTGTAGAATAGATAGAAGAAGACTAATAAGCAGACCCCTGTGAGCTAGAAGAGGATGGAGAGGAAAGATTTCTCTTCTGAAGAAGAGCTTGCAAATTTGCTATCTATTTCTCATAACCGTCAAAATTCTTCTGATAGCAAAGTGACTCATCATGTGTTCCCTTCTGACAATAGGAACATGTAGGGCTCTCAATCTTCTATTTCTCCTTCTTAGAAGAAGATGGTGGGCTAGTAGAGTGTTGAGAAGAGGAATCAGATATCTGCTTCAGCTTCTACTTCTGAGAATCCTGAGGTGTCTTGGCAAGCAATGCCTATGACTATGAACCTACAAGAGAATCCATCTGAGTGATCTTGGACTGCTCACAAGTCAACCTGTCACATAAAGTCTCAAAAGAGGGCATAACATGTCTGGTACCCAAAGCATCCATGGTGGAGTAGAAAGTGGAAGAAAAGATCTGATACTATCCTCGCAACTTTGAGAGTATCAGATAGATACACTCATCATCTATCTTGATTTTCCCACATCCCTGCAAAATTATACGCAGAGACTTGAACTTCATCAAGAAGTCCTCTATAGTGGGGAAATCAGAAGGAGTCAAAGAGGTCAACTCTACATCAAGTTGAAGCTTCTGACATTCGTTCACTGTACCAATCAAGGTTGAAAAATTTCTCCAAATAGCCCTAGGAGTGGTCAAACCTTCCAGATGAAACAAGAGACTATCGGAGATGTTCAGTGCAATCAAACCCATGGCTTCATCCATTTTATTTCTGTGCTAAAGTATCTCAAAGGGACGCTGCAAGATAGGTTGGTTCTCATCCAACCATGACCATAAGCCACGTGACATAAGAAGCCTAGTCATGTGTGCTTTCCAGGTATGATAATTATGCGATGTCAGCCGGGCCACAGAGGGATCCGACATTGAGAGAAGAAGAAGACAGAAGTAGAAGGGTCTTTTCTGAAGTAAATTACAAAAAGGAAAAAACACCCCCCCACAATGTATAAATCAAACCCTCATATAGCAAATAACTGAAAGCACAAAAAATGAGGAGAAAACCTGGACTCTAGATGCAGAGGAGGAAAATAGAAGCCTCAACTTTGATGCCAAAAAAGAGAGCATAAATGGCTGAATCAAAAAATAAAACTAGCACCATCACATCTAGCTCGGAAAGACCTTTTCAACGGTATATCATATGTCAATTTTTGAGTCCATATGAGCCCTGTAGGAGCAAAAAAGCCCAGGTACCCCCAAAATGCAAACTCTCTGGAAAAACCCAGTGAGGAAAAAAATTGATGGCCGTTTGACCGTTACAGGCCCGTCATTGACATCAGCATGATGTCATCACCAGAAAAAGTGCAGATGCCAAAAAATTTTGAAAACCTGCCAGAAAATTTTAAAAACCTACTAGAAAAAGGTTTTTGGGCCGCTGATGTCCCCTGTGGCAGGTGGGCGATGATGTGGTAGCACTAGGGCGGAGGCGACTAGTTGGGTAGGGTTGACGTGGCTGGCGGGCGGTGCTGCCGGTGGCGCAAAGGCCGCGAGTGGCGCGCAGGCTGGGCTACGGCGGTGTTGGGGTGGCGCGCGGGCGGTGCACTGACGGCACTCCCGTAAAGCCACAAAAAATTGTGAAAAACAATTTTTTTTGAAAATGATGCCCGTACGGCCCTAATAGGCCAAAAAATTCACCCAGAAGCCCCGAAGGCCAAATGGGTCAAATTTTATATGGAAATAGGGGTTTTTGTGCTTTCTGGACTCAACCGTGAAGTCAATTTTTCCCCAAAGTGCTCTAAAAAATTGCAACCCTCTAGATCCAATATAAAAAACACTAGAAAACCCCAGAAAGAAAGGGCTTGATCCACAGCACCAAAAAACTTGAACAAGCTATAGCAATAGATTTATGATACCATGTAGAAATTGATGAAATATTAGATTCAACTCCAAGATCTAGCTGCATGCAATAAACCTGTCACAAAGAATGAAGCAAAACTATGGAAAAAGGCAAACCCTCTTATGCTCAAAAATGTCAGAGCTCAAAATGTATTAAGAGAGAATCAAAGAAATAATTACAAAAGTGGCTTATAAGGACATAAACCCTAAAGCCCAAAAAGCTAGGTTGTGCAATAATAATTAATAGAAATATTAATTATTATGCACCTAAAAGAGATAGCTTAAGTGAAAAAGAATAATAGAGGACTTAAGTAATTAAACCAAAATGATTTAATTATAAAGTCAAATATATCTATTACTCTAACAATTATTCTATTGAATAATGCAAAGATTATTTGGATAGTGAGTTCAGTGATCTTACCCTGAAGCTGTTTGGGCAGTGGGTCCTTCTATCTTCCATAACTATTAACAGGGTTAGAATCTTTTAACAGGGATTCAAAATCTCCTAACAAGGATTTATATGTACTGAATGTATTTCATAAGACTCCTAACAAAGTCCATCCTTTCACAAGGAATATTCATATTAGTGCATCTTTTGTGGGCATCATTCCCACCGGGGTTTACTCTTTGATCAAGAGGTTCCCTAGTCAACATATCTTGTGTTATTGTGTAATTGTGTATGAATATCTTTCTATGGTTGGTGATCATATTGCTTATATGGTTGAATACTGTTGAAGATGATAAAAGTTATAATTATCTGATAACTGATTCACCCCCCCCTCTTAGTTATCTTGGTTGACTTTAATTTCTAACAATTGGTATCAGAGCAGCAGGTCCTTGAAAGAAAAGTTTAACAACTTAAGGAGATCCATGGTAAATTTTAGGAAAGAAAGCCCTAAGTTTGATGGAGTAAATTTTGATAGCTGGAAAGAAAAGATGAAGACACACCTACTATGTTTAGGACTAGGTTATTGGTTGAATACAAATAATGATAAGACTATCATTAAAGAAGATGATCTTGAGACATGCTCTAATGATGAGAGAGATCTATTCATGTGTAACATACTTGCAAGAGAAGCACTTTTGAAAACACTTCTGGAGAATGAATATAGTTAGGTAAAATGTTTGAAAAAGTCTCATGAAATTTGGAAAGCTTTACAAAAAGAGTTAGATTACATAATTGGATATGTGCATTTGAAGATATAAGAATGTTGGAAGATGAACTTGTTAGAAGCTATATTGGTAGAATGTCATAAATTGTTGTAGGGATAAAATCTTGTGGAGGAACAAAGATAGAGAATGAAGTGATATGGAAAATTCTGAGGACATTGACTCCTATATTTAAGCAAACAACACAGATGATTGAACAAGTTATACCTTGTACTATGAACTTTACAAGAGAGACTCTTCTTGGAAGATAGGAAGCAATAGAGATGAACCTGAGGTTATCAGGAGACTTATCAGGAGACAAGAAGATTGAAGAAGGTATTGCCTTGCTTGTGAAAAGAGAACCAAACGGTAAGAAAATTTTTAAATGTTGGACTTGTCAAGAATATGGTCATTTTGCATCTAAATGTCCTAAGCGAGTTAAGAAGTACATAAATAATTTCAAGCCTAGAAGATCTAAGGAATGTTACTATGATAATGATGAAGACCTTAAAGCTAGTATTGAAAGAACTTTAAGTGAAAGTGATACTGAGAATAATGATGAAATAGGATTTGTATCAATTAAAGAAGAAAATTCTGAAACTAATATTAAGGAAGAAAAATCTTTAGTTTCCCAAGTTGAAAAGAAAGTTTATTGGATTATAGATAGTGGTTGTTCACATCATATGATTGGTGATATGAAAAAGTTCATAAAGTTTAACAATTATGATGGAGGAGTTGTTAGAGTTGGTAACAATGCACATTGTTTGATTAAAGGTATAGGATCTATTACTCTTGATGGAAAGACTAATACTGATGATGTTTACTTTTTTGATGGATTGAAACATAATCTTTTGAGTGTTGGATAGTTAGTTGATAAGGGATATCAAGTTTGGTTTACTGAGAAAACTTGTGTGATAAAGGATAAAGATGGAAATCTGATTGGAATAGGATTTAGAACTAGAGGTAATGTATTTCAGTTGAAAACTACTGAGATGACATGTTTGATTACTGAGATTGATGACAGTTGGTTATTCCATAGAAGGTTTTGTCATATAAACTTTGATAATATTGTGAAAGTAAGTACAACAACTGCAGTAAGGGATTTGCCTAAAATTATGAAGCCTACTAACATGATTTGCAAAGAATGTGTGATGGCTAAGCAAAAGAGAAGTTCATTTCCTAGTAAGAAGTTCACATCGGCAGAGAAGTTGGAGATTGTTCATACAAACTTGAGCGGTCCTACTAGGACTAGAGGATTCTATGGAGAAAGGTATTTTATGATTCTTGTTGATGATTTTACAAGAATGATGTGGATTACATTTCTGAAAGAAAAATTTGAAGCATTTGATAAGTTTAAGATCATTAAGAAAAAAGTTGAGAATGAATCTGGAATGAAGATTAAATGTTTGAGATCTAATAGAGGTGGTGAATTTACTTCTAGAGAGTTTAACACTTTTTGTGAAGTGAATGGTATTAAGAGATAGTTTTCAGCCCCTAGAACACCTGAACAAAATAGTATTGCAGAAAGAAGAAATAGATTAGTGACTGAAGCAGCAAGAGCTATGTTATTTGAGAATGATTTAGTGAAGACATTTTGGAGAGAAGCAGTGAATACAACAGTATATACAATGAACAAAGTACAAATCAGAGCATACACAGATAAGACACCTTATGAATTATGGTTTGGACATGCACCCTCAGTTAAGTATTTTAGAATTTTTGGAAGCAAATGTTATATAAAGAGAGATGATGATATTGGAAAGTTTGATCCTAGAAGTGATGAAGGTATTTTTCTTGGATATTCTTTGAAGAGAAAAGCATATAGATGTTACAATAAGAGAACTAAAACTATTGTTGAGAGTGCAAATGTTAAAGTTGATGAAAAGTTCAAAATTCAGGAAAGAATGTTTGATTATGAATTTGATGAAGAAGCTCATCCTAAGCCTAACACTGAAACTACTGAATTATTCTATGAAACTAATAGTGAATTGTTGAATGAAAGTCATGCTGAAGAAACCAGAGAGGAATCTAGAGAAGAATTATAGTTGAAGCAAGATCTGAGACTATGACACCAAACATGTATTTATCAAGACATCATCCTATTGAACAAGTTATTGGAAGTTTGGACAGAGGAGTTCTGACTCGAAATAAGGTACATTTATGTTTGATTTCTCAAATTGAACCTAAATCTACTAGTGAAGCTTGTGAAGATGAACATTGGATTAATGCTATGAGAGAAGAACTAGATTAGATAGAAAAGGACAAAACATGAGAATTGGTCTCTAGACCTAAAGACAAGAATGTAAATGGAACTAAATGGGTATTCAAAAAAAAGATGAATGAACAAGGAGAAGTTGTAAGAAACAAAGCAAGATTGGTATGTAAGGGATACTCATAGCAAGAATGAATTGACTATGAAGAAACTTTTGCACCAGTAGCAAGAATTGAAGTAGTAAGAATGTTTTTGGCCTATGCATCTTTTAAGAAATTCAAAGTGTATCAGATGGATGTGAAGTCAGCATTTTTGAATGGAGAATTGGAAGAAAAAGTCTACATTGAGCAGCCTGAAGGTTTTCCTTTGACTCAAGAAGGAGACATGGTATGTAAACTGAAGAAATCATTATATGGACTAAAGCAAGCACCTAGAACTTGGTATGCAATACTAGATAAGTATTTGTTAAAGTTGGGATTTGCTAAAGGAACAATTGATAGCAATCTATACGCAAAAGAAATTGAAAATGGTTTGTTGATTATAGTTATTTTTGTTGATGACATTATTTTTGGAAGAGAAGATGAGGCTAGTGACAAATTTGCTGATGAAATGAAGACTAAATTTGAAATGAGTATGATTGGTGAGATGAAATACTTTTTGGGATTACAAATAACACAAAACAATGATAATTATGTGCTAGTAATAAATGAGCCCTATCTTTCTTCTGGATTGGATGTAGGTACTTCCTCTATGGGGGAGTATGTGTATTTGAGCTGAGTCATGAGGACTCTAGTAAATGTATTTTTCTAAATAGTGTCTTTTGACATTGAGTTGTTGTTTACATAGTGATGAAATTTCTGTCATTGATGTCAATGGGGGAGAAGTATGCATGAAAAACAATATGAGAGAACTAAACAAGATAACAAAGTAAGATTTGATTGATGAAGAGGATTTGAAGAAGCAGTGTTGCAGTATTGGATTTTTGGAACATTGGATATTTTTCATCTATGTTGCCATCAATGCCAATGGGGGAGATTGTTAGGAATGAATGCTATAGTGTTTGGCACCCATTCTGTAGCAGTTGTTGTTGCATTCATGACTATGATTGTCATTGATGTCAACACAGTGTTTTACCAAAGATTTGCAGAGAAGAAGACAGTGTTTTGATTAGCGCACATGGGATATTGTAGTTGGAGCTATGAAAAATTGAGGAAATAATCTTTGATATGTTATATGTCTATGGTTAAGAGTGAAGATAGTAATTCTTTTATTCATGAAAGTTATGATCATTTTGGTGGAAGCAGTATTCAGGCAGTGTTCCTGAGTAGCAGTTTTTGGAAATCGGATGATATCTCCTAATCGGGATGGAATCTGGCTTTGCACAGTTAAAGGGAAGTTAGAGACACATTGATAGTGATGTGGATGATAGCACAAAATTTTAAGTCACAAGAGTGAAGATTTATTGTATTCAGAAGCTAACAGTTTTATGTAATTTTGATATAGCGTGTGGAATATTTTATTTTGTAATTGTGTGCTGACTCATTTGTAATTATTTGAGTGTGGTATAAAGGAAGGAATGTATTTCCTTGTTTCAATGTAGTTGTAGTGTTGATATGTGATGCAGTATGCATGAAGTGAAGAAAAGAGCTAAGTATGAGAGCGAAATTATGAAGGAAGACATGTGAAGTACAAAGATTTGGAATTAAGATCTGATGTAGCAATAAGTGCAGCTTGGCACAGTTAGAGAAGAGGTAACATATTATTCTATTGAATAATGAAAATATTATTTGGACGGTGAGTTTAGTGATCTTAACCTGAAGCTATTTGGGCAGTGGGTCTTTCTGTCTTCCATAACTCTTAACAGGGTTAGAATCTTTTAACAGGGATTCAAAATCTCCTAACAGGGATTTATATGTACTGAATGTATTTCATAAGACTCCTAATAGAGTCCATCCTTTCATAAGGAATATTCATAATAGTGCATCTTTTATGGGCATCATTCCCACCGGGGTTTAACCTTTGATCAAGAGGTTCCCTAGTCAACATATCTTGTGTCATTGTGTAATTGTGTATGAATATCTTTCTATGGTTGGTGATCATATTGATTATATGGTTTAATACTATTGAAGATGATAAAAGTTATAATTATCTGATAACTAATTCACCCCCCCCCTCTCAGTTATCTTGGTGGACTTTACTTTCTAACAACCTTCTCCTCTCATTTCAAACCATAGAAAATCATAATCTCTCAATGCATCACAACACAAGATCATCAATCAAGTGTGCAAGCCATCTCTCAAGCACTATCAAGCATCATTCAACTAAATCAAGGAAGCATTCAAGCAATCAAGTTCTCCATTTAAGATCAAGGATTCAAGTATTCAAGCCTTTGAAGGGATTTGGTTCAAGCATTCAAGATTCATCATTTAAACCCTAGATCTATCCATCATGGTGCTGTGATCTTCCTTCAAGATCCTTTGTTCATCTTCAAGATCTATTCATTCTTCCTTCAAGGTAGATTCCAAGCATACAATCATGGATGTTTTGATTTACATTTATGGTTATTAGTGTTGATTCCAAGCTTTGATATTAACATACTTGTTTTCATTTCAAATACACTTGCATATCTATTGAATATCATAGCTTTTTTGTTAGATCTACTTCTACTACTTGCTAGTATTATCTATTTCAATTCTATTTCAAGGTTAATTCCAAAACCAGGGTTTGACCAAGGCAAACCCTTCATCTAAACAACAAAACCATTTTTCTTGCAGGAACAGGTGTGGAACAGTTAATTACAAAGCAGATTCAGACACCCTTTTTGGAAAACTTTCAAGATCCATGAACAAAATTTCTGTCAAAGTAGCGCAAGTCAAGGTCGACGTAAAAGGGTCAAGGTCAACTTTTATTTGGGTCAAGGTTGACCTAGCTCAAAAAATAAAAATATTTATGGGTTTTCTCCATCTCCATGTTTCTAGGCCAGATTCGGTTGCAGAATTTCTAGAAATTGAGTACAGACATCAGAAAACAACATTTTCTAGACCTGCTACCTTTCAAGATAAGTGTTTGTGTTTTATTAATTTTATATGTCCACAACATTTTCCATACACCACATCTATAAATCATCCACACACATAAAAAACCACATATATATAAAAATGTATCTTTATATATATTTTTATATCTTACATGAGGCACCACCATCTTTATAATAAATGGAATCCTTTTATGGTTTTGGTTATCATATCTTATCTAAGACTAGGTATGGAGTCAATAATTTTGGTATAAAAGAATAATTTTGGTATAAATAAACACTTTCTTGAAGCTTTGTTTGGCTATTGTTATAACCTTTTAAATCCCATCAATAGTCTCTCATTATAAATGTGATATCTACCTATTTTAAATCTCTTCCTCTAATTGATCCTCACTTTATCAAGAAGTTAGTTATGCTTATATCATACAACTATTTGACATATTTTTAAGGGATGATTAGTTTGAAAAATTCATGAGAGCTTATGATAACCTTCCTTGACATCAACATAATCATGAGAGCTTAAATTTTCTCTTAATTTCTATGGTGATGCTTCAGGCTAACTCATTAATTGGTCTAAAAGATCTCTTTTTTTCATCAACACTCTGGAGGATAGAAAAAGAAGAATTACCACTATTCTTGGTTGCCAGACTGCTCTCCTCCCTTCCTTTTATCTTGGTCTTCCACTTGACTCTAAACCTCTAGACTCTTTTTGGAATTCTCTGGTGGATAAATTTCATAAGAAACTTTATGGTTGGAAGGGAGCTCTCTTAAGTATGGCTGGTAAAGTTGAGCTTCTAAAGTCTTCTCTACAAAGCATACCTATTTATGCTTTGAGTTTATTTAGGATCTCGGCTAAACATGCAAAATCCATTGAAAGAATCCAGAGAAAATTTCTCTGGTCTAGTGTGGAAGATAAGAAGAGACTCTCTTTAGTGGCTTGGGATATAGTTTGTAATTCTAGAAGTATGGGAGGGTTGGAAATTAGGAGGATAAGGATGATGAATAGTGCTCTTTTATCTAAACAAATTTGGTGAATGTATCATGATAAAGGTGAATGGAGTACTATTTGGCATCATAAATACTTACACAATACTCCCTCTCTCCACATCTTTAAGGAAGAGTTTCATATCCCCAATGTATCTCTTATATGGAATAATTTCATTCATACCATATCTTATTTTGTTCAAGGCCTTTCTTGGAATATTGGGAATGGACAAAACATCAAATTTTGGGAGGATAACTAGATTTTAAACTCTCCTTTAAACCATCTATCCTATCTCTCTCCTTTTATGCATGCTTGCAAGGATAATTTTTGTAGTCTAGTGGCAAATTATTGGCATAATGGAGATTGGGTTAACTTGAAAGAAATTAACTGGGTGTTTTCTCCTCTTCAAGATGCCCTCAAAGTAGTGGTTCTCTCAGAGGATAGGATGGATGAGCTCATTTGGAAGGATAATTCTTCTCGCATCTTCTCAATGTCTTATGCTTTCAAGATGTTATCCTAGAAAGTTGATCCTCCCCCTTGTTCGGCTCGAGCCTAGCTTAAAAATCTCATTCCTAAGGTGAATATTGTTTTCTGGTGTACCCTTTAGAATAAAATCATGACTATTGATAATCTTTGTCACAGTGGTTTTTACTTAACCAACAGGTGCAGTCTCTATTTTAAAGACCAAGAATTGGTTGATCATTTATTCATCCACTATCCTTTTGTTGTCTCTATCTGGTCTAAGATCTTATCTTCCCTCTTGATGAGCTGGTCTTTCCCTAATAGTATCTAGGATTTATTTTTAGGATGGTGTTGTCCCTTTAGTGGAAAAAATCTCAAGATCCTTTAGAATTATATTCTCCCTCATACTCTATGGGGTATATGGTAGGAGATAAATAATCACATTTTTTGTGATTTGGCTCTTTCTCCTGATGTGGCTGAATTTAAAATTAGGAGGGCTATCTCTAAAATGTCAACATTTCTAGGGATCTTCTCATTCCAGCATCCTTCTTTGAAGAGGATATTTGTCTCCTATGAAAAGTGAATTCTAAGAACTCTGATAGATCCCCTAATAATACTAGTGAAGATGCGGTGTGGGGTTTCCTACATGTTGGCTAGGTCAAGATAAATTTTTATGGGGCTTCAAAAGGAAACCCTAGTAAGGCTAGTTGTGGTGAAGTTATTAGAGATGATAAAGGTTCTTTGGTGGCTGCAATTTCTTCTCCCATTGGCATCCAATCTAACCATATTGTTGAAGCTATGGTGGCCTACTATGGTATTAAATTAGCTAAAGATCTTAATTTCACTAAGGTTTGGATTGAGGGAGATTCTAGTAACATAATTAATTTCTTGAAAGGTACAAGTACTTCCCTGTGGACTATTCATAATTCCATCCTTATGGCTAAATATATCATCAATGATTTTGACTTGTGTCATATATCTCATGGGTACAAGTGTTAGGATTAACAAGACAGAAATAACAATTACATGCAAATATAACCAATATCAGAAAATAATAAACCACATAGAAAAGAACACAAAACACAAAGATTTAACGTGGTTCACCCAATCCCTAGGCTATGTCCACCAACAATGATTCCAATATTATTATTATCCAGTGATTACAACCTGATTACAATCTACAATCCCTTATAACTCAATACTGCCACACGAAGCTACTAAAAAACATACCACCCAAAATCCATAATCCTAAGCCATTTTATACAAGCTTTTTGTCACTTTAGGGTTAGAATTGGTTACAACATGTTGGACAAAAAAATACTAGGAAAAATTAGTCAAAAAAGTAGTGCCATATTTTTTTTCTCAAGGGCTATCACCCCGTAACCCCCACGTCAGTTCTGGCGCAACCCCCAACTCTAGTGATGGTACATGGAGAGTGTACTTCACTAATCAGTTACCAAACCAAAATCTCCCACTTGGTGACTCATCAGACTCCACACTAAACAAAAACAAGGAGGTGAATGTGGTGGCAGATGGATTTGCTAATGAAGCTGTGAACTCAAGTGAAATTATGAAATGGCAAAATGAGATGGACATTCCGCACAAGATCAAAATGTTGTTGTTATATGATCATACCCATGGTTCCACATCTACTCAATTTAATGATGAAAAATAGAATGAGGAATATTATTTTTCTTAATTTTAGTGACATCAAGTACCCTTATAATAATTTGGTAATTTATTAGTGTCACAAGTGGCAAACTTTTTGGGTGTTTTTTACTATTTTTGTGGCTTTATATTGGAAGCTGGAGTATCATCTACATTTTACTTTTAAGTTTAAGGTTTTCATTTCTGAGGAAGGTTTCTAGTTTGTTGAGATGGGATGAAATAGGATACAGATGGAACCCTTCTCATGTGAGAGTTGGAAAAATAAAGAGAAAGTTTGGAACTTTCTTAAGAATGGAGGATTGGTTGGGTATCTGGAAAAAAATCATGGGAGGGATACTGTGGTCACAAAATACTTCATCAAGAATTGGAAAAATGGAATTTTTTTGGGGGTGGTTCTATTATTAAAATTACTAAGGACATAATTGTTGAGGTTATGAGCCTTCCTAGAGGTGGCAGAAACTTCTACAAAGATATACACCTTAACAATGTTGCGATTAAGAGATTTTTGAAAGAGGAAGATGAGAAGATCCATCTAGTCAAGAGAAAGAAGAAATCCTATTATTCTCCAAAAATTATTAAAAAGGTATGGTGTAGAATCCTCTTTGTTGTGATGTAGTACATTACTTTGGATGGAAGGTTTTCTAGGGTTTACGACTATCATTTTCTACTCCTAAATTGTTTTCTCTACGGGGACAATATTTCTCTCCCGTACTACCTCCTAAAATCTTTGAATGCCAGTATCAAAGATTCCTAGGAGAATCCTCAAGGGAATCCTGCTAGGCATGAGGTCTTATGCTCCTCATTTATGAGCATTTCATGCCAAATTCTCTAGAACCTCAAACTGTGAAGCCCTTGAACTCTAGAGATGATTATTTTGAGGAGGATGAAGATGATGGGGAAGATTATGATACGAAGGTGGATTATGAATCTGATTCTTTATAGGATATTGTTAGAAACCCTAGTAACAAGGGAAAATATGTTGCTAAGGGTACTGGTTCTAAAAATCATGTGAGATAGAAAAGAAGATCCTTTATTCTTGATGATTCTACTTTTGGTAGTGACGATGACACAATTGAGGAAATGGAAGATATTGATGAGATGCAGGTGGAGACTTGCAAGAAGGGAAAGAATTTATGGGGAACCCACAATATCCCTGTGGATTTTCCTCCCCCTACCTTTTTTAAGGAAGCTGAGGCTTGCACTCAAGGGACTTCCTGTATGGAGGCCCCCACTAATATACTCCTAAACCTAATCCTGGTTTGAAAGGTATCACTAAGTGTAGTGTTACTAGGGTGGAGCAAGAAAAGGAAGCCCTTAATTGGGTCTTCAATGAGCTTATCAACTTGAAAAATGGGAATGCTAGACTCACAACTAGAATCAACATTCTCAAAACTATGGGACTGGGGGATAAACCCTTTTTGGTCTTTTTGAATGAGCTTAAGGCATCCATAAACAAAGTTGATGGGATTATTGACACCTGTGAATTAAACTTGATGTAGTGAATGAAAAAATCTCAAAATGTGACTATGTACTAGCATCCTTGGAATCTAAAGTTGTGGTCTTTGATTAGAGACTTTATAACATATAGGTGACTCTTAGGTTGATTGGTGATCAAAATTGCAACATCCTTCAAGCTTCGACTAACTAGATCAAGTTTCTCATCAATAGCTGGGAGAAGATCAAAGATGAAGAGAACTCATGGTATGGATGATCCTGGTACTAGATCCTAGTGTGCTAGTAAAGAGATTAATAATCTTAAGGCTTCTGCCATGAATATGGATCTCCTAGCGATCAAAGTTGTTGAGCTTATTAATATTATTTAGTGATCCTATTCTTCTAGTATATTGTCCTTTTTTGTCTGGTTGTGTTCTTAGGTAGCTGGCCTTTGTCCCTATCTGGTTGTTCTTATGTTGCAGTCCCTCTTGGTTGTTGGTCCTTAGGTTGTCCTTTTTGGTTTCTTAGTTGTACGCTATTTTTGGTACTTAATGTTTAATATCCCTACTCTTTTGTAAAAGGTTTAGGACCTTTCAAATTATCTTTTCCTCTTAATCAGAACATAATCATTGATTTCCATATTGTTTAAATGTTGAAGCTTACTTTGGAAAAAATATGAATTATTGAATGATACCTCAACAATCATTCAAGATTTTTTCCATCTATTGGATGTTCCTAAACATATATAGTATTGATGAACCCTAACAATTCTAAAAAAATGATTAAAATTAGAAAAATTCTAAGATATCAATGAAAAAGGTGGTCATTATTCTCTTTTAAATGAATTTCCTTAAAAAAATACTTTGAAATATTTGAATATGTCCATTATTTATCCTCAAATTATGACCCCTAATATTTTATTATATCCTAATTCCAAGCCTATTAAACATAAAATTAAAAAAAATAATCCCAAGATTACATTTCTTGTTAAGGTTGAAATTGAGAGGCTCCTCAAAGATGTCTTTATCCACCCTATTGAATATTCTCCTTGGATCTCAAATATTGCTACTATTGCTAAACTAATAATTATATTTGAATGTGCACTAACTTTAGAGACCTTAAAAGAGCTTCCTTAAAAGATGAATTTACCCTTACAAACCTTGACATGATTATTGATTTCATTGTGTCCCATGTTTTATCATCCTTTATGGATTGCTTATCAAGATATAACCATTTTTTATTAATCCTCAAGATCAAATATTAAATATCCTTTATAACACCACTGGGAACATTTTATTAGGTTGTGATGTTATTTTTTTCTAAAGAATGTTGGTTCAACATATCCACTTTCTATGTCTCTTATCTTTTATGATTATATACATAGAGTATTGGAGGACTATGTTGATGATATCTTGGCCAAATCTATTTCACACAAAGATCATGTCAAAATTCATTGGAAAATATTTTAATACATTCATTAATCTAACATGTGCTTGAATGCCTTAAATGGCGTATCCTATGTTGATATTAAAAAACTATTGGGAATTGTTGTTTCATATTTTAGTGTCATAAATTGAATCTTTAGCAAACTTTCACACTCATTTAGGGCTCTATTTGGTGCTTCTCCTTCCATGCTCCCAAATTTGATTAATTTTATAAAACCAATGTTTAAGTTTAGAAGCTCAATGCCCTTTTATTCTCTATGACCTATTTTCATCCCACCAAGACTAGACTATGATTCCTACCACCTTAGTTCCATTGGACTATGATGATAGGAACCATTTTCTATCCAAAAGAGGCCCAAACTTGAATGCTCTAATGATTAAAAAATGTTGACTGGTAAAATGCTCCTAATGTCAGTCCTCTTCTAACTTATTAACATGTTTTGTGAGGTCAGTAAATAATCAAGCCTCACCACTCATTTGTATCATCACATGCCAACGAATTCACTTGTCATTAATCAATTGAGTAATAATTTTAGTCATTTTCTCTTGGAAACTACAATTGAAACAATTGTTGTATTGTCATTAATGTCAAACCTTAACTGGTAAGATAGTTGCTATCTAAGAAAGTACTATATCTATTGATTGATGAAAAGGATTAGGGAAAGGGAGATAACAAGAGTACCTAAGGAAAGGTTGAGTTATTTGATACTTCAATGGGTACTTGATTATTTGGCACATTGATAAGATAATGTATTTTTTATCTAAGTAAGAAGAAAGACTGAAGAAGTAGGCTTAACCGAGAAAAAGTGAAGAAATCTAGTTTAAGCTGAGTGATGTTAGTGTTGATTGAGTGCCAGTATATGCTGAGTAAATCTAGTGTTGACCAAATATCAGTTTATGCCGAGTGCCAGGAAATTACTGAGAAAGACAATGTTATCCAAGGAAGACAATTTGTAGAGATGACCGAGTTATGCAGTGATGACCGAGGAGATGAACACAGTATTAATCGAGTGTTAGTAATTTACATTTGGAGAAAGAATTCAGATTCCCAACCAGCATAGTTGAATTATTGGGTTATGTAAATCATGTTGACTTTATTAATTGATTGTATGGAGAATTTAATGCATGGTAAATCATTTTATTATGGATTCAATGAGAAGTTTAAAGATGTATCTAGAAGGAAGGATGAAGAACTTAAATGTTGGAAGGATTCAATGAATCTGACCTAAATCTAAGATCTATGAAGGAGATTAAGTAGAAAAAGATGGATCTACCTAATTGAAGAGGTATAAAGGAAAACCTAATTGTGAGGTTATAGAGTATGCTAAAGTTGTTGATGTTATTGGCTGATAAGTCTAAGCAGAAGGCTGAAGGTGAAGGAGTTGATCAGAGTTGTGATTGCTTAAAGAGAATTCCAATCAGATCAATGATGGAGATGGAAATGGACCTCAGTTAGTAAATCAACATCTATGTGTGAATTGGATCTGTTATTTGCAAAGTGAGTTGTATGTTTTTTAGATCAGAAACTACTGCTACTTTCTAATCATTGTATCAGTTGAAATCCTTTAATCAAGGTTGACCTAATAGTCATTATTTAAATCCTTTAATCAAGGTGGAATTCTAATGAAATGTACTTAAATCCTTTAACCAGGTCACCTGTGACAAAATGTTTAAATCCTTTGACAGGGTGACACCTAACAGTGTGTTTGCAAACCTTTAACAAGGTTGGCTTTTCACAAAGCTCACTTTAGAAGAGTGAAAATATAAGTAACATGTTACAAAGTGGTTATTTCAAAATTTGGTTTCCACTATAAATCCCAGTGTTATACTTGTGTGAATTTTTTGACGTGAATGTTTTTATATTTTGCAAGTTAATTATTTTTGGACAGTGGACTGCGTGTTATATATTTCTGGTATATATACTTTAGAGATCGAGTTGTGTTGGTGATTAGATCTGAGATTGTTGAAGTGTCTAAAAGTTCAATTGGTACATCTAGACCTAAGAACAACTGATTCTATTAGGAATGAATGCTAAATTTTTTTCAGACATTCTGTAGCAGTTGTTGTTGCATTCATGACTATGATTGTCATTGATGTCAACACAGTGCTTTACCAAAGACTTGCAGAGAAGCAGATAGAGTTTGGATTAGCACACATGGGTTATTGTAGTTGGAGCTATGTGATGTTGAGGTTATACTCTTTGATATGTCATATGTCTATGGTTAAGAGCGCAGACATTAATACATTGATTCATGGAAGTTATGATCATTTTGGTGAAAGCAATATTCAGGTAGTGTTCCTGAGTAGCGGTTTGTGGAAATTTGATGATATCTTCTAATCAGGATGGAATCTAGTTTTGTGCAGTTAAAGGGAAGTTGAAGACACATTGATAGTGACATGGTTGATAGTGTAGACTTTGAGATCACATGAGTGAAGATTTATTGTATTTGGAAGCCAACAATTTTGTATAATTTTGGTGTAGCGTGTGGAAACTTTTATTTTGTAATTGTATGCCGACTCATTTGTAATATTTGGGTGTGGTATAAATGAAGGAATGTATTTCCTTGCTATAATTTTGTTGTTGTATGTAGTTGTAATGTGAAAGTGTGTAATTATGATATGGTAGTAGCGATTGTGATGTTGTATGCATGAAGTGAAGAAAAGATCTAAGTATGAAAGTGAATTTGTGAAGGAAGACATGTGAAGTACAAAGATATGGAATTGAGATTTGATGTAACAGTGAGTGTGGTTTGGCACAGTCAAAGAAGAGGTAACATATTATTCTGTTGAGTAATGCAAAGATTATTTGGACAGTGTGTTCAATGAGCTTACCCTGAAGCTATTTGGGCAGTGGGTCCTTCTGTCTTCCATAATTCTTAACCGGGTTAGAATCTTTTAACATGGATTCAAAATCTCCTAACAGGGATTCATATGTACTAAATGTATTTCATAAGACTCCTAACAAAGTCCATCCTCTCAGAAGGAATATTCATATTAGTACATCTTTTGTGGGCATCATTCCACGGGGATTTACTCTTTGATCAAGAGGTTCCCTAGTCAACATATCTTGTCTTATTGTGTTATTGTGTATGAATATCTTTCTATGGTTGGTAATTATATTGCTTATATGGTTTAATGCTATTGAGATGATAAAATTTATAATTATCTGATAATTGATTCACCCCCCCCCCCTCTTAGTTATCTTGGTGGACTTTACTTTCTAACAATTGGTATCAGAGTGGCAGGTCCTTGAAAAAGAAGTTTAACAACTTAAGGAGATCCATGGTGAATTTTAGGAAAGAAAGCCCTAAGTTTGATGGAGTAAATTTTGTCAGCTAGAAAGAAAAGATGAAGACACACCTATTATGTTTAGGACCAGGTTATTGGTTGATTATAAAGAATAATAAGATTATCATTGAAGAGGAAAATCTTGAAACATCTACTGCAGAAGAGAGAGATCTATTCATGTGTAACATATTTGCAAGAGAAGCACTTTTGATAGCACTTCCAGACAATGAGTATAGTTAGGTAAAATATTTGAAAAAATCTCATGAAATTTGGAATGCTTTACATTCTAGTTTTGAAGGTGATGAACATGCAAAAAGAGTTAGATTACATAATTGGATATGTGCATTTGAAGATATAAGAATGTTGGAAGATGAATCTATTAGAAGTTATATTGATAGAATGTTAGAGATCATTACAGGTATAAAATCTTATGGAGGAACAAAGACAAAGAATGAAGTGATATGGAAAATTCTGAGGACATTAACTCCTGTATTTAAGCAGACAACACAAATGATTGAACAAGTGATACCTTGTACAACAAACTTTACAAGAGAGACTCTTCTTGGAAGATTGGAAGCAGCACAAGGGAACCTGAGATTATCAGGAAACTTACCTAGAATGGAGACAACATTCAGTGCTCTTAGTGTTCACCCTACTTTGTCAAGAAGCATCAGTGTGAGCGGAGATTATGCTAGTAGCAACAGATCTAGAAATGAAGAAGACAAGAAGATTGAAGAAGGTATTTCCTTGCTTGTGAAAAGAGAACCAAATAGTAAGAAAATATTTAAATGTTGGACTTGTCAAGAATATGGTCATTTTGCATCTAAATGTCCTAAGAGAGTTAAAAAGTACAGAAGTAATTTCAAACCTAGAAGATCTAAGGAATGTTATTATGCTAATGATGAAGATCTTGAAGCTAGTATAGAAAGAACTTTAAGTGAAAGTGATACTGAAAATAATGATGACATAGGATTTGTAGCAATTAAAGAAGAAAGTCCTAAAAATGATGTTAAGGAAGAAAAACCCTTAGTTTCTCAAGTTGAAAAGAAAGTTGATTGGATTATAGATAGTGGTTGTTCACATCATATGACTAGAGACATGAAAAAGTTCATAAATTTGAATGAATATGATGGAGGAGTTGTTAGAGTTGGAAACAATGCACATTGTTTGATTAAAGGTATAGGATCTATTACTCTTGATGGAAAGACTAATACTGATGATTTTTATTTTGTGGATGCATTGAAACATAATCTTTTGAGTGTTGGACAGTTAGTTGATAAGGGATATCAAGTTTGGTTTACTGAGAAAACTTGTGTGATAAAGGATAAAGAGGGAAATCTGATTGGAACTAGATCTAGAACTAGAGGTAATGTATTTCAGTTGAATCCTACTGAGATGACATGTTTGATTACTAAAATTGATGACAATTGGTTGTGGCATAGAAGGTTTTGTCATATAAACTTTGATAACATTGTGAAAGTAAGTTCTACACTTGTAGTAAGAGATTTACCTAAAATTATGAATCCTACTAACATGATTTGCAAAGAATGTGTAATAGCTAAACAAAAAAGAAGTTCTTTTCCTAGTAAGAAGTTTACATCTATAGAGAAGCTGGAGATTGTTCATACAAATTTGAGCAGTCCTACCAGGACTAGAGGATTCTATGGAGAAGGTATTTTATGATTCTTGTTGATGATTTTACAAGAATGATGTGGATTTACTAGTACATTTGACATCATTTTTCTACGAAAATTATCGACCATTAATGAAAATGGTTTAGGTTGGTCGGGGTATAGAAGGAAAAATTTGTTTTTTTTTAAAAACCATGCCCGTGTTGGTCAAAATTTCCACCAATACCATGTCGGTCAAAATTTAGACCAACACAGACATATTACTTAAAAAAAACATTTCAATTCTCATTTTCATTTTTATGGTTGCAGCGCACGAATTAGGATTTTCATTTTTTTTACGGTTACAGCACGCAAATTAGGATTTTCATTTCTAAGCTAAGGAGCGGAGCTTATTCTAGGTCGTGAAGAGCCCTACACCCAAGGTTAATAGCACATTTCATCATTTATCTTCTGTGGAGTTTGAGGTATCTTCCGTGTTTTCTATATTTCATTTCCTACTGGATTGTCATTTTCTTGTCACCTTTATTAGTAATAAGCTGGTAGGTGATTGAGTCAATGAGTATTCTTAGTGGTGAGTACGGTTTGACTAGGGTTTGTAAATGCTATGATCGAGAATTATGAAGGCTGCGACTAGGGTTTAGGATGCAACATGACATTGTACATCTGGTATAACCAATGCATTTGTAGATTTAAGGCATTTGTAGATTTAAGAGATGCACATAAGAGAATTTATGGCATGCCTAAACACAAATGCACATATCATTGTTTAGGATGCAGCATGACATTATACATCTGGTATAACCAATGCATTTGCAGATTTAAGGCATTTGCAGATTTAAGGGATGCACGTAAGAGAATTTTTGGCATGCTTAAACACAAACGCACATATCATGTTTCACCTACTAGGTCACAAGAGCATATACAAGATTCTTGATAAAATAGGTAGCCAATGCATCCTATTGAAGGGAGAGAAAATAAAAAATAATAAAATAGAAATCAACAACAACATGGGAACCATAACAATGATCAAGTTCCATAAAACTATTGCCAATAGTAGTTTAGTACTCAGTAGTAAAATCAATGGTTTGGCAATGTGCCAAACCCTAGACATCAAGTTTGAATACAAGCTCAAAGGTTTTTTTCTTTCAAAGTTCAAACACCTTGTAGGAGCAAAAATATATAGACATGAATTGGATTTCTTTGGAATTTCTAATTACCCAAACACAATCCCTGGTGAAATAAAAGGAATGATTCATATGTTTCAAGGTAATAATGTAGTAATTGGGGAAGAACATCTAAGTTATTTCATCAATACTACACATGAATATGAGACAAACAATGAGGACGCCATGATAAAATTGTTTGTGAATTCCTTAAAATAAAGTGCCAAAGAATGGTACAAAAATATCCTAGACAGTAGTACTATTTCTTCATATTCCTATTTCTTCATATTTCTTCTAAATAGTGTGATGACTATCCCAACTAGAGAATCACAACTTTATATTATAGGTTCTTCATGGCACCTTTCAACTTGTCCAATTATGCAAACTAGCTTGCTTGGGGCAGCTATATCTAGTTGTGAGATTTTCATATCTAATCTCTTAACATATTTACTAGAAGCCCTCATATTTCTCTTAGTAAGAATAGTTGTGGCATAGGATACTTCAACTGTTTGTGGACCCTTTGTCTATCTAGGAGATATTTGTACCTTGAAACATATGAATCATTCGTGTTTGTGCATCCTCATTGTCTATCTCATATTCATGTGTAGTTGATTTAAATAATAGATTCGTCACTACAATGAGAAAGTTACCACCACACATCAAACATAAGGTGCATTTGATTGAAATATTGGTCATTGTTTACAAGACAAAGGTTCCACAAACAGTTGAAGGATCCTATGCCACAACTATTCAGCTTACTGAGAGAAATATGAGGGATTCTCTAGTTGGGACAGTCATCACACTATTCCCCTAAGCACTATGGCTTTTCCTTCTCATCCACAAGAAACTCTAACATCATTCTAAACTCTTCTATACTCTACCCATATCCATTCCAATCCATTGATCCAATCCATTCATACTTCTACACAAACAAATTAACTCGCCAAAATGCTGTCATTCTGGGATAGTCATACCATGTCCATAAAACTATACCAATATTTGAAATAAAAGGAATGATTCATATATTTCAAGGTAATAATGCAGTAATTAGGGAAGAACATCTAATTTATTTCATCAATACTACACATGAATATGAGATAGACAATGAGGATGCCATGATAAAATTGTTTGTGAATTCCTTAAAAGAAAGTGCCAAAGAATGGTACAAAAATATCCTAGATAGTAGTACTATTTCTTCATATTCATATTTTTTCATATTTCTTCTAAATAGTGTGATGACTATCCCAACTAGAGAATCACAACTTTATATTATAGGTTCTTCATGGCACCTTTCAACTTGTCCAATTATGCAAACTGGCTTGCCTGGGGTAGCTGTATCTAGTTGTGAGATTTTCATATTTGATCTCTTAACATATTTACTAGAAGCCCTCATATTTCTCTCAGTAAGAATAGTTGTGGCATAGGATACTTCAACTATTTGTGGACTCTTTGTCTATCTAGGATATTTTTGTACCTTGAAACATATGAATCATTCCTATTTGTGCATCCTCATTGTCTATCTCATATTCATGTGTAGTTAATTTAAACAATAGATTCAGCACTACAATGAGAAAGTTACCACCACATGTCAAACATAAGGTGCATTTGATTGAAAGATTGGTCATTGTTTACAAGACAAAGGGTCCACAAACAGTTGAAGGATCCTATGCCTTACCCTTGTTGTTTCAAATATATGATTTGGGTACGCATAGAGGGCACATTAATTAGGGTACATATAGTTCATTTATGGGCTTTTTCTTGGATAGCTAATTGCTCATCTGTCATCTACATTATTTATAAGCTAAGGATCTAGGCTTAGGCTAGAAAGATGTCTTCCCAAACACATAAAAAAATTACACATAAACATGACAACTGAGAAACATAAATGTAGATTTCACAATAGCTGAGAAACATAATTGTAGGCATCATGGTCACAATTTTTTGGAGACAACATAATTGAGTTGTATACCCAGACGATGGAGAGCAACTTCTGCTCCTTCGATTCCAAGTTGACACTGTGGGATCCAAAGACCATAGATAAGGAATAAATTAAGAGAGTGGAGGAGGGCCATAATGACAAAAATAATACAGGACAAACCTCAAGTTAAATGAGGCAACTGCAAACATTTTAATAGAATTCTATTAAAATGTTTGTAGTTGCCTCATTTAACTTGAGGTTTGTCCTGTATTATTTTTGTCATTATGGCCCTCCTCCACTCTCTCAATTTATTCCTCATCTATGGTCTTGGGATCCCGCATTGTCAACTTGGAACTGGAGGAGCAGAAGTTGATCTTCATCATCTAGGTATACCACTCAATTACATTGTCTCCAAAAAAATGTGATCATGATGCCTACAATTATGTTTCTCAGTTGTTGTTTCCCAGGACCCCTTATGAACCTTTACAACCATTTAAAACCTCTAAGAATACATTTTAGAGGTCTTAAAATGTCGTAAAGGGTCATAAGAGGCTCCTAGGAGGGGCCAGATGAGCTTCCACCTTCACGTGGTTGGCCCTGTTAAGTAGAGAATGTTAATTAAACTATTCTTGAAACATAATTGTAGACATCATGGTCACATTAGGGATGAAACTATTCCAAGTTGACACTGTGGGATGGAGAAAAAATTGGAACCAAAGGTGCAGAAGTTTCTCTCCATCGTCTGGGTATACCACTCAATTACATTGTCTCCAAAAAAATGTGACCATGATGCCTACAATTATGTTTCTCAGATAATGTTAAACTATTCTTGAAACAAAGAGAAGCTCAAAGAGAAGCTAGCAACAACCAACAAAATGAGTGTGGACACCTGAAGATAAATATCAAATAGGGGAAAAACACCTGCAACAACAGAGGCAATAGCTGTAGATATAGATGAGGATATCGTAGAAATCCCTAATTTAGTGTTTCAGAGAACAAACGATGGACTGTGAATTAGGCATTTCTATGATATCATCATCTAAATCTATTATTTACATTGGAATGTAGCCTGCGGATATTGATACTACACCGGTCGAGCACGATGGAGGCATCAATTCTAATGTGAATTGTAGTACTCAAGGTATACATTTTCTATTCAAATTTTGATTAATGAATATTTAATACAAGCAAACATATTCAATTGTTTAAGGTGGATTAGTTGTGATGATGAGACATGCCATTTAGATGTTAACTATGACAGTCTCTTGGTTTCAGGCAATGAAGAAGGAGAAGCCTAGTTCAATATGCAATCTCGTAGAATATGCACAGATATCAAGTGGAGTTGAAAAACACAACAAGGTTTCATTTTTTATAGAGGTCTTTAATTGTGTATTTTAAGTTATAGACCATCACGAAAATGTAAATGTGTTGTGTTTTTTCAACTCCACTTGATCTCTGTGCATATTCTGCTTGTGTTGCACGTGCATTCTCGATTCAAAGTGGGAAAAATCTTATTTTTGATGCAAGGGAGAGAAGCCAAACACAAAGAACATGCAAATAAACATGACAGCTACAAAACATAAATGTAGGTATCACAATAGTTGAGAAACATAAATGTAGGCATCATGGTCCCAATTGTTTGGAGACACAACATAATTAAATGCTATACCCAGAAAATGCAACACAACCACTACTCCTATAGTTCTAAGTTGACACTGTGGATCCAAAAACCATATATAGATTCCTTATCTTTGGTTTTTGGATCCTGCAGTGTCAACTTAGAACTACAGGAGTAGTGGTTGCATTGCATCATCTGGGTATACCACTCAATTATGTTGTGTTTCCAAAACATTGTGACCATGATGCCTACATTTATGTTTCTCAGCTGTTGTGTCATAGGACCCCTTATGACCCTTTACGACCATTTATGACCTCTAAGAATACATCTTAGAGGTCTTAAAATGTCATAAAGGGTCATAAGAGGCTCCTAGGAGGGGCCAGATGAGCTTCTACCTTCATGTGGTTGGCCCTGTTAAGTAGAGAATGTTAAACTATTATTGAAACAAAGAGAAGCTCAATAATTTATATCTGAATACCAATTTTGTTCTTATCAAATCGTCAAAACATTTAAATAGTCTTTTAAACTGCTATTAAAAATAAAATATTTAATCAACATTTACTTATAGATTTGTGTGCTTGTCTGAGTTTGATACGCAGATCTGCGTATCAAACTCAGACAAGCACACAAATCTGTAGGTAAATGAAGCTTTCTTAGTCAGTTTGATTTTAATTGAGGTTGTGAATATACAATACAATGAAAATGCTTTGTTCAATCTAATTGTGCTAAATAGAAGAAAATAGCTAAATCAAAGCTTCATAGATTCATATATGCATACTAATTATAGACAAGCAATATATTTAACTAAAATAAGGAATATATTGAAAATGGTGTCACATTTTTTTTTAACAAAAGTTAGTATTGGTTGAAATTTTGTCCTTTACATAGTACTAAATTCGACTAGGATGCTATACATTCAACGGTCCATTCGATGAATTTTCATGGATAATTCGATGAACGAATGGACTAAATTCAACCAAGATGCTATACATTCGATGAATTGGGGTGGATAATTCAATGACAAAATGGTCTCAATTTTGACCGTCCAACCAATTGATCAACGTCTTATTCTTCCAGTTCTAGGGGATTATTGCAGTCAATAATTCGACCAGTTATGGGGTCAAAATTTCAACTATTATTTACCATGTAGAAAATTTGACAAAAAAAGATCGACGACAGTTTTAGTCACCTATTCGACCAATTGTTGTAGAAAAATTGACTAATTCTCCTCAAAATTTAATGTAAAATTTACTAGTGATTTCATTTCTTAAAGAAAAATCTGAAGCATTTGATAAGTTTAAGATTGTTAAGAATAAAGTTGAGAATGAATCTGGAATGAAGATTAAATGTTTGAGATCTGATAGGGGTGGAGAATTTACTTCTAGAGAGTTTAACAACTTTTGTGAAGAAAATGACATTAAAAGACAGTATTTAGCCCCTAGAACACCTGAACAAAATGGCATTGCAGAAAGAAGGAACAAATCAGTAACTGAAGTAGCAAGAGCTATGTTGTTTGAAAATGATTTGGCAAAGATATTCTGGAGAGAAGTAGTGAACACAACATTGTATACAATGAACATAGTACAAATAAGAGCAGACACAGACAAGACACCTTATGAATTATGGTTTGGACATGCACCCTTAGTTAAGCATTTTAGAATTTTTGGAAAAAAATGTTATATAAAGAGAGATGATGATATTGGAAAGTTTGATCCTAGAAGTGATGAAGGTATATTTCTTGGATATTATTTGAAAAGAAAAGCATATAAATGTTTCAATAAAAGAACTAAGACTATTGTTGAAAGCGCAAATGTTAAAGTTGATGAAAAGTTCAAAATTCAGGAAAGAATGCTTGATTATGAATCTGATGAAGAAGCTCATCCTAAACCTAACACTGGAACTACTGAATTGTTTTATGAAACTGACAGTGATTTGTTGAATGAAAGCCACAGTGAAGTTATTGAAGAACCTACATTTGAAGAGAGATCTGAGATAGTGACACCTAGTAAGAGTTTGTTAAGGAATCATCCTTTTGAACAGATTATTGGGAGTATCAAAAGAGGAGTTCTTACTCAAAATAAGGCACAAGAACAGTTATGTTTGATTTCTCAAATTGAGCCTAAGACTACTAATGAAGCTTGTGAAGATGAAAGTTGGACTAATGGTATGAAAGAAGAACTAGATCAGATTGAAAAGAATAAGACATGGGAATTGGTCACTAGACCTAAAAATAAGAATGTTATTGGAACTAAATGGGTATTCAGAAACAAGATGAATGAACAAGGAAAAGTAGTAAGAAACAAAGCAAGATTGGTATGTAAGGGTTACTCACAACAAGAAGGAATTGACTATGAAGAAACCTTTGCACCTATTGCAAGAATTGAAGCAATAAGAATGTTTTTGGCATATGCAGCTTACAAGAAATTCAAAGTGTATCAGATGAATGTGAAGTCAGCATTTCTAAATGGAGAATTGGAAGAAGAAGTCTACATTGAGCAGCCTAAAGATTTTCCTTTAACTCAACAAGGAGACATGGTATGTAAATTGAAGAAAGCTTTATATGGACTTAAACAAGCACCTAGAACTTGGTATGCAAGACTAGATAAGTATTTGTTAAAATTGGGATTTATAAAAGGAACAACTCATAGCAATCTGTACACAAAAGAAATTGAAAATGGTTTTTTAGTTATAGTTATTTTTATTGATGACATTATCTTTGGAGGAGAAGATGAAGCTAGTGACAAATTTGCTGATGAAATGAAGACTGAATTTGAAATGAGTATGATTGGTGAGATGAAATACTTTTTGGGATTACAGATAACATAAAATAATGATGGTATCTTTGTAAGTCAAACAAAGTACTTGAATGACTTGTTGAAAATATTTGGAATGGAGGATTGTAAACTAGTTGGAACACCTATGGTGATCGGACATAAGTTATCTAGCACAGATGAGACTCCTACAGTAGAACAAAAGAAATACAAATCTATGATTGGAGGATTATAGTATTTGACTCATACAAGATTTGATATGGCACATTTAGTTGGAATTGTAGCAAGATTTTAAGTTGAACCTAGAGAATCACATTATGCAGCAGTGAAGAGGATACTAAGATATTTAAGAGGCACAATGGACTATGGACTAAGGTATGAAAAATCTGATGATTTTACCCTATGTGCATATATAGATGTTGATTAGGGAGTCAGTGTTGATGATAAGAAAAGCACCAATGGTGGAGAATTTTTCCTTGGAGGAAGATTAGTTTCTTGGCTAAGCAAGAAGCATAATTATATCTCACAAAGCACATCAAAAGGAGAATATGTAGCAGTAGCAAACAATTGTAACCAGATAATTTGGATGAAGCAGATGCTAAAAGATATTGGAATAAAATTTGTTGAACTTGTTTTTAGACATTGTGACAACACTAGTAGAGTTAGTATGTCTAAGAATCCTATATTACATTCTAAGAAAAAACATATAGAGATTAAGTATTATGTTGTAAGAGAGAACATTGCTAAGAAAGAAGTCAGACTTGAGTACATAAGTACAAAGGAGTAGATAGCAAATATATTCACAAAGCATTTGCCTAAGGATACATTTGTGTATTTGAGAGGTATGCTTGGGGTTATGCCCTAGCCTACTTTTGAGAAGTGATGCAATTGGTTGCATCTGTCTAGTGGTATATGAGCCTTATCTTTCTTCTGGACTGTATGTTGGTACTTCCTCTATGGGGGCATATGTGTATCTAAGCCGAGTCATGAGAACTGTAGTAAATGTATTTTCTAAAAAGTGTCTTTTGACATTGAGTTGTTGTTGACTTAGTGATGGAAATTCTATCATTGATTTCAATGGGGGAGAAGTATGCATGAAAAACAATCTGAGACATCTTTTGAAGAGAACTGAACAAGATAACGAAGCAAGATTTGATTGATGAAGGGGATTTGAAGAAGCAGTGTTGCAGTATTGGATTTTTGGAATATTGGATGTTTTTAATGTATGTTTCCATCAATTCCAATGGGGGAGATTTTTAGGAATGAATGCTAAATGTTTGGCAGACATTGTATAGCAGTTGTTGTTGCATTCATGACTATGATTGTCATTGATGTCAACACAATGATTTACCAAAGACTTGCAGAGAAGTAGATAGAGTTTGGATTAGTGCACATGGGTTATTGCAATTGGAGCTATGCAATGTTGAGGTTATACTCTTTGATATGTCATATGTCTATGGTTAAGAGCACAAATAGTAATTTATTGATTCATGGAAGTTATAATCATTTTGGTGAAAGCAGTATTCAGGTAGTGTTCCTGAGTAGCAGTTTGTGGAAATCGGATGATATCTCCTAATCAGGATGGAATATGGTTTTGTGCAGTTAAAGGGAAGTTGAAGACACATTGATAGTCATGTGGTTGATAGTACATACTTTGAGGTCACATGAGTGAAGATTTATTGTATTTGGAAGTCGACAGTTTTGTATAATTTTGGTGTAGCATGTGGAAACTTTTATTTTATAATTGTATGCCAACTCATTTGTAATTATTTGAGTGTGGTATAAAGGAAGGAATGTATTTCCTTATTATAATGTTCTTGTTGTATGTATTTTTAATGTGAAAGTGTGGAATTATGATATGGTAGTAGCAATTGTTGTATGCATGAAGTGAAGAAAAGAGCTAAGTATGAAAGCGAATTTGTGAAGGAAGACATGCGAAGTACAAAGATCTAGAATTGAGATCTGATGTAATAGTGAGTGTGGTTTGGCATAGTTAGAGAAGAGGTAACATATTATTCTATTGAGTAATGCAAAGATTATTTGGACAGTGTGTTCAGTGATCTTACCCTGAAGTTGTTTGGGCAGTGGGTCCTTCTATCTTCCATAACTCTTAACCGGGTTAGAATCTTTTAATAGGGATTCAAAATCTCATAACAGAGATTCATATGTACTAAATGTATTTCATAAGACTCCTAATGGAGTCCATCCTCTCATAAGGAATATTCATATTAGTACATATTTTGTGGGCATCATTCCCACCGGGGTTTACTCTTTGATCAAGAGGTTCCCTAGTCAACATATCTTGTGTTATTGTGTTATTGTGTATGAATATCTTTCAATGGTTGGTAATTATATTTCTCATATGGTTTAATTCTATTGAAGATGATAAAAGTTATAATTATCTGATAACTAATTCACCCCCCCTCTTAGTTATCTTGGTGGACTTTACTTTCTAACAGATTCACCCGCACTCTATTGTTCTAAATAATATTAACAATTGGTATTAGAGTTGTTGGTGCTTACAGAGAAAATTTTAAAGGTAGTTGAAGCTAATGATCAAGCTGTATAAAAAGGAGGCACCAAAGTTGAACAAGGAGAACTTCCTTGCATGGAAGAGTCTAATGAAACTACATCTAGTTGGTATTGGTGATTCGGTAAAGTACTATGTTCAACATGACTATGTTATACCTACTGCACCTTTGACTATCGAGGAGATGAAAGAAAAATAAGAACACAATCAAGCAATATTGGAGATTGCATCTGCCTTAAGCTATCCTAAATTGAAGATGTCAAAGATTGCAGTACTAGAAAGCAAATGTGGGATACACTTGCAACCATCTATGGTGGTGATACAAATGTACTAAGAGCAAAAGCTGAAAGCTAGAGAGGTAAGTTTGATGAAATAAAAATGCAAGAAGGTGAAAATATTACTCAATGTTGTGGTAGAATTAAGGAGATAGTGAATACTATTAGAGGAGCTAATGGAATCATTTATGATGAGATTTTCATTGGCAAGGTATTGAGAATTTTACTTCCTAACTCCCATCCCTTCTTTCTAATTTCTCCTCACCCACGTGCCATGAGGAGTCTATAAGGTAGATAGGGTAGTTGTTAGATGTAGGATATTTAGAGGATTAAAAGATTGTTTAGTAGGATGTTTAGTAGATAAGTTTAATTAGTAGGTTGTTAAGATAGTTTAGAATATTAATTAAATATGTTATTTTGAGATAATGTGTTATTAATAACATTAGATGGAATTTTTTATGAAAAGCAATTTTATTATCAAAAAGGCTAGTTTAATAAAGTTAGTTTAGTGAGTAGTTAAGTTAGATATTTAGATAGTTAGTTTGCTAAGCTAGTTTAGGGGTTAATAAAGGTTGTTAGATAACATATGATATCATGTTTGTTTTGTAAATTTTGTGTTATGCAATGTAATTCTTTTATTAATTAAATTATGTTATTTTGTTATTATGCAAATAATGATTGTCATGGATAGATGTATGTTTGCATTGTTTTGTTATATTAATTTGTTAATGTTATTTAATCCAATGATGTAAATATTAGAACATGTTATGTTTTATAGGTTAATATATTATAATTTATTAATTAATTAATAATTATATTAATTAATTAATATTTTATAATTATTAATTAATAATACACTTATATAATATTTAAGAATAGGTTGACCTACATGGTACACCGTTAACATTAATCAACCATGTCCTCTTAGTCAACCTTTGAGATCTCTAGTTGACGAACGATAATTTTGATCGTCATGAAGATGGACGTACTTAACCTTAATTAATTTTCCTCTAGCATCCTTTTTAGACAACATTGTCGAGGTTGTTCACCTGATTCATTGTAACCTCGTAGTTGAACTCACTAACCCGCATCTTGTGTGTAGAAAACTTATCACCTTTTAAAAAAAATTTGTTGGTTGTGTTTTGTCCCAACTTTTGGGCATCACATTGCAGTACTAGAAAGCAAATGTGGGATACACTTGCAACCATCTATGGTGGTGATACAAATGTACTAAGAGCAAAAGCTGAAAGCTAGAGAGGTAAGTTTGATGAAATAAAAATGCAAGAAGGTGAAAATATTACTCAATGTTGTGGTAGAATTAAGGAGATAGTGAATACTATTAGAGGAGCTAATGGAATCATTTATGATGAGATTTTCATTGGCAAGTTATTGAGAACTTTACTTCCTATCTATGCTATCATAATTTCTACAATTCAAGAATCAAGATGTAACCTTGGTAATGTTCTAACTCTGGAAAGTCTTATTGGTAAGCTTACTACTTTTGAGCTATCTAACTATGATAACTACATTTTTTCCTAATGTTGAATATGCATTCAAGTCACAAATGGTCTTTCATAAATATAAGAGAGAAAAAGAAAAATGTGTGAAAAGTGAAAGTGATAGTGAAAGTGACAGTGATACTTTTGATGAGGAACTAGATGATCTTGAAGCACTCATGGCTAGAAGATTAAAAAGAGGAAAAGGAAAATATAAAGGTAAACTTCCTATAATCTATTTTTCATGTAATAAAGTTGGCCATATTGCAGCAAGATGTCCTGACAGGAATGACAAGGATGATGAAAGAGAAAGAAAGTACAAGGATAAGAGAGATAACAGAGATCACCGAAGGTATAGAGACTACAAAGATAAAGGTAAGAAATCCTATTATATTTCTGAAGAGGAAACTGACAGTGACAGTGATGATTTTGATATTGAAGTAGTTTATGTTGCTATGAAAGATGATTCTGATGAAGATGAGAAAACTACACTTATTTCTTATGTGAGTAAAGGTGATAAATGGATTATTGATAGTGGTTTCTCACATCACATGACTGGTGATAAAAGTAAATTTGAAACCCTAGTTCATTACAAAGGTAGAAGTGTTAAGTTTGGTAATGATGCACCATGTCCTATGAGGGGTAAAGGATCAATTAAGATAACTAATAAGATCACATGTGAAAATGCCTATTGGGTTAAAGGTCTTAACTACAATTTGTTGAGTGTTGCACAACTTAACAACACTGGTTATCGAGTGGAGTTTCATCATAGAAAGGCTAAAATATTTGATGCTACTGGTGAACAAATTGGAAGTGGAGAATAGACTAGAGGTAATTTGTTTTATCTAGATCTATCTGAAGAGACATGTTTGTTTTCACAATTTGATGATGTATGGTTATGGCATATGAGGCTATGTCATGTAAACTTTGACAATCTGGTAAATATAAGTAAAAAGAAGAAAGTTAGAGGTTTGTCGATATTGAAGAAACCTGATAATGTGATGTGTAAACAGTGTAAGTTGGGTAAAATGACAAAGTCTACTTTCAAGAGAAAGACATTTAATTATGAAAATATTTTGGATTTGGTTCATTTTAACCTTTGTGGACCTATGGTTGTACAAAGTTATTGTGGTGCTAAATACTTTATTTTGTTTGTTGATGATTACACTAGGATGATGACTATAATGTTTTTGAAAGAAAAATCTAATGCATTTCAGTTTTTTAAGTGGTACTTGGAAAAAGTTGAAAAAGAAATAGGTAATAGCTTGAAATGTCTGAGATCTGACCGAGGTGGAGAGTTTACATCAAATGAGTTCAATCTATTCTACAATGATAGAGGAATCAAGAGATAAGAGTTTGCACCTAGAACACCTCCACATAATGGTATAACTAGGAGGAGAAACATGTCAATTATGGATTGCACAAGAACACTAATGATTGAGAAGAATGTTGCACAAAAATAATGGAGAGAAGCTATGAGTACAACTATTTATACCTTAAACCAAGTACAAATCAAGAAAGATACAAATTCTACACCTTATGAATTATGGCATGGATATGCACCTAATGTGAAATGGTTTAGAATCTTTGGGAGTAAATGCTATATACTAAAAGATAATAGGAATGTAAAGTTTGATACAAAAAGTGATGAAGGCATATTCTTAGGTTATTACTATACACACTAAATAGTGCACTTCTCTAAGTCATTACTTCCAAGGGAATCCATGAATGGGAAACCTTGAGAAAGTGATCTAGAGCTCCCTAGGTATGGAGTCACAAGGATGTTGATAGTGCTCTCAGCTAGAGCTACTAAAGCATGCAACCTTGCTAGTAAACCACACAATGGGAGATTCAAAGAGACAAGGGAAAAAATACCAATATCTTCAAGAATCAAGAATGAAAATGCAATGCAACTATGCTAATAATGAAGATGCAAGCTAAGCTATGGAAAGGAAAGTATTACAAATCCTTACTAATTAAGCTATATGAGCTAATCTAGAGCATAAAGGAAACTAATCTAGAAAGCATAAACATGAAGCTAAGATGCAAGAATGAAAGCTAAATGCATGAAGATCTCCAAAAGCTCCAAAGTCTCTAAGAAATCCTGCAACATAAGATTAGTATTCAAAGTTGGGATCCTAGAATGAGAAAAAAGCTCTCCTTTTAAAGGAATTGAAAAGGAATGGACCATGGAGATTAAGAGGCAAAAGATTTAATCAAGGGTAGAGCTTGAAAGAGGAGCAATCCATGTGCACAAATATCCTCCAATGAGATAAATAAGAGTTGAGTTTTGTGCCCCATATGAGACAAAAAGGTCTTTTCTTCTTTTTATAAAATAAGAATAATGCTTTATTTGTGCAACTTAGGATAAGAGGAAAAGTGGGGCTTTTTATTTAATAAAAGGGGAGGGAATTTCTTTTAAATAAATAAAGCCTTAGGATAAAATGGTTAGCCCATGGAAAATAATCAAATAAATGATAGAACTAGGATTTGATCAAGGAAAATTGATATTGAGCTAAAGATGCTAATTCAAAAAATTGATAAATTGTTGAATGGGGGCCCAAAGTCTAGGCGACCATTTTAGGGTGCATACATTTGCCCCTCTTTGAATAATGTGAGATCGATTTGGGATCACATGTGGTCAAAGAATGGAATTGAAATGTGAGATCAATTTGGGATCACAAAACAACCCAGATGTGTGTTCGATAGATGAGAACACATAAGGACAAAGATAAGCATAAACTGAAAAAGATAAGCTGAAAGACAAGACCAACACACCTATAAATAGGAGATTGTCAAATCTCAAATAAGAGATAATAATCTCAAGCAAGGTTTGATTAAAAAAGCTGAATCAAGGATTGAAGCTGATAGGTACTACCCCCTCAGAATCGAAATCGAAATCAGGTAGAGGAGAAACAATAAATTTGTAAAATTGAATCAAATCACTAGAACTCATAAATCAAAGGTGAAAGATGATAGGATAACTATCAAGAAAGAAAGACATGCCCTAGTTTGACTAGGTTTGACTAAAAAAGATATAGGATAAAGATGAAGTCAAACCTTAGAGAGATGAAGCGAATGAAAATGAATGAAAGACTACAAGGTGGAAAGAGATGGGGATGAAGAAATAAAGATGCCCCAACAAAGATTGTAGGATCAGGCCTCAAATGGTCAGCCAATTATGAAAAAGAAGGGGAAAGGTTTGAAATGTGATTTTGACTATCAATATGAACTTGGATTTTGATTTCGATCCCGAAAATGGATCCAAGATGTTGAAATTAGCTAGGGGTGCAATTTTTGCACAATTCTAAGATGTTTTGAAATTTGGTCAAAAAGTCAAAATGCTATAAAAGGGGTTAAAAGGTCACTTTCAAAATCATTTGTCTTATTGTGATTTGAGAACTTTTAGAGCTCAGAGAGAAAAAATGGCCCAGCAAGTAGCAATTTTGGTACATAGACATCGATTCGAGTGCGCCCGATTGCACAACCGGCCTCCTCAGTATGGTGCCCCGATAAGTTTTCAGAAAAACTCACCCTTTTGAGTCATTAATGAGAATTTATTACATTTTAAAACATGTTTTAATTATTTTTAAATATGTCAAATTTCACTCGTGCGAAAGTTCATACAATACTTATAAAGTATCACAGCCCTTTGATAATATTCATCATGTGATAGTTCACAAGTCCACATAGTATCGCACAGATGTTAAATCTAGTATCGCACGATAACAAATGAAACATCATGGGATCCTATGTGAGCTATCACACTCAAAAATATTATCGCACTGCTATTGAGGAAAATATCGCACGATACTTTATCAAAAAAATAGTATCGCACTAGTGTAAGAAATATGACATGTTTTAAATTTTGAGCAATATGACATGGGTCTAGACAATGTTTAGCATTTAAGATTATTTATACTAATTTTATACATCCATCATGATATGTTTTGACATCTGGTTTTGGGTTATGGCTTGTAGGAGATCTTTCTAGCACTAATTATCAGAGCGTCGAGGGTGATCAGGTTACGCTATGTCTGAGATCTTGATGATCTGGGATGAGAAAACTTGGGAGATATGGGTTTTGGGTACTTGCTGCAGATGCCCCATATTCAAGAAGATCATGGGCTATTGATAGCATTGGCTGAGAGGTGGCACACTAAGCATAACACCTTTCACTTGCCAACTAGTGAGGCCACGATTACCTTAGAGGATGTCTATCAGATCCTGCGAGTGCCTAGCCACGAAGATCTAGTAAGTATAATCATGTTTATAGATGTTCAAAGATGTAAAGTTTCCATATGATAGAAATTGACATGATTTGTTTGTTGGCACAGGTATACTATGATCAAGATCTGACCGAGGGATGACAGGTCATGCAAGACATGTTCCAGGATGTCACCTTTATTAATAGACACCTCAGTTGGGATCGGTTAATGGAGGAGTATGGTTGAGATTTCTTGATTCTATGTATAGTGTGCTCTATAGTAGCACATGCACTAATTAAAGATAGGAGCCAAAGAGGGTTCCCATTGGGTTGGGGCAGGTTGGTTGTAGATTTGATAGCACACCCACGATGGATGGCATGGGGCCCAGCCATCCTAGCAGACATGTACCATGAGCTCCACAAGATCGTCTATAGGGAGAGTAGGACATGGGAATGCGGTGCGGTCTTAGCACATGTATGGGCATGGGAGTACATCACCGTTGTGAACCCACATGTGTAGCCTAGAGAGCGAAGACACCCCTATATCTATAGGTACACAAGATTCCTCAGCCAGCCACATAGCAAAGATGTGACATATTACCGGAGGCTACTAGATGAGCTCACATCATTTCAGTGGAGGCCATACAAGGCTTATGAGTAGTGGGGTGATCGAGAGTGGGAGCTGGGATACATGTTATGTAGTCGGCCACTAGTAGGTTGACACTCTAAGATAGTAGAGTGCTTCGTGATCACTCGAGTCTGGAGATAGTTTGGGTGACAACAGAGGGTGCCCATAAAGACTACTACATATGCCCGGGTTAGGGATGAGGAGGGATAGGGATGGCTGTCGATGCTAGACTACTAGCAGGCAGTACAAGAAACCACAAGGATATGTAGGGAGCCATGGGACTATCTCCTAAATATGGTAGATGCAGGTGCAGATGTAGCCTACAAGATAGAGCGGTGGAGGTATCCATTCCCATAGTTTACTATACCTGATCCATAGCCGACAACATAGGGTGGTGACAAAGATGACGGAGATGGGGGAGATGGAGGAGATGGAGGGAGGGTTAGGGAGATAGGATAGGGGTCTTGATCCAATAGCTAGAAATGGTCACAGAGATAGGGTTCTGAGGATGAGGGAGATGATGCGGTGAGACCAGCTCATTGATGGATGGATGTTGTGCAGGATCAGCCTGCAGGGGGAGGAGGAGAGGATCTCAGGGTGAGGATCTAGGCTTTGGAGATGGAGATGCAGCAACTAAGGATTACCATAGTTTTTAGAGATCAGCAGCTGATAGATCTATGAGCCGAGATAGATTGGTAGGAGAGGGCAACATAGGATGATGCTGCAGAGATTTAGAGGGAGGCAGCATGAGCTGCTTATCATCATGGTCTCTACATATAGGCTATACCTGAGGGATAGAGAGTGCCACTCTACTTTGAGAGGGCTGAGAGATCTAACATGGTACTTGACAAAGCAACACCACCACCTCCACCACCACCATGTGATGGGGAGATTCAGACTTAGGTCTAGGGTGTTAGATGTATAAAGACATACCCTGGGAGATTATCCAGGTTTTGGATCCCTCATTGTATTTATATCATGACATTCATCATATATATATGAGATTTACTGGATGTTTGATATATCTTGTGTATTTGTCCCACTTGTGATGGATGTTTGAATTTTATATTGTCTTGTCATATTGCTCAAAATGTATGATGTATATGCTCATGTATAATCTCTCTCATAAATGTATGTTTAGTTGTCATGTTTATGATATAGAGTCATGTTTCTGAAAATGATCTCTTTGGGATATAGATATGATGATAATATTAACCCCTTGTGATGATAGGAAAAGGATGTGATGAAAAAGACAAAGAGCGAAAGACATGATCAAGAAAAAGTGGAAGGTGAGTGCAGTTGACCAACAAGTCCATGAAAGATGAAAGGAGAGCTCTCTCCATATGCAAGAACTAAACTAATATGAACTTAAAAATGCAAGATACTATGTAAAGTGGTTTACTTGCAAGGTCACAAAGCTTTTAGACTCTAATATTCATCATCGAGCATTTATTGGTAACATCACAAGATCATACAATACACACTAGTATGACTATGTGAATCTGAATATGATCTATATCAGATAGATATATGGGAATCCCACCTAGGTACCAAAGACATATAGGTCAACATGACTAGTGCAGTGAGATTTCCTAGATTTAATATGGCAAGATTATACTCACATCAAGACACAAGGAAATTCAAGATGACTATAAGTATGCACTTGCAAAAAAATAGTCAAGGATAATACCTTGTAGACCCTAATGTCAAGTGGAACAAGCATATATACTAATGAGAGTTAGGACCAACAAAATATACCCACAAGTAGAAAAAGCAATAAAACATGTCCTCATGCCCCCAGTCTTCTATCTCAGCATCATCGAAAACTATTAGGGAGAGAACACTCATTAAAGAAATCATCATAGACAACACACAAAGAAATAAAGTCAAACAAGTCTCAGTGAGTCAAGTGTTTAAGTGCACGTGTGTAGGTCATAGAGTCAAACTTTGAGTATCACATCTACCAATGAGAAATATCATATCATGCTAGACTACGGGTAAGATATTTGAGAAGTGTTGAGAAACACTTGACGTTAGGGTAGTGTTGAAAAACATAGTTTGGGGTGGTGTTGAAAGACACCATTTGCAAGAGCATCCTAGAGACCAAAGCTAACATAGTTATGCCCCCTAGACAAAGACAAAGACCAATTCCAAACCAAGGCAACAAGGTCAAGGCATGATGGAGAAGGGTTAAGTGTCGAGGATGCATGCTAAGAAATAAGGGTGCAAAGGCCTCAAGTAGTGCTTGTTTCTAGGTTTTCACCACTTGGAGATTTTTATTTTATTTTTTTTGTATTTTTGTATTTTTGCTACCAAGGCACCTAGTTCTAGGTTTTCACCAAGGCAACTTTTTTTTTTTTGTATTTTTTCTGGACTTTATATGTTTTTTAGGATTTTTTCAACATCATATATGAATTTTTTTGGAATTTTTTCAAGATCAATAAATATGTACAAAGGATGCCCCTAGATAGAATAGGCATCATGGATAGAACTTCTTGAGGTGAAAAACATTAATAGGCTCAAGGAGCTGCTCTCCCTCTTTGGTAGACAACAAATAAGCACCTATCTCAAAAGCAGTAGTAATAATGTATGGTCCAAGCCAATTAGGTTCGAATTTTCCCTTTTTCTCTCTATGTTGTTGGTTCTTAGGGTTTTCTCATAACACAAGATCTCCCACTTGAAATTTTTTAGGGTGAACCTTCTTTTTGAATGCTTTGGATATATGCTTTTGGTAAACCCTCATGTGATCAAATGATGCTTTATGCTTTTCATCTAGAAGTTCTAGTTCTTGGAGTCTCATGGCATGATAGTCTTCATCTATCACTAGACCTTTAAGAGAGACTCTAAGTGAAGGAATCTCCACCTCTAAAGGTAACACTACTTCAACACCATAGGTAAGGGCAAAAAGGATTAGCCCCAGTTGGAGTACGAATACTCATTCTATAAGCCCATAAGGCTGGATTTATCTGCAAGTGCCAATCTCTACCATTCTTGTGAACTGTTCTATGGAGAATTTCTAGAATGGTCTTATTTGAAGCCTCTTCTTGTCCATTTCCTTGCGGGAAGTAAATGGAGGACCAATGTTATTTTATCTTGAATTTCTTGCAGTGATGTTTAAGGTCCTTTTTTTTAAATTGGCCTCCATTGTCAGTGATTATTTCAGAAGGCACTCCATATCGACAGATGATATGGTTCAAAATAAATAGAGAAATTGTCTTGCCTGAGGCAACAGAAAGTGGGACAGCTTCTACCCATTTGGTAAAGTAATCAGTAGCAGTGATGAATTTTTGTCCACCTGATGAGTTGGGATGAATCTGCCCAACAAGGTCAAAGGCCCAGCATTGAAATGGCCAATGAGAAATAGATGGAATAAGCTCCCTGCCTGGAGCATGTATTAGATTACCGTGTTTCTAACACTTTTCACATGATTTAGCAAAATCTACTGCATCTGTCTGCATGGTAGGCCAATAGTACCCAGCCCTAAGCAACCTTTGGGCCATGGTAAGACCATTGGAATGTCCTCCACAAATTCCCTTTTGAATGGTAGCTAACGCTTGGTCAGACTCATCCTTTTCCAAGCACCTAAGAAGTGTCCCATCTAAACCCCTCCTATATAGATCACCAGAGATAAGGGTGTGGTGAGAGACATTTCGGGTCAAGTTTCTTCATTTAGAATGGTTGAAGGTTTTGGGAATAATGCCATCACGGAGGTATGAGTAAATGGCACCATAGCGGGATGACTCATGGCCAACAAGGGTACAAACAACTTGGCTTTCTTGGGAGTCATAGATAGGATAGTATAGCTCTTCCACCAGGAATTCAAATCTGGACTCATGCTGCTCTAGCTAAGAAGTGAAGCCAATGTAGCCATAGCATCAGCTGCTTTGTTTTTTGCTCTAGGGATTTGTTGAAATGTAACAAAGGTGAAATATCATCTTAATGAATCAACCATTTTCTTGTAGGGTACCAATTTTTCATCCTTTGTTTGGTATTCTTCATTAACTTGGTTGACTATTAATTGTGAATCCCCATAGATATGTAGCTCTGTAATTCTCCATTCTATTGCCATTTTTAGTCCATTTGTTAAAGCCTCATACTCAACAATGTTATTTGTACATTGGAACAATAGTTTGTAGGACTTAGGAATTGTGTACCCATGATGAGAAACAAATAATACTCAGCTCCTGAACCATTTTGCATGAAGGATCCATCAAAGAACATCTTCCATGTTCTTGTAGTCATGTACATTATGTGCTCATCTAGAAATTCAAATTGAATAGGCATGTTGTCTTGAATTGGAAAATCAGCCAATTGATCTGCAATGGCTTGTCCTTTTATAGCCTCATGCTCAACATACTCTATGTCAAATTATGATAAGAACATCATCCACTTAGAAAGTCTATTTGTGAGAGCAGCCTTACCAAGAAAATATTTGAGAGGATTAATTTTTTCAATGAGGTGTATCGTATGCGCAAGCATGTAATGTCACAACTTTTGGGAAGCAAACACCACTGCTAGGAAAGATTTTTCAATACTAGTGTAGTTGACCTCATATGACACAAGAGTATGACTGATGTAGTATATAGCTCTTTCTTTTCCAGTGTCATCAAGTTGAGCCAATAATACCCCCAGGGAAGATTCTGTTGCTAAAACATACAATATGAGTGGTTTTCCTAGGATAGGAGGCATGAAGATTCGAAGATTAGCCAAGTATTGCTTGATTTGGTCCATGATTTTCTGACAATCCTCATTCCAGACACATTTAACCCCTTTATGGAATGTTTTATTTAAGGGTTGAGCTGTATCAACTAGTTGTGAAATGAACCTCCACATAGATTGAAGGCGTCCTTGAAAACTCCTCATTTGGCTAATATTTTTGGGAGGTGGCATATCCAAGATTGCTTGAACTTTTTTTGGGTCCACCTCTATTCCTTTGGCTGAAATGATAAATCCTAGGAGTTTTCTAGAGGTGACTCCAAATGCACACTTTTTGGTATTTAATCTGAGTTGAAACTATTCCATACAATTTAGAATGACTTCCAAATCACCTAATTGTGTATTCCTTTTTTTAGATTTTGCCAATGTGTCATCCACATAATCTTCCATATTCTTATGCATCATGTCATGAAAGATAGTTGTCATAGCTCTTTGGTAAGTAGCTCTTGCATTTTTTAATCTAAATGGCATGACATTTGTAATGACCCCTTTTGGGCACTCTTGTAAGGTTTGCATTAAATTCTTATGATTCCAACTTATAAGACTTTCCCCAACTATAATTTGTAGGCTCTACTCTCATTCTTCCACAAATGAAGGTATTAAATATGATAAGTAAATATATATACTACCAACTCCTCTCATTCAATGAATGAGACAAAAGAATAATCAACGTATTTTGTTTCATATCTTGAGGACATACAACATTATATATTAATGATATAACTTTCCTCATATAGAGTATTGATAGTACGTTTACTATAAGATGGAGATTATCTATCGATTATATGTACATTGCATTCACACTTGTTTGAGTAATTAAATATCTATTGCAAATATATATATGTGGATGAAAGAGTTATATTCGACCCCAAAATATGAGTGTAGACAGAGCCTGTATATGTTGTTGCTCTGATATTCAATTTGTAGTTGTGAACTTCATGTGATGATAATTGTTAAGGAGTGGTGGGTGTTATTGTTCTTGTTATTATCAGATGTAGAGGCGGGTGTTATTGCTCTTCTTATTTATGAATGCAGGTACTCAAATTGGAACAATTCCTTTACCTCTTACATTGTATTTGCTGACTTATATATATCCCTTGCTGTTTGGCATTCTTTCAGTGTTGATTGGATGATTCTCTCTTCTTCTGTCCGTTGCCTTTTAGGAAATACTAATGTGTTATATATACCCAACGCTGATTGGTTATTCCCCTATCTGATACGAATCAATGGTTGCTCATTCTAGTTCCTATCCGAAGGCTTGATTCCCTTGTATTAGTCTCTCCCTTTTCTTGACTTGAAGACTCGACGTATATACCCGTGCGGGGAGAGGTCATGACTCTTGCACGGAGAGACCAGCGTCTGAATGGTAGTCATCGCTTAATCACAAGTCGATTAATATTATGAATAATAGTTTGATTCATTATACATATTGATTTATATCGATCAATAGATTGTCTAATACGGTATTATTAATGACTTATATTAATTGATAATATTATATCGATTAGTTGTTATTGATTAATATTATTATAAATATTAATTGATAATATTATATTATACATTAATATTATATCAATTAATAGATTAATATTATATTAAATTATATTAATATGGATTAATATCATTTATTCATTAAATAAAGAATTAATTATTATTTATATTGTTAATTATATATAATTATGATCTATATTAACAATATCATTATCTCAATAATATATTATTATATATTATATTAATATTTTAATAATATATTATTAATAGTAGATTTACTATTATTAGTTTACTTATTAACATTTGAGTTATTATTATTTTCTTTAACTCATTAATTTATTTTATATTATAATATTTTAATCATATAATTGTTATATATTATAATATTTAATGTTTTACTTTTATGATCGTTATTTATTATTACTAGGTTCTATCCAAGAAGGGGTCATGACAATCCACCCTTCCCAAAATTGCTTGTCCTCAAGCAATGCCAAATTGATGTGAGTGGCTTTTGCTATGTGATTTTGATAACAACAAATTTGTAACTCAGGTTCCCTCTAATTATTCCCTTGTTCCTGCACATAGGACATACACTTGGAAATACAAAATATGCACGTGAATGTATGATAAAACATATTAGAAGCATATACTTGAATATATGAAGACACGAAGCATACACAAAGTATACATGCTAATGCATGAAGACACGAAGCATACACGATGTAGACATGTAATACACACATATCCTTGATTAGTCCCTAAAATTTACAATTTGTAATGACTTAGGGTTATGGAAGTGTGTTTACAAATTTACTTCTTCATTAGGCTTTTGATTATGAACCCTGCAACCACAAAAAATGAGCATCAGTACATACATATATAAACTTCAAAGGAAACTTGAGTAATGATAAGTTAGTCCAAGCCAATCCCATACTAAGCCCAAGAGCAGAACTTTGGCCCCCTTGGCCCCGGTGGCAGGTGTTAGGCATCCACACGAGGTGGTCTACTTAGTGGATTGCTTGTTTTTCTTATCTATTTATGCCTCATCTCTTTTTCTTTAGAAGATAACAAGGTGCTCTTAGCATCTTTCCCTTAACTAGTACTACAATAGGGTGCCCTAGCCGTTCTCCCTTATCACAAATTAGTAGGGTGCCTTCCTAGCGGTTCTCCCTTAACTACTATTGCAATAGGGTGCCCTAGCGATTCTCCCTTGATTGCAGACTCCATAGGAAAGGTACTTGCAATAGGGTTTCTATATAGTCTTTCCCTTAACTAGTACTACAATAAGGTGTCTTAACAGGCCTCCCTTAATTGTAGACTCCATAGGAAAGCTACATACAATATAGTCTTTCCCTTAACTAGTACTACAATAAGGTGTCTTAACAGACCTCCCTTAATTGCAGACTCCATAGGAAAGCTACATATAGTAGGGTTTCTATACAGCCTTTCCCTTAACTAGTACTACAATAAGGTGTCTTAAAAGACCTCCCTTGATTGCAGACTCCATAGGAAAGCTGTAATGTAGGATGGTGGATTCATTGTGCCAAAGGATGCGTGAAACAATCTACAAGAGGCTCCCTCATGGTTCATACCCATTTTGGGATTCTCCACCTCAATGTGATCGGATTACTCTGCCTTTCCCTTCACAAAATACCCATGATCTTCAACATGTTACTCATCATATTAATCTCTAACTCTGAGTAATGCCTGCATCATCACACATAAATTTATCTAAAAATAATTATTTTAACACTCAATATAATAATCATATGCATAATTCTGAAAGGAAACTTTTGTTCATTACTAAAACAATATCACCATGACTTATCTTTCTTTATGGGCACGATGTTCGGTAATAGGATTGTGACAATTTGTTCATTTCTCCATAGCTCTTCTATCTGACACATTAAGCTTTCATGGTGAACGGTATTTGTATATCTTCCTCTACCCAACAGGATGGCAAGATTATGCTCTGATACCACTTGTAATGACCCCTTTTGGACACTCTTGTAAGGTTTACATTAAATTCTTATGATTCCAACTTATAAGACTTTCCCCAACTATAATTTGTAGGCTCTACTCTCATTCTTCCACAAATGAAGGTATTAAATATGATAAGTAAATATATATACTACCAACTCCTCTCATTCAATGAATGAGACAAAAGAATAATCAACGTATTTTGTTTCATATCTTGAGGACATACAACATTATATATTAATGATATAACTTTCCTCATATAGAGTACTAATAGTACGTTTACTATAAGATGGAGATTATCTATCGATTATATGTACATTGCATTCACACTTGTTTGAGTAATTAAATATCTATTGCAAATATATATATGTGGATGAAAGAGTTATATTCGACCCCAAAATATGAGTGTAGATAGAGCCTGTATATGTTGTTGCTCTGATATTCAATCTGTAGTTGTGAACTTCATGTGATGATAATTGTTAAGGAGTGGTGGGTGTTATTGTTCTTGTTATTATCAGATGTAGAGGCGGGTGTTATTGCTTTTCTTATTTATGAACACAGGTACTCAAATTGGAACAATTCCTTTACCTCTTACATTGTATTTGCTGACTTATATATATCCCTTGCTGTTTGGCATTCTTTCAGTGTTGATTGGATGATTCTCTCTTCTTCTGTCCGTTGCCTTTTAGGAAATACTAATGTGTTATATATACCCAACGCTGATTGGTTATTCCCCTATCTAATATGAATCAATGGTTGCTCGTTCTGGTTCCTATCCGAAGGCTTGATTCCCTTGTATTAGTCTCTCCCTTTTCTTGACTTGAAGACTCGACGTATATACCCGTGCGGGGAGAGGTCATGACTCTTGCACGGAGAGACCAGCATCTGAATGGTAGTCATCGCTTAATCACAAGTCGATTAATATTATGAATAATAGTTTGATTCATTATACATATTGATTTATATCGATCAATAGATTGTCTAATACGGTATTATTAATGACTTATATTAATTGATAATATTATATCGATTAGTTGTTATTGATTAATAGTATTATAAATATTAATTGATAATATTATATTATACATTAATATTATATCAATTAATAGATTAATATTATATTAAATTATATTAATATGGATTAATATCATTTATTCATTAAATAAAGAATTAATTATTATTTATATTGTTAATTATATATAATTATGATCTATATTAACAATATCATTATCTCAATAATATATTATTATATATTATATTAATATTTTAATAATATATTATTAATAGTAGATTTACTATTATTAGTTTACTTATTAACATTTGAGTTATTATTATTTTCTTTAACTCATTAATTTATTTTATATTATAATATTTTAATCATATAATTGTTATATATTATAATATTTAATGTTTTACTTTTATGATCGTTATTTATTATTACTAGGTTCTATCCAAGAAGGGGTCATGACAACATTCTAGCAATAGGTTCCCCATGTGCAAGTGAATGCAGTCTTTTCCTAGTCTTCAGGAGCTATTTTGATTTGATTATATCCTGAAAAACTGTCCATCAAAGAATAGATCTCATAGCCCACGGTCATGTCCACTATCATGTCTATGTTTCGAAGTGGAAAATCATCCTTTGGGCATGCTTTATTAAGATCTCTAAAATCTATGCAGACGTGAATGGACTTGTCATGTATAGAAACTAGTACAATATTGGATATCCATTCGGCATAATCAATGGCTCTTATAAATCCTACACTGAGGAGTTTTTCTAGTTCAACTTTGATGAGAAGAGCTATGTGAGGATGCATTTTCCTCAACTTTTGTTTCATTGGTTTTATACCTAGAGCTATGGACAAGTGATGCATAATGAGATTAGTGTCCAACCCTGGCATGTTTGAGTAAGTCCAAGCAAAATTAATCTTCTTGCTTTGTAGGAACTTGGTATATGCTTCTTTTTCTTGTATTGATAGAGATTGAGCTAAATGCACTATTTGTGGAGCCTTTTCTGTACCTAAATTAACTGGCTATGTAGGCTCAACAAGCACTAAAGACCTATCTTGAAAGTAACTTGGGAGATGATCAAGTACCTCATCCTTAGGTGCCTCAGAGAGGTTTTCACCCTCAAATACATCCTTTATTTTTACTTTTTTAGGTTCTAACACCGCCACACAGTGGTTTTCACCATCAGAACTCTTATTCTTTTTTTCTTTTCTTTTCATTTTGAGAATAATTAAGGTACTTAATATCTGGTTCTATCATGCTTGTTGTTGGTTCACTGGTGGAAGAGACTACGGGCTCAAGGGCATCTAGGTAAAATGCTTTCTCATAGTCATTTTGGAAAGTTAAAAGCTGAGGCTCTTGATAGTGTTGAGACCAATCAATTAGGTGGGGATTGGCAAAGGGTTGGTCAATGATAGGTTCAATGTTGTGAATATGGATGGTATCATCTCTAGTGATTGCAGAGTTAGGGTTTGTCAAGTATCCCTCTAAGGTACCCAAATTAGGATTTATCCTACCAACCAAAGCATCATCCATGAAAGTGACTTGCGGATTCGAATCCACTAATCCTACACTAGAATCATTAGCTACCTTAGGTTGGGAACTATAAGTATGGACAATATCAACGTCCATGTCAACTATAGAAGAATCAGAGAGAGATTCCCACTCATACTCATGTGAGTCCATATCTGAATCCCAACTAGGGTGTTTACACCAAGCATTTTTACGATGTCTAGATGTAGAAGATGTAATGTCACCAAGGGTAACACCTTCTTGAATGCCATTCATGTATTGATGTTCTTGAATAGGATCCTCAACATGATCTTCAACAATGGATTCTTCTTGTTCTAGGTCTGAAACAGTTGGATTGGCAATTGGAGTGTTTGAATCTCCCCAAAGGAGATTGGTGGAAGGGACCAAATCTTCACACATGTCCTATTGATTTGTTAGATTGGGTATGTAGTTTGATTCATCATCACTATCTGTCACAACAAGGATAGGAGCAGTTTTCTTGTCATGACTTTCAAAACCTAGGCCAACCGTTGTCTTAGACCTACGGCCAAAAAGAGCATGATTGAGTGGTTTAGCTCTGGCATCTAATTTGTGACTAAGAGGAGTGTACCCTCTATAGCCCATATTTTTGACAAGAGTGTACCCTCTTCCATATGTCTTAGGAGAGGGAGAGAAGTTCTCATTATGCATGTATTTGTCTTCTCTATAGATCCAGTCCTTGATAGCCACCTCTTCTTTTTCACCATGGATAGGCACTGAGGATTCTACAAATGTATCAAACAAAGTCATGGCTGAAGATGAAGGACACATCTCTTGTGAATCTTTTCCATAGGACCTAGGTGAGACTAACAGTTTTGTAAAGGAGTCAAGTTGATATCCCCCCATACCAAGGTCCATGGACTTAAACTTGTCCTTGCATTGTGCTAGGGTTGCATCAAAATCTTTTGCTTCCCTATTGAGAGGAATGTGAGTCTCTGCTGAAATTGCATTCACAGATAATGTGCTATCCCCAAGTATACAGACTTCTACTCCATTATAGGGAAACTTAACACATTGATGGTAGGTGGATGACACCACTTGCATGTCATGGATCCATAGTCTACCAAGTAGGATATTATATGCCAGAGGACCAACATCAACAATTTGGAACAAAATGTCCTTTTCCATGGGGCCAATCCTGATAAGAAGGATGGCCAAGCCTTTAGAATTTCTCTCTACCTCATCATAGGCTTTAATGGTAATTTTCTTCTAGGTATCAATAACTTGCTCAAAATAACCTATTATCTTCAACAGACTTAAAGAACAAATGTTGAGCCCAACACACCCATTAATCAACACACGCCTGACATGGTTCTTGTGAATCATGAATTTGATATGAAGGGCAAGATTATGCAAATGCCTCAAAGATTTTTCATCTTCTTCTGACAATGTTAGGTAATGAGGGCTGGCAAGGTGGTTAACCATGTTTTGGAATTGGTCAATATCTATATTGTTAGGAACATTTACTACATGCAAAGCATCCTCAAGGATATGCTTATGTCTGGGAGACAATTCCAAGAGTTCAAAGATTGAGATTTGAGCTGGTGTTCTTTGTAACTAGTCAACAAGATTATAGCTCATTTTAGGGTTGACTACTGATTTGGTGGTGACATTCTTGTATGTCACTTGCTTGGGTTTACTGGATTGGTTGGAACTAGGACCTCTAAAAACCATAGGACCTTAGCTTTGACTTTTGGTAATAGTGTTGAGAGCTTGGGATGACCTTTGAGAATGAGGACCCCTAAGCACCACCACAGGTTCATCATCAAATATAGGATAGCCCACATCATAACCATAATGATCTTTATTTCTCATCATGTTGACACTTTCCTCGACAACCTCAAGCATATTGACCATGTTTTCTGCACCTGTGTAGGTATAGTTGATTTCGGCCTTGCCATTCTTGGGTTTAAAGGTTTCCCTCTTTTCATATTTGGGCAAAGGCTCTTTGAATGCCTTATGGTCTGCATTGGTATTCAACCCATCAATCTGAAGTTTTCCACTCTCAATAAGATCCTGAATAAGGTGCTTAAGTTTCTAGCAATGTTCGATGTCATGTCCAATGCCATTGTGAAATTTTTAGAAATCTTTTTCATTCCACCAATGTGGCTTAATGTTAGGTATGCAAAAATTTGCTAGATCTTGCGGTTGTGCAAGGTTATTGGTAATAAGCATCTTGAAAACATCCTCATAGGAGTCACCCAGTTTAGAAAATTGTCGCCTCTCCTTTTCAGGCTTTTCTTGATACTTCATTTTATGCTCTTGTTGGTTAGAGGATGTGTTGAGCTTAATAGCTTAGACTACACTAGACAAATGGAGGACTTCCTGATCCTTGGGTTGGGAAGAGTCCACAACTCCTTCGTTGACTACTTGCTTGTTCTTGTTCCAGTGTGAGTGCTTGCCTTTGTCCTTATTAGCATTGTTACTATTCTAACCATTGTTGTTATTGCTATGTTTGGTCAAAATGTCTTGCTCTTTCAAGACATCCTCAATTCAACATGTAGTTTTGACCATAGTGTCAAAGGAATCAAAGACCATCTTCCAAACATCATATTGCATTTTAGGCACCAAATTGCTAACAATGGTATCAATCCTTTCATGCTCAGGGATAGTCCTAGAATAGCAAGAGCACAATTATCTCCATCTTTTTAAGAAGGTAACAAAGGATTCCCCTTGGTTCTACTTCAAGTTGCACAAGTCTAACATGGTGACTGATCTTGACAAGTTGTATGTGAAATGTTGAACAAATCTATGGACAATTTCTTTGAAAGTTTTGATAGGAGGGCTTATGTTGGTAAACCACTCCATGGTTTTGCCCTTGAGACTCCTTGGAAATAATCTCATAAGATAGGAGTCATCATGGTGAAACTCAAAACTCATGATGTAGAGCTGACAAACATGATCACGTGGGTCGACATTGCCATCATACTTGTCATACTGGGGGATTTCAACTTTTCTAGGAAAATCCTTCATACTAACGCTCCTATCAAAAGGATTGGGACAAATAGAGTCAAGTGAAAAGGAAATTTTAGGTGCCAACACCTTTTCCATCATACGCTTGAGTTATTTGATCTCCTCTTCTTGAGAGGGTCCTTGTTTCTTGATTCTTCTATCCACATCAAAGTTGTAAGGGACTCTGGCACCCTTGTTAATCAAGCTCTCTAGGAACCTATCCTTATTTTGATCAAGATACTTCTCCACATATTGTTGGAATAGTGGCTCTTGTTGCATCCTCATAAAATCTTGATCATCAAAACTTGCACTATTTCCTTCATGTTGAGAGCCATGATGAGCTCATTGGGAGGGTTGTCTCGAGTTCTTAGGAGGTGTTTGTCTCCTATATTGTGAAATCCTCCTTCTTTAAGGATTAGGGGATCTTGAAGGGGTCCTTGACTACCTCCTACTTCTTGGGGTTCTTGAGGGATTAGATGGTGGAGAGTTGTTTCCACTGTTGGTACCCTTATTTTTGAATTGGTCATTGAGTTGCTGGGCAAAAAGCCTATCTTGTTCTTCTTGGAATTCTTTTCTTTTCAACTCTAACAAGGCTTGTTGCTCCACCTCTAGGTGTCTAACCTTTCTTCTTTAGCTTCTTGTTCATCCAAAAAGGCTTTCTTTTCATGCTCAATCCTTTTAAGCCTATCATTTGCATACCTTGAGGTTGTTTTGAGTGGGGAGTTGGGCCTTGAGTGTTTAAACAAGTCATTAGTAAATGTTGCATTTACATGAGCATCACCAGATTCATTGTTTTGGTCTTCATGTTGTGACTCTGCATCTTGGTGAGCTCGTACATAATGTCTTTTAGCTCTTTGATGGGCATCTAAATATCTTGAGTTGATAGGGGGTGATTCAGGTTGATTGTCATCACCAAATAGCATGCTATCCCTATGTCTTTGGAAAATGTCATCAAGATTTTGATCCATCACTTCTCTCTCCTTTCTAGTCATGGTGTAGCTCATGTCCATATCTGATTGAGAAGGTGCTAAAGAGGTACTCAACTCATTAGGATTGGTCTTTGGGTCAAACCAAGCTTCAGACTCTCTCCTAGGTGATTGATCAAAGATGGGTTTCTTTCCCTTTCACTTTTAACAAGTTTGGACTAAGGTTAACTGATCAAAGACAACTTGAGGTCATTTTCCTTGACTAACTTGATACCTTATCGTAACCAATATGAAAGAAAAGACCTTTGGTGATAAGATGACCCTATGAAATGTCAATACCAAACTAGGATAGTAAAAGTGTTCAATTGTCCAAAAAAGAGATGGTGAGATAGAAAGCTGCAAAAGGTGTAAACCAACATTGCCACAGAGGTGTATAATAAAAGGATAAGTATCCTAACACATATGGACCAGGAGGATGGATTTAACTAAATATATTTGAAATTGAATTTGAATTTTTATGGAAGTGAATTTGGACAAAAGAGTACTGAAACTCTCCAAGTGTGTTACCAAAGAATCTAAAGGTGTACTTTTTCAACAAGGATAATTCCTAACTTATCAATGAAAAGCAAGATTACTTTGTAAAATCAAAGAATACTAATTCAAGGGGTCCAAACATAGGAACCCAAGGTACAAATAGGTTTTCGATGGCATAGTAAGTCACCTACTAAAATCTGGTTGACCAAAGAAAGGCTAAAAATGGCATAAACCAAATAGACAACAAAAAGACTCTGTGCGATAGTTTCCAAGTAAATAGTATGATAGAATCTGACCAGATGATATTTCACATGAAGTAGTGTGATACTTTCTAGGAAGCCTGTGCGATACTTTCCAAGAAAGCAGTGCGATGGTTTTGTAGGGATGAACAATTGCATGATAAATCTCAGAATAGTGTGCGATGAAGTTCCAGGATCATACGATTCTTGACGAGTGAGTGCTAAAATTTTAGTTTTTTAAAGGCAATTCGGTCAAAGTTTTAGTCTGAGGGTTGGATTTTTTGATTTCAAGCATAGTACTAGTAGTAATTAGATAAGTTTGCAAATAGTAGGTGATCAAACATGTCATAAAACACTTGCACAAGGGAAAAAGCAACCTTTCCAAGATAAGCAATTGTGATATCAAAGTAATAAAAACCTATGAATGCTATCATGTTTGAGAATGTTCACACGAGTAGATCACAACAAGAAAACTTCAAGAACTTACTAGCCTAAGAAGACAATGGAAAAATACTTAACACCTTGGCCCACACTTGATGCTCCATTGCCTCACACAAAGTGGTTACCCATAATAGATATTGGCTTTGTCGTGGAAGTGTCAATGACACAACCAAAGGAACACAGATGGTGAGTAATCTTGGGGTGATCTGGGTTAGTCCACCAGGATCAATCCTTGCACCAAGAAGCTAAGTGGAAAAATAGGGTGGCTTCTATCTATGGTTCTTACTAAGGGCTTCCATTCATAATACCCCTCTTGCTCCCCAAAGGGACTCCTTACCTTGTAGCAAATAACAGACCTCGTGGCCACAAGAGTACCTTAAGCATTCTTGCTCAACATTTTCCTTATGGTCACAATCCCACAAGTACTCACATCAAGTGAAGACAAGTACTACATCTACCAAGGTTTTGTGTTCTTGATAGCCTTGAGTTTATAGTGGGTCAAAATAGCTGGCAAAAAGCTTGTCCCCACTTGGGTCATTCCTCTTGATTGCTCAAGAGCAGGCTTGCTAAAGGATTCTAAAACTAAACAAAGAGTGGATCAACCTTTGAGTTTCAAGATTTCTATTTCACCTCAAAGGTGAAGAGCATATTTTCCTAGCTCAAAAATTTCTCCCAAACACACCAAGAAAAGGTTCAATTACCCTCTTGCCTTCAAAATCCAAAGATAGGTCAAGATTTTTGTTTCACCACAAGGGTGAAGAACATAGTCTCCTACCACCAAAAGATTCCTATAACAAGATATTAAGTGCCTATGAAAAGAAACAACTAGTATATGTTGCACTTAAAATGAAATCAATTAAACAAGCACTTGATTGGTTTTTATGCTTTAGGTAGCCCTACAAGAAAGGATTAGTAGTCCTTGTGCATTTTGAGCTTTGACATGTGTTCTTTTAAGAAAACATTTCAAGAAATGAGAGCACCTACAAGCACAACTTGTTAGCCCTACAAAGGTTAGCACATCAAAATCAAGTAAAATCTGCAAATCAAACTCTGTTCTACCATAGCAAATTAGAAATTTGAAACAAACCAATCAAATCTTGCAAAGAAATGTCTAAAATTACTCACTACTATGTTTGGGCGATATTTCTATCAGAAAAAGAATCGTACGATACTTCACTGTATACTGTTGCAATAATTTATCTCTGTGTGATAGTTCATGATACCTGCATGTGGTAGAGAATAATATGACAGTGCAACAGAATCTGCAAGGGTGTGTGATACTTTAACTAGTAAAGTATCACACTGATACAAAAGAAACTATCGTATGACACTGGAAGACTATTGCACGATAATTCTATCAGAAAAATAGAGAGCCAAAACAACAAGCTAAAATGATGATGAAAATTTGATGGAAATGCATAAAAAGGACAAAACAAGAGCGTTCTGCCCCATGGTGGATGCCAAAAATGTACACACTACATAGTGCACTTCTCTAAGTCATTACTTCCAAGGGAATCCATGAATGAGAAACCTTGAGAAAGCAACCTAGAGCTCCCTAGGTACAGAGTCACAAGGATGTTGATAGTGCTCTTAGCTAGAGCTATTGAAGCATGCAACATTGCTAGTAAACCACCCAATGGGAGATTCAAAGAGACAAGGGAAAGAATGCCAATATCTTCAAGAATCAAGAATGAAAATGCAATGCAACTATGCTAAGAATGAAGATGCAAGCTAAGCTATGGAAAGGAAAGTATTTCAAATCCTTACTAATTAAGCTATGTGAGCTAATCTAGAGCATAAAAGAAACTAAGCTAGAAAGCATAAACATGAAGCTAAGATGCAAGAATGAAAGCTAAATGCACGAAGATCTCCAAAAGCTCCAAAGTATAAAAGAAATCATGTAGCATAAGATTAGTATTCAAAGTTGGGATCCTAGAATGAGAAAAGAGCTCTCCTTTTAAAGGAATTGAAAAGGAATGGACCATGGAGATTAAGAGGCAAAAGATTTAATCAAGGGTGGAGCTTGAAAGAGGAGCAATCCATGTGCACAAATATCCTCCAATGAGATAATAAGAGTTGACTTTTGTGCCCCATATGACAGAAAAAGGCCTTTTCTTCTTTTTATAAAATAAGAATAATGCTTTATTTGTGCAACTTAGGATAAGAGGAAAAGTGGGGCTTTTTATTTAATAAAAGGGGAGGGAATTCCTTTTAAATAAATAAAGCCTTAGGATAAAATGGTTAGCCCATGGAAAATAATTGAATAAATGATAGAACTAGGATTTGATCAAGGAAAATTGATATTGAGCTGAAGATGCTGATTCAGGAAATTGATAAATTGCTAAATGGGGGCCCAAAGTCTAGGCAACCATTTTAGGGTGCATACAATTACACTAAAAGAAAAGCTTATAAGTGTTTGAATTCTAACACTAAGAAAGTTGTGGAAAGTGAAAATGTGAGAGTTAATGAATATTTAGAGAAGAACAAACAAGAAGGTAAACAAGAACATGAAGATTATAGATCTTTTGTCTATATGGAAGAAGGAGAGGCAAGTAACACACTTACACCAGATGAAAAGTCATGGGTAAGAAATTCCAAGCATCAAGAGGATACTTTTGAGCATCAGGAGGATGTTTCCAAGCAATTAGAAGCTGAAACTAAAAATTTTCATGATGAACCTGAAGATCAAGAATAAAAGAAAACTGAACCTACATTGGCACAGTATGTGAGAAGAAATCATAGTCTTGAGAAAATAATTAGAGATAGGGAATTTGGAGTCTTGACCAGAAGTAAGTTGAAAGACCCTACATGTTTATTATGTGAGTTTGAGCCTAAGACAATGATGAAGGAGCATCTTGGGTCTTGAGCAATCTTGCATCACCAAAAAGATTTCCCATTTCTTGTACCAGTCTAATGTTTGTTTTAACACAAATGTTTTTGTTGGTTTCTTTCCTTGCGAAGTTAAAGCAGTGATGTAGACCTAATTGTGAGCACTCTCATAAGGGCACATGTCCTAATTCATCTGGACTTGGAAGTTATCATAATTTTCCTTGGGCATCAATTTTCCACCAGTTTCACTCATGAAACATGTGGTATTTCGGCTTGCACAGTTCCATGCGGGGAAATTGGATCATGCATGGTTGGGGATATGTTCTTGGATTAGGTATGGACCTAGATGCAACTTCACATTGTGTTTTGTTGTTTCTAGATTTAGTTTTTTTTTCTCCTCCTAAGTGGACCTATATTGTAATTAAATGCCTGACTAGTTGACTTGTGGCTTTTTTGGCTATATATTAGGAGCTTAGGTTGATGTTTAGGTAGTGTGTCGATAGTTCTAAGTTGGTAGTATAAGTAGAAGAGAAGATGATATGCGAGCTATGATTCTGAATTCATAATTCTCATTGTATAAGGCCGAAACTGGGAAGGATTAATATAATTGTACCTATGTTGTGGCTAGTTTCTTGTCTCATATCCATTATGTTTTCATTTCTTTCAAGTGGTTTTCATATCACTTCCATGTGTAACTCTTCGCAAGGCATGTTTGTAGGTTTAAGCAGCCTCAATTAACCTTGATTTTTCCTTCACCTTCCCTGCCCTTGCATCAAGTGGTGTCAGAGAAAGTCCTTTCTTGTGGATTAGATCATGGGGAGCCTTGTTGGATTGGTTGTAGGGTGACAGATCTGAGATCTAACCTATAACTTGTAGAAGGTTACAATCTTGCTGGAACCTAATTGTCAAGATGGTTCATGGTAGAGGAAATGATAATGCTATCATGGATATGTTGAGGCAAATTGTAGCTAGGCTTGAAGCTGTAGAGATAGCCCAGAGAAGAGGTGCACATCTTGAAGATATTAGTTATGAAGAAGAGGTAGAACCTAATCTTGAACCTAAAGTTGAATAGGATGAGGAAAGACTTTTGAGAGTTTTGTCTAAGGCTAACTCTAGACTTGCAGTTGAAGTTGCTTGCTATGATGGAAGACTTGAGACCAATGCACTTTTGGATTGGATCTCTGAGATGGATAAATACTTTGAGTATGAAGGTACTCCTAATAACAAGAAGGTTAAGATAGCGGTCACAAAGTTGAAAGGTCATGCATCTCTTTGGTGGGATCATTTGCAAACTAAGAGACAAAAGAGAGGAAAATAAAAGATCAAGACATGGATGAAGATGCTTGGAAAGATGAAGAAGAAGTTCCTTCCAGCTGACTATGAAGTTTTTTTGATGAGAAAAATGAAAACTTTGAGACAAAAGGATATGAGTGTGAAAGACTATACTGAGGAATTTTACAAAATGGATATCAAATCTGAACATGTGGATGATGAAGTTGAGAAGGTAGCTAGATACCTAAATGGTTTGAGGACATCTATTCAGGATCAGTTATGTTAAGATAGATAGTGTAAGCATATCAATTTGCTTTGAAGGAAGAAGAAATATTGACCAAGAGACATGAACAAAGACAAAGAGGAAGAGGTGGCAGATTTCAGAGAAGTAGAAGTGAATCTTATGGAGAAAGTAGTAGATCTGAGAATGAAGTACACGATAAAGGATGGAAAGATGAACCTACTGGTAGAAGAGGTAACTACTCTAGAGGTAGATATATTGGTTACTCTAAGAATAAAAATAGTGGGAAAAGAGAAGAGAAATATTGGTTTAAAGGTACTTGTTACAAATGTAGTGAAGGACATAGAGCTTTTGAATGTACTAACTCTGGAAAGAAGACTGGAGGTAATGGAAAAAAAAATTTGGCTTGTGAAGAAGTTGAGGAATTATCTAATGAACCTAAACATGGTGAGAACCTGATGCTAAGAATGATCTTGTGGAATGAAAAAGCTGACGAGGAACCTATTTTGAGGAAGAGTTTATTCATAACCAGATGTAAGATTGTTGATAAATGTTGCAAGGTAATCATTGATAGTGTATGTTCTGATAATTTTGCATCCCAAGAGCTAGTTAACAAATTGTAGTTGCAGATATTAAGACATCCTAAGCCTTACCATATTTCTTGGATCTAGAAGGAGCATAAACTACTTGTAAGTGAACAATGCCTTGTTAAATTCAAAATTGGGAGTTATCATGATGAAGTCTTGTGTGATATTATGCCTATGGATTGTTGTCATATTCTTTTGGGTAGACCTTGGTAGTATGATAGGAAAGCTTTACATGATGGTAGATTGAATCAATATACTATTTGGATGGATGGAAAGAAACAAGTATTATTGCCTTTGGTAGAGAAGTTTGATGAAAGTCATTGTACTACAGTCAGAGTATGCTTGCTTGATGATAAAAATTTTGCAAGAGAAATGAAAGAACAAAATATTTGTTTTTCTTTAATTCCAAGGAAAAATGAGAAATAGGATGAGTTAGAACATGCACCCGAGGTTAAGCCTTTGTTGACTGAATTTCATGACATCATTTCTAATAATGTACTTGATGGTTAACCACCTATGAGAAGTATAAGTCATTGTATGGATTTGATACCTGGAGCTAGTTTGTATAATAAAGCACTACATAGGTTAACACCTAATGAGAAGACTGAGTTGGATAGAAAAGTGAAAGAATTTCTTGAGAGAGGTTTGATTAGGGAAATTTTGAGTCCTTGTGCAGTACCTACTGTATTAGCACCTAAAAAGAATGGAGAATGGAGAATCTGCACTGATTATAAAGCTATAAACAAGATAACTGTAAAGTACAAATTTCCTTTGCCTATGATGGATGACATAATGGATAGTTTGAGTGGAGAAAAGTATTTCACAAAAATTGATTTGAAGAGTGGATATCATCAAATTAGGATCAAAGAAGGGAATGAATGGAAAACTTCTTTTAAGACTAATGAAGGTTTGTATGAATGGTTGGTTAAATGCCTTTTGGTTTGACTAATGCACCTAGTACTTTCATGAGGCTGATGAATGAATTTTTGAAAAGATTCTTGGGTAAGTTTGTGATTGTATATCTTGATGACAATTTGATATTCAGTAAGACTAAGGAAGAACATCTTGAGCATATCAGACAATTATTATAGAGATTGAAGGAGGAGACGTTGCTGATTAATTTGAAGAAATGTTTATTTATGAAAGAAGAGATTGTGTACCTTGGTTTTGTAATTTCAGCTGATGGATTGAAGATGGAACCTGAGAAAGTAAGAGCTATACTTGATTTGCCTACACCAAGGAATGTTGGAGAGGTAAATCATTTCATGGATTGGCAAGTTTTTATAGGAAGTTCATCAAAAAATTTAGTTCTATTTGTAATGCTATGACTGAGACTATGAGAGGAGATAAAAAGGATTTCAAATGGACACATGGAGCACAAAAGAGTTTTGAAATATTGAAACAAAGAATTGCAAAGTTGCCTACACTTTCTTTGCCTGATTTTAGTAAAAAAATTTCAAGTTGAATGTGATGCTAGTGGAAGTGCAGTTGGAGCTATTTTGAGTCAAGAAGGAAGACCTCTAGCTTTCTTTAGTGATAATTTGAAAGATGCTAAGAGAAAATATTCAGTTTATGACTAGGAATTCTATGCTATTGTTCAAGCTTTGAAGAAATGGAGACATTATTTGATGCCTAAATATTTTGTGTTGTATACTGACCATAAAGCTTTGTAGTATTTGGGAAGTTAGAATAAATTGAATTAGAGACATATGAAGTGTGTTGAGTTCTTTCTGAATTTTTCCTTTTCATTGAAGCATAAGAGTGGATAGTCAAATAAGGTTGCTAATGCGTTGAGCCGAAGAAGAAATTTGCTGACAAAATTAAGAGTTGAGGTACTTGGTTTTGATGATTTGAAGTGTTTGTATGAGGTTGACATTGATTTTGTAGAGCCTTGGAAAGATTGTAAGGAACACATAATGAGTGATAAGTGGACTGATTATTTCATTCAAGAAGAGATGTTGTTTAAAGGAGTTCAGTTGTGCATACCTAGAGGATCTATGAGAGAGAACATAATAAAGGAGAAGCATAGTGGTGGGTTTGCTGGATATTTTGGGATTGATAAGACTATGAAATTGATTTTGGAAAGATACTTTTGGCCATAAATTTATAGAGATGTATAGAGAATGACATCTGATGCATTGCATGTAGCTGAATTATTTTTTAAGGAAGTAGTAAGATTGCATGTTTTTCCTAAATCTATTGTTTCAGACAGAGATACTAAGTTTATTGGTTATTTTTGGAGAACACTTTGGAAAAAGATGAATACTAATTTGAAGTTTAGTTCTACATTTCACCCTCAGACAAATGGATAGACTAAAGTTGTGAACAGAAGTTTGGGAAACTTGTTGAGATGTTTAGTTGGAGATAAGCTTGCTAATTGGCATTTAGTTTTGGCACAAGAAGAGTTTGCATATAATAATTTTGTGAATAGAAGTACTAAGAGGACACCATTTGAGATTGTTACTTGATTTCATCCTAAGGGAACCACAGAGTTGAGAGATTTACCTACTGAGACCAAAAGAAGTGTTGAAGCTGAGGATTTTGCAGTATACATGAGAACTTTTCATGATGTAGTTAAAAGGAATTTGGAGGACAATAATCTGAAATATAAATAGAGAGTAGATAAGAGAAGGAGACATAAATCTTTTGAAGTTGGAGATGAGGTTATGATTCATTTGAAGAACAATATATTTCTAGTTGTTACCTATAACAAGCTCAAAATGAAGAAGTTTGGACCTTGTAAGATTCTAAAGAAATTTGATAGTGGAAAGCATGAACTTACCAGAGGACATGGAAATATCACCTATATTCAACATTGCTGATATCTTTGAGTACTTTGAATCAAATGGTGAGACTCAAGATGATCTGGATTATCCTAGGAAGAACAAAGACAACATTGAGAAGATCTTGAATAGAAGATTAAGCAAGAGTACAAGAGGAAAAGACTACGTGGAATACCTAGTTCAGTGGAAAGACAAGTCATTTGAAGAAAGTTCATGGAATACACAAGTTAAGTTGGATCTTTATGATTTGGGTCAGAGTTTGAGTAGTGCCTAATGTGGACATCAGTTCTTTTGTTACCCCAGGTATTTGATGCAAGAGCATCTCAGATCTTGAGCAATCTTGCATCACCAAAAATATTTCTTATTTCTTGTACCAGTTTGATGTTTGTTTTAGCATTGATGTTTATGTTGGTTTCTTGCCTTGCAAAGTTAATGCAGTGATGTGGACCTAATTGTGAGAACTCTCCTAAGGGTGCATGTCTTAATTCATCTGGACCTAGAATTTATCACAATTTTCCTAGGGCATTGATTTTCTGCCAGTTTCGCTCATGACACATGTCGTATTTTGGCTTGCATAGTTCTGTGCAGGGAAATTGGATCTTGTGTAGTTGAGGATCTACTCTTGGATCATGTGTGGATCTAAATGCAACTTTGCATCATGTTTTGTTGTTTTTTAGCTTTAGTTTTGGTTTCTCCTCCTAAGTGGACCTATATTGTGATTAAATGTCTGACTGGCTGACTTGTGGCTTTGCTGGCTATATATTTGGAGCTTATGTTGATGCTTAGGTAGTGCATAGATAGTTCTAAGTTGGTAGTAGAAGTAGAAGAGAAGATGATATGTGAGTTGTGATTCTGAATTCATAATTCTCATTGTATAAAGCCAAAATTTGGAAGGCCTCACAGTCGGGCATGTTGAAGGATTAATATAATTGTACCTATCTTGTGGCTAGTTTCTTGTCTCATATCCATTGTTTTTTCACTACTTTCAAGTTGTTTTCATAGTTCTTCCATGTGTAACTCTTCCTGGGACATGTTTGTGGGTTTAAGCAGCCTTAATTAACCCTGATTCTGCCTTAACCTTCCCTGCCCTTGCATCAAGTGTTATCAGAGAGAGTTCTTTCTTGTGGATTGGATTGTGGAGAACCTTGTTAGATTGGTTGTAGGGTGGTAGATCTGAGATCTGACCTATAACTTGTAGAAGGTTATGATCTTGTTGGAACCTGATTGTCAAGATGGTTCGTGGTAGAGGAAATGATAATAATATCATGGATATATTGAGGTAGATTGCAACTAGGCTTCAAGCTGTAGAGATAGCCCAGAGAAGAGGCACACATCTTGAAGATGTTAGTGATGAAGAAGAGGTAGAACCTAATCCTAAACCTGAAGTTGAGCAGGATGAGGAAAGACTTTTGAGAGTTTTGTCTAAGGCTAACTCCGGACCTACAGTTGAAGTTGCTTGCTATGATGGAAGACTTGAGACCAATGCACTTTTGGATTGGATCTCTGAGATGGATAAATACTTTGAGTATGAAGGTACTCCTAATAACAAGAAGGTTAAGATAGCAGTCACAAAGTTGAAAGGTCATGCATCTCTTTGGTGGGATCATTTGAAAATTGAGAGATAGAAGAGAGGAAAAGAAAAGATCAAGACATGGATGAAGATGCTTGGAAAGATGAAGAAGAATTTCCTTCTAGCTAACTACCAAGTTGGTTTGATGATAAAAATGAAAAATTTGAGACAAAAGGACATGAGTGTGAAAGACTATACTGAGGAATTTTACAAATTGGATATCAGATCTGGACATGTGGATGATGAAGTTGAGAAGGTAGCTAGATACCTAAATGGTTTGAGGACATCTATTAAAGATGAGATCAATTATGTTGAGATAGATAGTGTGGAAGAATTATATCAATTTGATTTGAAGGTAGAAGAAAGATTGACTAAGAGACATGAACAAAGACAAAGAGGAAGAGGTGGAAGATTTCAGAGAAGTAGAGGCAGATCTTATGGAGAAAGTAGTAGATCTGACAATGCAATACAAGATAAAGGATGGAAAGATGAACCTGCTGGTAGAAGAGGTAACTACTCTAGAGGTAGCTATATTGGTTACACTAGGAATAACAATAGTGGTAAAAGAGAAGATAAATCTTAGTTTAAAGTTACTTGTTACAAATGTGGTGAAGAAGGACATAGAGCTTTTGAATGTACTAACTCTAGAAAGAAGACTAGAGGTAATGATAGAAACAATTTGGCTTGTGAAGAAGTTGAGGAATTGTCTAATGAACTAGAACATGGTGAGAAATTGATGCTAAGTAGGATCTTGTGGAATGAAGAAGCTTATGAGGAATCTATTTTGAGGAAGAGTTTTTTCAGAACCAAATGTAAGATCATTGATAAATGTTGCAAGGTAATCATTGATAGTGGAAGTTCTAATAATTTGGCATCCAAAGCGCTGGTTTACAAATTGTAGTTACTATCTAAAACTAATGATATTGTTGAAGTGAATCAAACCCTATATAGATCCATCATTGGAAAGATATAATATGTTATCCACAACAGAGCAGATATAGACCTAGAAGTTGGGACTATGGAAAGATTCTCTACCAATCCTAAGGAAAATCATATGATGGCAGATTGGGTAGGAAATGTTGATGATAGGATTATGGATTGTGCTATAAGAAGAAAAAGAAATACTGAGATATCTAAAAGGGACATAAGATTATGGATTGTGCTATAAGAAGAATAAGAAATTTTAACTTAGAGTCTACACTGATGCAGATTGGGTAGGAAATGTTGATGATAGGAAAGGTACAAGTGGTGGAGAATTATTTCTAGGAAAGAGATTAGTCTCCTCAACAAGCAAGAAATAAAACTGTATTTCCCAATCTACAACTAAAGCTGAGTATGTAGCAGTTGCAGTGAACTATTTAAATCTGGTATGGATCAAGTAATTGTTGAAAGGGATGAAAGAGGAAATCACTGAGCCAGTTGTTATTTTTTGTGATAACACAAGTGCTATCAACATATCAAATAATACAGTGATGCACACAAAGACTAAACATATTGCTATCAAGTATCATAACTTGAGGGAATTGGTAAAAGATAAAGAAGTAAGAATGGAATATGTGAATACAAAGGAACAACTAGTAGACATATTCACAAAAGATTTACCTAAGGATTCTCATGAATATCTTAGAGGTAAATTAGGGGTGCTTCCCCTAACTAAGGCTTCCTAGTCAACTAGGAGCACTGCATCAAATGTGCTACATAGAATATCTGACAAATTGATGCAAGCAAGGTCATACTTTAGGAGCTTCCTAGAGTTTTGAAAAGTACAACGAAGCTGATAATCAATCATAAGCAAGATGATAGAGGGAGAAATACTGATACTAAATGACAAGATGACATCTACATATGAAAGATGTAAGTGCTAGATACTTCTTTGGAATTATTGTCAAAGAGGGAGAGATTTAGAAGATTCAGATGAAAAAATAGAAATAAAGAACACTGAGGTATATGTTCCAAGATTCAGAGAATCAGAGGGAGAGAGATACATTAAAGATTCAGAGGGAGTAACTATGTGAATGGTCAAGAAAGGCTAAGTTGTTGTGAATCAGAATGAAGCTAAGGATATTATAAATCTTTCTAATGCACTAACATTTTTGGATTGGTTGGTAATTCATGTGGTGTTTCCATCAATGCCAAAGAGGGAGATTGTTGGAAACTTTAATTGAAACAATTGTTGTATTGTCATTGATGTCAAACCTTAACTGGTAAGATAGTTGCTATCTAAGAAAGTACTATATCTATTGATTGATGAAAAGGATTAGGGAAAGGGAGATAAAAAGAGAACCTAAGGAAAGGTTGAGTTATTTGATACTTCAATAGGTACTTGATTATTTGGCACATTGATAATACAATGTATTGTTTATCTAAGTAAGAACAAAGACAGAAGAAGTAGGCTTAACTAAGAAAAAGTGAAGAAATCTAGTTTAAGCTGAGTGATGTTAGTGTCGAATGAGTGCTAGTATATGCTGAGTAAATCTAGTATTGACTGAACATCAGTTTATGTCGAGCGAAAGGAAATTACCGAGCAAGACAGTGTTAGCCAAGGAAGACAATTTATAGAGATGACCAAGTTACGCAGTGATGACCAAGGAGATGAACATGGTATTGACTGAGTGTCAGTAATTTACATTTGGAGAAAGAATTTAGATTCTCAGCCGACATAGTTGAATTCTTGGGTTATGTAAATCATGTTGCCTTTATTAATTGATTGTACGGAGAATTTAATGCATGGTAAATCATTTTATTATGGATTCAATGAGAAATTTAAAGATGTATCTAGAAGGAAGGATGAATAACTTAAATGTTGGAAGTATTCGATGAATCTAACCTAAACCTAAGATCTACAGAGGAGATTAAGTGGAAAAAGATGGATCTACCTAATTGAAGAGGTATAAAGGTAAACCTAATTGTGAGGTTATAGAGTATGCTAAAGTTGTTGATGTTATTGGCTAATAAGTCTAAGAATAAGGATAAAGGTGAAGGAGTTGATCAGATTTTTGGTTTCTTGAAGTGAATTCCAAGTAGATCAGTGATGGAGATGGAAATGGAACTCAATCAATAAATCAACATATATGTGTGAATTGGATCTATTATTTGCAAAGTGAGTTGTATGTTTTTTAGATCAGAAACTATTGCTACTTTCTAATCATTGTATCAGTCAAAATCCTTTAATCAAGGTTGACCTAACAGCCATTGTTTAAATCCTTTAATCAAGGTGGCATTCTAATGGAATGTACTTAAATCCTTTAACCATGTCACTTTTGACAAAGTGCTTAAATCCTTTAATAGGGTCACACCTAGCAGTGTGTTTTTAAACCTTTAAAAAGGTTGGATTTTCACAGAGCTCACTTTAGAAGAGTGAAAATATTAGTAACATGTTACAAAGTGGTTTTTCCCAAGTTTGGTTTGCACTATAAATCCCAATGTTATACTTGTGTGAATTTTTTGATGTGAATGTTTCTATATTCTGCAAGTTAATTACTTTTGGACAATGGACTGCATGTTATATGTTTCTGGTATATATACTTTAGAGACCGAGTTGTGTTGGTGATTAGATTTGAGATTTTTGAAGTTTCTAAAAGTTTAATTGGTACATCTAGACTTGAGAACAATTAATTCACCCCCCCCCCCTCTGTTGTTCTAAATAATATTAACAATTTTCAAGGTAGCAAAGGAGGATGTCTAGATTTCAAAGACTTAAACATTGAAGATGGAATCCATGATCAAGTTCATATATTTCCTCCATGAGTGAGGACATATATGAGCTTCAAGACAAGGAAAATTCATTAAAAAGGTATAAAATTATTGATCCAACATTTTAACTTCATATTTAAACTCTCATTTATACAAAATCTTGAATCTATGCATGCTAACTTAGATAAATTCCTCCTACTAAGGAATACAAACTCACTTTAACATGGAGGCACATATTCGGTGCTCTATGTTTACACTTTGTGCATACACCACAAGGTTTAATTTTTACACTTTGATCATATGCAATGATATGATTAATACATATTGCAACACCCCTTATACATTCTCATACAAATATATTACTTGGTGTACACTCCAACACCCATTTAGACTCATTTTGTTTTAGATTGCTTCCCAAGATGAGGATTTTTTTTTGTAATCTTTTTATTTGGTGCATGTTTCAATGCCTATTTTGTTCTCTCTTTTATTAGATTTTTTAGAAAATTAAGATTTTTCTTTGTAATCTCTAGATTCAACTAGCATAACACACCTTTCTAAACTAATTTGACTCTCCTTTTCATAACATCTCTCATAGTAAGAAACAAATTAATAGACCAATAATTTAGGGCTCTTCTTCTCTCTTGTCTTATGTCTCATAGTAAGCAACATCTTACTATAACTAGAAGCCATACTATCTTATTTATCCTTTAATGCTATATATGTGTGTAATATATATTGATCATATTACTCTTTTTATCTTGACATTTTAGATAGATGGTATCCTAAGTCCCAGGGGACTTCATTTTTTCTTGTCTCTCTAAAGTATTGGTGAAAGTAATTTGATGCTACCTTATACTTTATTGAGAGTATGAGCATAAGGTAATACTCCTGATAAAGTGGGGGTTAAATGTAGTGTTTCCCTTGTATGATTTAATGCTCATCCAGGGATCACTTTGTTTCTTTTCCTTCCATGCCCCAAAATTTAATTAGATTTACTCATACTAGTGTCACATAATTTTAGAAATTCAACATATTTACTAGCTCCCCAACTTATTTCCAACCCATTAGGAATAAACTAGTGCACCTATTTCCATAGTGCTAGTGAATAAACCATGGTCCAACCAAAAGGGGCTCAAAATTGAACCCGCTAACTATAAAAAATGGTGAGCAAGAAAATACCAATTTCAACCCTCTTTGAATTACAATAAATGAACATTACTTCACAATAAAATGAAAGAATTAATCTACATCATAAGAAAAACATCTCACACCATTGGATTTATGTGGAGATACCCTTTTAAGAAAATACTCCACAACCAAAGAGATCCAAGACCTGTATTAATCCTTCAAATCAGTTACATCAATATAACTTATCTCTCTAAATCATTATTGTTAGAGTAAAATATTAATTATATTAATTAACTTTACTCCCTTCTTAAGATGACAACACTTTTATTTTTAGTTGTTTATATTTAAACACACATGCACTAAGTTGATTTAAACTTATGCACTAGTTGTTTTAAATATAAACTTGCATGCATCAGTCTTGTAATAATTTAACTAATTATTACATGCACTTCTACTTTTTAGGGTTTTCCTTTCAAGGATTTTGATCTCCTTTATAAGGTTGATCCATTGTATATTTTATTCATTGATTATTTGAGAATATTTTCTTCTTTATATTTTTGAGTCAAACCCTTTCCCTCTTCTTGTCTCTACTTCCTTGTAATAGGTTTTTGTATGCAGGTGATCTTCGGGTTTTGTGGATTTGTATTGCTCAAATCCTACAATTGCAACACTTCATTTATTCAACAACTTGTGAATTAATTTATTTTTTCTTCAACTCAAGAACTCAATATATAGGCATGAGAGAAATGACAAAGGACAAATGGTTTCTCAAACCATTCAGGCATAAATCACAAAAATATGAAACTTCCTCTTTCGACTTGTGACTTTATCTACCTTTCAAAAGATCTTCCTTATCATATCCAAGGTTTCATTTAATTTTCCTTCTCTCATTATTTTCTATTTTGACAACTAAGAAACATCTTATAAGTTGTCATAATTTAAAATTTAGTAGATTTCACGAAAAGTAAAATACAATTACAAAATTTTAATTAATAATTAAATATAAATATAATAGAAGAAATGTAAAGACACTTTCTCAACACTTATTATCTAAAATAAAAATATAAAATGGTGATCGGAATAGGTAATACATACACATGGAGTGTGCAATAACAAAGAATGGTATGATATTATAAGACTAGTAAGGATCTAGATGAAACTTATTAGGAGATAAGAGATGCTTATTAGGAGTCATGTAAGAAAAGGGAGAATCAACCATGTCTAGAGAGGTGTGTTATGCTACTTGACTCGTGCTAAGGAATATTAAAAATAAAAACATCTATTTAGTAGATAATATAAAAAATGTGACTACATAACGGGTTCCTCTAGTGTGCACCAAGAAAGTTGTGGCATGTAGTAAAAGTGTAGAACCCAATCTCAAGTGTGACATATAGTGGAGTGTATGTCCCATGTCAAATTAATTACATACACCTTACTAGGAGTACTTTCCTTAAGGTAGCATACATATGTTTAAAATACAAGGATTTTGTAATAGAGAAACACCCAAAACATAGGCAATTCAAAGGCAATGGTCAAAAGACTTGAAAGATAACATAAGGGATCCACTACCTAGGGTTAGTGTGCACAAAATATAAATCATCTATATCAAGTATGATTGTTTTGAATTGACCTCATCCCCCAAATGTATTGGAAGTACAAGAACAATGGAAGAAGAACATGTAAGATGAACAAAGAGTATTTTTGGGTAAGCATGGAAGAGACCCAAAAATATCTCAATACTTTGTATCATCCCCAAAAGACAACACCAAATATTAGTTAGAAAAAGAACACACTTAAAACATAACATATATATGAAATGTAGAAGAATGATGCTACAAGTATAAGAATATTATGATAAGGTTGGTCTATTTATATCATTGTGCAAATGAATAAACAATGGCCACCAAAAGAGATATTAATAAAAAAAAGGCATGCCAAGGAGAAATAAAAGACAAAAAAAAAGCATCTACTACATGAATGAGTTTGTATAGAGAAGCATCTATCTCCCAATATTGCTCATCGCCATTTAGGGATGGTGAGATAGATTCCAAAGGAGATATGGTGTGGATATGAATAGCATATGGATGAAGCTATGTATAGTTCCAAACATGGAACATTCTCTAATGATATATCACAATGTGTGTTACTAAACGTTAATTCTTTTGAAAATATTGAAGATAAAACATCATTAATAATTTTTATAGTTTTGAAATTATCAATACATCTAAATTGATCACAATAGAAGATCTGATAGGTGAAGGAGAAAAAGAAGAATCATTTTCAATTTACAACTTATCTTTCAACAAGGTTGGGCAAGGTAAGGTTCCTCTCAAGGATTGGTGATGGTAAGGAAGGATAAGAAGACAGGATCAAATCAACATTCGACTACTTAGCAGAAGAATCACTTTTTGTAGCAAGCTCAATAGACTTGGCACAATGTATTCATTGAAATTATCTCACATTATGATTTCATTGGTCAAAATTCAATTCTTTGTAGAAGGAGGTTGGGTATCACTCAAAATTGATTCAGTTTCTTCCCTTGCTTGGGAACTAAAGGAGAAATAAAAGGAGCTGCTAAAGTTTGAGAAATTAAAGGTGCTAGAAATTTTCCTCTTTGTCATCTATAGGATTATGGAGATGGAATAAGAAAATATATAGGAGGAATGTTAGTATTAGGGAGGTTTTCTAGTCTAAAAAGTGGCTCACTTGTTACCTATGGCACAAGACAGGCTAATTCTATATTTATAAATGACAAAGGATCCTTAGGGGTGGTTGTAAAATTGGAGCCTAAAAGATCACATGAGGAAAAGTTAGCTATTTTATTGGCTTTAAACTTTTGATAGGAAAATAATAGGATACCTTGATGAGGTTGAAGTGGTTGAGGTTTTTTGAGCCTAAAACTAATTAAGGGTAAAGTTTCCATGATTATCTAAGGATTGGAAAATCCTATGATGTATCATTATAACATTTCCAATGAAGGGAAATTTTTAAAAAATTATATAGTTTGGAAGGGACTACCTTTATATGTGTGAGCCATGGAAAACCAAACTTCACATGGAATTGGTGTGAGGTAGGAATAATGGTAAAAGGAACAACTAAGAACTTAGAGAAAAATTCAATAGGAAGAATGATGAAACCAATGGTAGGACAAATGAAACCATCATGTACATTGATGAAAACATCAAATTTACCATATGTTTCTTGATATAATTCATCTATATATATATATATATATATATATATATATATATATATATATATATATATATATATATATATATATATATATATATTCTTCTGTAATAACGTTCAACATGCATACTAGTGTAAGGAAACTTGAAACCATACAATGACAATTTCCACACATTCCAATAGATAAATCAAGAAAATAAACACCTTGAATTCATATGCAAAGGATAGAAAATATACACACGAAAATGTGACACAAGATTTACCCTAGGATAACCCTCATAAGAGAAAAACCAAACCTCCAAAAGCATCCATCATCCATGTATTATTCATTAATGCCACATTACAATATATCCATGAAAGACTTAAAAACCCAAACCATCAATAAGAACTCCATGTTAACAAGCATGTAAGCATACATCCCATTCCATGCTTCTAACCTCCACAAATAGTAACCTAAATAACCTCAACAACTACTCTTTTTGTTACTTTTATAGAAATAAGGTCCCACAAAACCACCAACTGGCATTACATAGATGATGTTCTACCTAACACCTTGACCCCATATTTAATATTGGTACTTTATTAATTTACTTTTTACAATATTAAATAATTACAATATAATATCATAATATTTTAATACAACATCTTGTGGCCATGAGAATATTCTAACAAAATAATTGCATGTTGCATGTTGCATGTTGCATGTCCATCTAGGTGATCCTAGGTGCAACATACATAATAAATAAAGTATGACAATTATAAACATTATTGTGCAAGGTGTACAATGCCTATTTTTGCAACATTCTCCTACTTGTTGTATACATTGCATAAGGGGAAATAAGCACAAATATGAACAAGAGAATAATCCCTCTAGCCACATATACCATCATGAATCAATATTCTCCATCAAGATGCTTGAAATAAGAAACAAAGTGATCACCATATCATACACAAGTTCTCTCAACCCCTATCATGCCACTACCACTTGTAAGACTAGAAAAATGGAATTAGGAAGCATAAATGATAGAACCACAAATCTCATAAATAATATATGCAAAACCAATCTAATCTAACATGAAAACCATTTGAAATGAGAGCTTAAAAACATATACAAAATAACATAAGACTCCCCTCAAATGTAGTTCCAATGCTCTCCTTTCTTCTCCATTGAAGTTTATTGATGTAGCTCTATGATCTTGACAATTGAAAGAAAAATGATGATAATGAAAATACTAGGAGTGTGATTAACCAAAAAATGAGAGAAATGATCTTGATTTATAGAATTTACAAGACAAATTGTAAATTTGGCAATTAAGTGTGAAAAATGGGAATTGTCATAGATTATGGCAATCAACAAATTTGAAAGAGAAAAAATGTCATTAATTATGACAAATTGATGCACAATTAGAACTTAGTGAGTTAAAAAAGAGAAATTGTCATAAACTATGACAAATATGACAAAAGGAAAAAGGGTAAAATTGTAATAAACTATGACAATTATGAAAAAATGGAAAACACAAAAATATCATAAACTATGACAATTTACGACAAAAGGAAAAGGGAAAGTGGTGGCTAGAAAAGAGGAAGTGGTGGCTAGAAAGTGGGTGAAACACAAATTAAGGGATACAATCCCATTTGGAAAAAAGAGAGAATTATTGAATTTTAAAATTTATTTATTCCCACAAAATGGAAATTAGGATTTAGGAATTATGAAAATTCCACAAATTAATAAGCAACCAATTAATTAATGGAAAATTAATTAATTGTGAAACTTACGGAAAAGGGGATATATAAATGTAATTTATTTATCAAAGCTAAGACTTGGGGATAAATTATGGGTTATTTACCCCTAAAGAAAAATTAATTGATTTGACTAAATTGATGATTTTGATGAGGCAAATGATTGATTTTGATAAGGAGTTGAAATGACTTTGATAATTTTGATAAAGACTTGAATTGATTTCGAAAGTGATTGATTAGGTTAAAAATGAGGAGAAATATTAGTGAATTAGGGATGAAGATTAGACATTAAAGACATGTTAAAACAAGGGGGCGCATAGGCATTGACCATTTTTTAGTGTCTACATTTTGCCCCTCTTTGAGACAACACAATTATGAGCGTTGGTTCAAAGAAAAATAAAAGATCATGCCCCAGTGGATCGAAATATTAGAGGTAGGATGCCCCTTCAAAAATTTGGGTGGAAATTCATTCGAGGACAATTTTTTGAAAAGAGAATGATTACAAGGACTGATGGAGGGAATGTTAGTAAAAGGCTAAAATTAGATGGACAAAAGTTAATAATGATGAAAATTACTTCCATAAGTGTATTTTATGTCACAAGATCTTTATTTAATATGGAAAAATTGGATGTGTCGTACCATGGCACAAAAAGCCAGGATGATAATGCAATCCCCTTTGTGTAAAAACAAACACAATGTAGATAAGGAATGTTTCCATTCATCCTAAAGCATATGACATATGTGGGCCATAACTTTATGAAAAATACTCCACAAGTAGAAGACAAAATAAAAAGAGATAAATCAATAAAATATAAGACTCACTAAACTGAGCAAGTCAACAACCATTGTGATCTAGTTGTCCAAATTGATATTTTTTTGTTTGATGATGATGGTGATAGTGTCTGGTTTTAGGAATGAAGTACCCCGTCTAAGATAGGTACCGTCTGGATTCAAGTATACCACACCATGTATAAGACAAATGAAAAGTTTGATAAAAGATTGATTGATGTCTTGATTGGATAGTTTGTCTGTTAATGCATGATTTCTTTAAGCGCAATGTTTAAAAGGTCTACAGATTGTGTCTACTCAAATGCTTGTCTTGTTGCAAGGGATAATTTATTGAAAACAAGGGAAAAAATATGTACATGTTTATTGCAGATTTTTGAAGGATTTGACTTTTTATGATTTTGAAAATATTTAATTTTTTTGTATTTTTTTCAGGACATTTTGCAATTTCGTAGGATTTTAAAAATATTTGATTTTTTGATAAAATTTTTAGGACATTTTACAATTTTAAGGATTTTTTTCAGGACATTATTTGATTTTAACTTATTTTTTACAAGGCTTTTTATGATTTTTATTGATTTTTTTAGAACTTTTTATGCTTTTTAGAGATTTTTTTAGGACATTATATGAGTTTTACTCATTTCCTCAGGACATTATATAATTTTTACTAATTTTTTCAGGTCTTTATGCAAATTTTTAGGGTTTTTTCAGCTTCTTATTTTATTTTTAGTTAATTTTTTCAGGACAATAAGGTATTTACAAGAAAGAATTGCCCCCAGTATCTAGCAAGATGGGGACATTATGGATTAATGGATAGGCTAGTTCATGGATGAAGGTCAAAGGGTTATTGAGTATGTCATTGAAGCTTTGTTTGGGTTTCCAAGGACTATCCACAAAATGGGATAACATGTTTTAAGAAAGCTCAAGGATGGGATTAGACAATGATAGGGTATATGCGATACATTGGAATGGACATGTCAAGAGGTGGTTTTGAATTTTTTTTTACATTTTTAAATCTTTATTTTCATCAAGACCAAGATAGGGATTTGGATAGGATAATGACAAGACATGGATAGGATAAGAAAGATCAATAGGAGACAAGGGTAATGGACTGAAAGATTTGATAAGATAGGTGATATGGACCAAAGGGATGGGGGTAAGATAGGGAAAATGAACCAAAGGGATGTGAGTAATGTAAAAAAGATAGGACATTTGAAGCTTCTAGGAGATCCTTAACCTTGTCAAGATCAAAGTTGGGAAAAGGGGAATGTGGATGTTGATAGGATAAGGGATATGAGGGAAATAGGATAATAGAGGATATGTTAAGGACAATGGAAGAAATGATAGGGTATAATAGGATATGAAAATATTGAAAAAAAATGCCCCCAAGTATGGAATGCAAGAATTTCATAAATTACACATGACACCTATTTGCCATGTTTTCACTATTGGACGAAATTATTTATCTTTATTCTTTTCTTTTTTTTTGCATTTTTGACATTTTTCATAAGACAATGGATGCATGACATGACATGGGTGAAGGACTCAAATGCCTTATTCTTTGGATGGTGCTCTTGAAATGATATGTAATAATGGGCCATGACTATGATAGTATGCTCAAAGACGTTGGTAGGGTAATGATAAGGATTAGGTAAATGATTGGATGAACTGGGAAGAAATTTTAGGCAAAGGATTGGATAGGCTAGATGAAAGGTTGATAATGGAGGGAATGCAAGAAGGCTTGATCTTAAATGGATGGAAATGGATGCAAGAAAAACTTTGGCACACACCTTGATGGGTGATGAATTGATGGAGGAAAGGGAGATGATGGATTAGATTGAGGAATTGATATCAATTTTGGGACAGAAGGACCCAAAATGGATTTGGAAGATGGAAGGCTCTTAGATAGAGGGATAACAATATTGGATGCCATCTTTTATTTTTCTTGAGGATTTTGTGCTTCAAGTAGCTTCTTAGGAATCCACATGTATTTTGATTTTTCATTCTTTTGTGGGTCCTTGGAATGCATTGATTGCACAAGAAATTTAGGAACCCATATTGATTTTGACCTTTTTGACATTTATTTTTCTTTTTCTTTTACTTTTTGGATCAATTTTTTCTTTGATTTCACATGTCGATTAGACTAGAGATGTCAATCCTTGACTGCATGTGAATTGATTGACTTATGGAATTTATGCTTGGCATCCAAATTTCTTGTAAAATGAAGGGGATTCATGGATGGATAGGAATGACATGGATAAGTTGTTGGAAAGTTGACTATATTGTTGTATATGACTAGATATAGTGTTGTCATTATGGCAACAAAGTCATATAGAGTTTTGGAGTTAGCTCATATTATCATAAGGTTAGAATATGGCTAACTATAGAAGATTGGACAGTTAGCAGAGCACTAGTAGATCAGAGCATCAGCGCACGTGCGTATGACCGAGTTATGGTATGTGCCCTTGAAGTTAAGCTTATAAGTATGTATTCATGTTAAGTCTAAGAGCACATGATCAGATGAGAGAGTATGATAAAGATACAAATAGTTGAAGAGGTACAACCAGTGAGCGCCATAACAGAACAAAGTTTGCAACTGACTGTTACTATTTTGATTAGCAGTTATAACAATGTTTTGTAAAGGCTATGTGCCTATTGTAATTAGGTTGTAGACATGTAAAAATATTTTTTTGTAAACATGCTTAAGCCAATTCACTTGGAAGCATTGTATGTAATCGGTTATAGGCTGACCTAGTTAATTATTTTGTTAGCCCATATAATAAATATAAGATGTGCCTTTATAATAAAGTATGAAAGTGGATTAGAGATGAGATAAGAAGAGAAGAGATATACAAAGTGAAGATAGAATGAGTTAGAGCTTTACAAGGGGCTAAAGCATTAGTGCACAAAAGGAACTAATCAAGCAAGCAATGTCACAACAATAATTCATCCAGCAGATATAGTGTATATCTAAGATCATAAGGTTGTAGCCTTCACCACTTGAGGAGTGAGCTCTAGGATAGTGTGTCCCCACCCCTAACAAGGTTATTGAAAAAGACTCCTAATAGGGTCTGACCTTTGACCAGGTCACTATACTAAAAGCATTGTAAAGAAAAACTCCTAACAAGGTTACAGATCTTCTAACAAGGATCATAAGACACTAGTGTAGTTCTTAGTGGGTGTCAATTCCCACTGGGGTTTTTACCTATTTGGGTTTCTCCGTAACCATATTGGTGTTATGTGTTGTGATTGTTTATCTTGTTTACATTGATATTTATTTTATTACTTAAGCAATCAAGTTAATTTTTAAGAGTAAAGTAGAAATATTAAAATATAGTGAACATTGATTCACCCCCACCCCTCTCAGTGTTCCCATTAATAACATAAGTTTTAGATGGGTGGAAGGTTCTGGAAGATGTGTGCCTTTTATGATTTGCATATGGGAAAGGGTAAGTGGATTTTTAACTAGTGGATGGAGGAATATATGGACCTAAAATGGATGGAAGGGATGAAGGGGGAGGTATATGTTTGGATTTGGATTTTGAAGGGATACCAACACCATGAGGGTGAGCTTTAGGATTGAGGTCATCAACTTTAGACTTTTCCTTTTTATGAAAGGGTTCTAATATAACTTTTTCTTGAATGCTAAACCCTTTGACTTGATAATGCTTGTTTTGACTAATATGACACTTATTGGTAGATGCAAGTTCATGTTGAGGTGGACATGATATGAAAGAAATAATATGATCATAAAGTGGATTGGAATATATTCTAATGGAGGAATTCATTGGGCATGTATGAAAAACTTGCACAAATAGGCTTGCATCATGAGGGGGTCAAGAGGAATAATAGGATCCTGCAATAGAGTAGAAGCAATGGAAGGATCATCTAGCAAGATAGGATCTTGTGGAGGATTTGGAGGACTAAGACATGGAGATGAACAGATGGAGGGATCTTAAGGAGGATCCAAAGGGATTATGGGATCTTTTGGAGTATCTAGAGGTGAGAGGATACTTTTATGTTTAATTAGAATGGGATCATGGGATTCCATACTAAAGGTGTTCTTCTCTTGGTTTTGAATGGAATCACTGGGAAGATTGGAAGGGGGATCATGATCTTGCTTAGGGAGTGAAAGGTCAATGGGACTTGGAATAAAAATGGAATTATCTTGGATAGGAAATTCAAGGATAATGGGAACATCATGAGGCTTAAGGGAAATGTGATCTTGGTAAAAAATTGGATGGTATTGGTCAATATTGGTATCTTAGTCTTGATTTATTTTAGGGTATATGCACAAAGATGGGGGACCAAAAAGATGCCACATTCCTTTTTGGCCCCGCAATGACCATAGTGCATATGCACTAAACCATGTGTGCACTATAGCATGCACGTGCTAGGGCTTGGGAAATTCAAAACATAGTGTGCACATGCTATAGTGCGTTAGTGCTATGGTTTGAATTTAAAACATATTACATGTGCACTATAGCACACATGCACTATGTAAACCCTATAAAAGTGGTAAAGGGAGAGAGAGGGTGACAAGGGGAGAGGGAGAGAGAGAGAGAGAGAGAGAATATAGAGGGTAGGAAGGTCCAAGTGAGAGCATGTGTGTGTGTGAGAGAGAGAGAGGGGGGGGAGAAGGAGGGTAAGAAGGGGAAATATAGAGGGTAGGAATGTGGGATAGAGCATATGTGTGTGTTAGGAATGGGAACACTGAGAGGGGGGGAGTGAATCAATGTTCACTGTATTTTATCTTTTCACTTAATCTTTAATCTGATCTTAAATGCTTAAGTATTGAAATGAACATCCACATAAACATGAAACATGAAATCAACACACAACACCAATATGGTTATGGGGAAACCCAAATAGGTAAAAACCCTGATGGGAATTGACACCCACTAATATTCGCACTAGTGTATTATGATCCTTGTTAGAAGATCCTTAACCCTATTAGGAGTTTCTTTACAATATGTTTAGTATAGTAGACCTTGTCAAGGGTTAGACCCTGTTAGGAGTCTTTTACAATAAACCCTGTTAGGGGTGTGGACACACTGTCCTAGAGCTCACTACTCAAGTGGTGAAGGCTACAACCTTCTGATCTCATATAAACACTATACCTGTTGGATGAACTATCATTATGACACTGCTTGTCAGATTAGTTCTTTTTATGCGCTGATGATTTGACCTCTTGCAAAGCTCTAATACATCTTATAGTCTCTGTGCACACTTCTGCTCTGCTTATCACAACTCTATATCAACTTCTATACTAATTACAATGGCCGCATCTCATATTTATATGCGCATACAAAACAAACAACTAGGTCAGCCCTTAAACTTATTACATACAACGCTTCCAATTGAATTGGCTCAAGCATGTTTACAAAAAAACATATTTACATGTCGAAAAACTAATTACAATAGGTGCATAGCCTTTACATCATTATAATATAACCGCAACTCAAAATGCTAATAGTCAGTCGCTTACTCTGTTCTTCTCTGGCACACACTGGCTATGTAACTTCATCTATCTGTATCTTTCTCATACTTGCATATCTGATCATGCACTCATAGAATAAGAATTAATATAGTCTAACCAACTTATCTTCTAGGGCACATACCATAACTCGGTCATACACATGTGCACTGATGCTCTAAGCTTCAGGAACTTTGTACAATGTATAGTCTTCAACACTTAACTGATTTCTGATCTTCCCATTAAGTGCGCTGACTCCAAACTGCTATATGACTTTTTTCCATAATGAAAACACTATACTAAGTCATATACATTAGTATAGCCAACTTGCCAACAATCTCCCACTTTTTCATTGATGGCAATAAAGGAATATGGCCAAGTTGCTAACTGTCCTTAATATAAAAAACTTGTCTTATATCTCCCTATACATATCTATAATCCATATTCTACACATACTCCCCCTTTGACATTAATGACAAAGGTGTGTCAAAACTGAATCAACAAAAACATACTATGATAGAACATCTGAATATGCTATCTATAGATTTTGGATCTCCTTCCAAAATGTGATTAGTGGATTTACAATTTGTAGATGGGTGCATAAAGCATATTGTAGCTTGTCCATCTTCTCCAAATCAGTGCTAGGACTTTGATCATATGTCACCATAGTGGCATCAATCTCCTTGATATTTTGATTTAGTATGTCTAATGAGGGCACAAGAGTAGTCCTTAGCTGAGTCTGTCTAGCCCTTATCTTGATCATCTCTTTTTCTACCTTCTCAATCTTGTCTAATTGTCCTTGGTAGATATTATTGCACATGTTCACATCAATAGAGGGATCTTCCACTAATTTATTTATGCTATCTATCATGACTTTTGCTTCTTGTACCTTTTTGTACAGACCACCAGTTAGTTTGTCTTGGTCCATACAGTCAGCAATGATCTTTCTACCCTTTGCTGCAAACTCCTTCAAAGATGCTTGACCAACCTTTAGTGAGCTCAGGTCAAGTGTATAGTTGCTAACCAATTCACTTAATCTCTTCTTCAAGTACTTCTCCTCTAGAACTAAGGATGTAGATTCTTCTAGGCTAGAGAAATTTCTTTTGAATTATGAAATGACTGCACTTACATCATCAACATAGTGTACCTTGGATACTTTCTTGTTTGCAGGTAACAAATTGTTTAGTATGTTCACTGACTCTACAAGGAGAGGATTCCTCATCACTTATTTATAGTTGGCCTTCTCCATAGCTAAGACGTTGAACTTAATCAGGTCTTCTTCTCCCCATGAGTCCAAACTGGTTGTGTCAGGTGTCAAACTTGACAACAATGTTGTTGAGGGAGTGATGTGAGTGCTATCCATGACTTCTTGTTTTACCTTGATTGGTTCAACTGATGTTTCATCCTTTTGTTCACTTCCTTTTACCTCTTCTTCTTCTTTTGTTTTTTAGCTTCTTTTTCTTTTTCTCCTTCTTTCTTTTCTTCCATCTTTTCTTCTTCTTTCTCATTTTTTATATCCTCAATCAATATTTTTTCTTGATAAGTAGGAGTGTTACTGCATAAGATTTTAGCTTCTTGTGTGCTCAAAAAATCTTCTTCAAACTTGTCCAACTCAGTGTCAGTGGCTACCATGGCTATCTCTACATTATCAATGATAATGGTGCTATCTTTTAGTGACTCTATCATGGGCATAGACATATCTGCCTTAGTTTGTGTTTCAATTGTAGGTGCTGAGTCCTGAGAACCTATCACTGATGCATTAGTGGGCTCTGCCACCTTGACTTCCTTTAAGGGTGCTTGTGTTGTGGGTGTAGTAGATGGATATATGTTCCTATTCATGAAAACCTTTTCAAATGCCTTTTTTGTTTCTTTTTCAACAAGATCATAGTTCTTGTCCATTATGTGCAGGGTCCTTGACTTTGTTCTGAGATGTGGCTATACCAAGTCTAACAACAAGGATTTCTCTTCTAAGGAACATACTGGAAGAGAGTCATCTAGAATCTTTTCTCTTATCCTTAAATCCTCTTTAATGGCTTGTCTCTTTTGGAATTCTAGGATGTTCCATACATTGTCAAGGATCATAGTCTTAAGTTCCAAGACTATCTTCTTGAACTTTAGCATGTGTTTGACTATCATTCCATGTATCTTAGATTTGTCTATCTCACTATATTTTTCATAAAAATTTCCTACTTGATCAATTCTTCCCTCATCAATTATTCTTGCACTTAGCACACTGAGACTAGGTTTGAAACTTACTTCAGGAGGTTCTTGTGAGTTCTTTCTATTCCTTGTTACTCATGAGGATGGATGACCAATGCTGATCTCTTTCTTCCTCTTTAGCATTACCTTATACTTAGGAGGAGCAGTAAGGTCAATAATTTCTTTGGGTGCAGAAGGAGTAACATTAGTTTTACCCTTCTTCATTTTCTTCAACTTAGGATCATCTAATTCAGTTTTTGCTATTTTTGCGCTCTCTAATTCCAAAGAAATATTTTGTCCCCTTGCTTTGTCTAGGTCTTCTTGAGATACTCCATGTATTCTCAATATTTCTGAGGTAACCTTAGTGTAAGAATTTTGATATCACTTTGATACTATGTAAGAATTTGCCTAAGGCAAAGAATAGAAACCAAGATCTAGAAGCTCAAGAGATAGCACAAGAGAGACAAAATATGATATGATCAAATGAAGAATTCAATAATGATCAAATGATGGATAATAGATTGAATGAATGATTGATTTATACAATGTAGAATGCCTCAATATATAGGCAATGCGTGATAACTAGAAGTTATGCAAGTGATAAGCTATCAACTAGACATGGTGCAATCACATGTCCACCAAAGGTGGATCATCCTCCATTGTACATGAAAGTATGAGAAACATGTGCAACAATGAGAGGATGATAATGTGATAAGAGCACTAAAGGTGGATCTCACACACAAAGAGGTATGTGATGACAAGTATCACACCTAAAGTGGAAATTCTCCTAACCATGTGCTAGAAAGAAATGCAAACTCCTAGGTGTCTCAAAGACAACTAATTATGCAAATGCATTATCCTAAGTAAACTTAAGTAGAGTGTAATTAGTAAATACTTAATTACACCAACACTTAGCAACCTTTCTTTTTGTTGCTGTGTTGTTTAACACTACATCAACTTCTCTAGTTTTCTCCTCATAAGTTCCCCATCTTGGCTCATTAGGGTCTTTAGGGGTTGAAAGAAATACTTGAGCATATGCTTCTAAGACTTGTTCATCTACTTCATATCCAAGTGGATGAATCCCCTTTGTTCTAGGTTGAACTACCTCCATGCATGTTGTGTCTGTTTCAACCATAAAACAAATAGTATCCTTATATTTCTCAACTATCTTCTCTGGTATCCTATACCTCATCTGCATCTTAGCTCTGAATGTCTTCAATTCTAGAGTCATGTAGTCTCTTAGAGTGCTCTTAGTAGATTCCTTGAAGGATATCTATGGCATAGTGGGAATAGTCCTGTCAAGGTATAATTCTGACACCTTTCCAACGATATGGAAGTACATATAAATTATCAAAGATCCAAATCTGAATATCTTGGTCTTATCATGCTTGATTGCCTTAATGTTGTCAATTAGCTGTGTGTGCAAGATTTCACATAGGTTGAACTCTCCATTTTCATTTATATATTCTTATAGCTGCAAGAATTGTGGCTGCAGACACACTGTTTACCCTGTTAGTGTGTTGAAACCTGTATCCAAGTATCATAGACATCAATTTGATGTCATCTTGCTCAATGGGATCTATGGTCATTCCATGCCTATCACTTCTTGACTTGCAATTATGTTCAAAAATATTCTTCACATCTTTTCCCACTGGAAGGACAACACCTATCCTTGAGAGGCTCGTCATCTCATGAATTAGGTCACTGGTAATTATGACCGGCACTTCACCTATCAAAAATAGGTCATCATGAATTCTACTCAGTAGAATCTTGATCCATTCTGATTCATAGAACTCATATGCCATAGCATACTCCACTATAGGGTGATTATTCCACCGTGCATATTCATCCATGAAGGTTTTGTCTGGTTTTAACATAGTTTCCATGTGCACCCTTAATTTGTCCAATCCTACTGGTTCTTTCTTACAGTAGATGTATGCTCTAATCTCCTTGACATGCATAATGCCCATAGGCTTGTGGGAGAATGCCCCTTCTAGGTCATCTAGTGTAGATTTAAATGGATGCCTCTTAAACACATATCTTTTCTTCTCTGCAACATCAAATACTATATGAGTAGCCATCACTTACTTGTATAACACTTCTTCAAAGGTTTCCAAGAGATTTCTGAATCGACGCGATGAACTAGGGTTTCCACAACTGATCAATTGTGTAATAAGTCACTTGATGAATCAAATTGCAATGCTTCTCAATCAACTACTAAGGCTCTTCTACTCTCCGATCACTCTCAATATGAATGCAATGAGAGATCTTATATTTTCTATGTACTTTAAAGTAGAAATTTTGCCATTAATGCTTGTCACATAAACCAGGTTGTCATTTGGAAATTTCTAACTTTCATTTTGAAAACAACTAGCTAGTGTGCTCTTTCATGAAGATTCCTCTAGTCTCTAAAAGCTTAAGTTCAAAGGTGCATACTCTGAGAGTGAGTATACCAGCCACACAAGGGTCTAGATCTAAATTAGCTCCCCCTATGACCGTGAGGGCCATTCATCCAAATGTAGAGGGTGTGTCCATTGTGGATGCATCCAATACATACTCATCAACTTTGTCCTTCTTTTCTTCTAACCAAATCAAGCTTGCATCCTCTGAATCTTTCACAAAATTGACTTCTCCTTTGGGATCCAAAATTGATTTTTCAGGGTTTCCTGACCTTGCATCCTTGATCTGCAAAACTTTGAGATGTGTCCAGCCTTGTTACAAGAGTGACAAATGACTAGAGGCCTTATATTCATTGGCACATTGATATGAGTCACCATCTTACATTGTTTAGTTGAGTGACCATTATAGTTACATATCTAACATGTAACATTCTGAGAACTTCTTATATTTGACTGATTCTAATTTCTTTGATTGTGAGTCCTATTCTTTTGACTTGTCTTGCAATTCATAGCTCTATAACCAAATTTATTGCATGAATAACAGTAACCATTGAAAGGTCTTACCTCTATACAGTTCCTTTCTATGTGTCCATGCTTGTTACATGCATAACAAGTGTGGTCTATTGGCTTGCACTCATTCTTAGGTCATTCAATATGATCCTTAGTTTGACTTCCAGTCTCCTTAGTATCTAAGGTGCTTTCTGGTGCTCTCATTCTTTCTCACATGTTATCAATCTGATTTTATACTTCATTATATCCAATGCAGCTAGTATCTCCTTTAGCTCTTCTTGTATACAACTAAGATTCTATCAAATTAGAACTAGTGTGTAATTTATCAAAGTGATTCTTAGCATCTTTTAATTTAGATTCCAAGCTTTCTTTTTTGTTTCAAGGTTTTGTTTGACCTGTTCATCATAGACTTCCTGATTGTTAGTTAGCTTATCATCAAATTCTTCAAGTTGTTCTTTCAAGGATATATTTTCTTCATTCAACTTCTTGACCATTATCCCTAGATCACTAGTAGAGCATTCTTTTAAATCCTTCCTTAGCCTTTTGATGACTAATTGAGCATCACTGAGTTTTTCTTTTAGTTCTTTAGTTTCTCTTTCAGATTTGTCCAGGTCTTCAAGAGCAGCTTCAAGATTTCTTTTTAGATGTTTCATTTCTACTTTATCCATGATCTCCTCAAGTGGTTAAACTTCTTTGCTGAGGACCAAATCTTTGATACCAATTGTTAGGAATGGGAACACTGAGAGGGGGGGTGAATCAGTGTTCACTATATTTTATCTTTTCACTTAATCTTTAATCTGATCTTAAATTCTTAAGTACTGAAATGAACATCCACATAAACATGAAACATGAAATCAACACACAACACCAATATGGTTATGGGGAAACCCAAATAGGTAAAAACCACGGTGGAAATTGACACCCACTAATATTTTTCACTAGTGTATTATGATCCTTGTTAGAAGATCCTTAACCTTGTTAGAAGTTGCTTTACAATATGTTTAGTACAGTAGACCTTGTCGAGAGTTAGACCCTGTTAGGAGTCTTTTACAATAAACCATGTTAGGGGTGTGGATGCACTATCCTAGAGCTCACTACTCAAGTGGTGAAGGCTACAACCTTAAGATCTCATATACACACTATATCTGTTGGATGAACTGTCACTGTGACACTACTTGTTAGATCAGTTCCTTTGATGCACTGATGCTTTGACCTCTTGAAAAGCTCTAATACATCTTATAGTCTCTTCACACAATTCTTCTCTACTTATCACAACTCTATATCAACTTCCATACTAATTACAATGGGTGCATCTCATATTTATATGCACATACAAAACAAACAACTAGGTCGACACTTAAACCTATTACATACAATGCTTCCAATTGAATTGGCTCAAGCGTGTTTACAAACAAACATATTTACATGTCAGAAACCTAATTAAAATAGGTGCATAGCCCTTACATCATATAATATAACCGCAACTCAAAATGCTAACAGTCGGCTGCTTACACTGTTCTTCTTTGGCACACACTGGCTATGTAACTTCAACTATCTGTATCTTTCTCATACTTTCATATCTGATCATGGTCTCATAAACTAAGCATGAATATAGTCTAACCAACTTATCTTCTAGGGTGCATACCATAACTCAGTCATACACACATGCGCTAATGCTCTACGCTTCAGGAACTCTGTACACTGTCCAGTCTTCAACACTTAGTTGATTTCTTATCTTCACATCAAGTGCGCCGACTCTAAACTACTATATGACTTTGTTTCCATAATGAAAAAACTATACTAAGTCATATACATCAATATAACCAACTTTCCAAATGTTTGTGTGTGTGTGTGAGAGAGAGAGAGAGAGGGTAGGAAGGTCCAGGAGAGAGTGTATGTGTGTGTGAGAGAGAGAGGGGGAGAAAGAGGGTAAGAAGGGGAAATATAGATGGTAGAAGGTGGGTTAGAGTGTATGTGTGTGTAAGAGAGAGAGAGAGAGAGAGAGAGAGAGATATATCTTACACACATACACACTCTCTCTCTCTCTCTCTCCCACCTTCCTACCCTCTATATTTTCCCTTGTTACTCTCTCTCTCTCTCTCTCAAGCCTTTTTTGGATGTTACATAGTGTGTGCGTGCTATTCAAGTCATAAATTTTAATAACGCTAGTGCGCTATAGCACTAGCACAATATTGCGCTAGCGCGCTTTGTAATACATTGGAATCCACCATGACTAAGGCTTGGATTTTCATTGGAGATCCAACCCAAAGGCTTGGAGGATTCAAATAAGCCTGAGACATGTTTTTTAGCAGACATACAAAAAATTTACATCTTTTTTTGTGTGCTCCTCGTTAGGTTTACTTGTGGTTCAATAATGTTAAAATCAGACGACATGATATTGTAGATCTCTCTATTATCTATCTAACCATAGAATTTATTTTTAATTCTGATTATGTTAAGCTTTTCATCTCTAATTTCTTTTGTATATATGTTTGATTTTTGTCAAAAACTAATGTGTAGTATTTTGGGCATAGATTTTGGCTTGTTCATCAAATTTTGCAACAAGTTACTTTTTTAGAAACTAGACTCCACTATACACACTTTAAAAAAAAAGAAAATTTAATTTTCAATTAGTTTTCAATGATTTCTAGGGGGAGCACATAGAAATTTCACATTTTCAAGATGTGTGCACTTCAAAAATTCATTAAAAATTATACATTCATTAAAAAATTGGCAAAAAAATATAGGATAAACTGCGTGGTGTTAGCTAACTTCTCATTAGAGCGATTAAAAAAATTTCAAAAAAAAAGTTATCATTTTAGGGGGAGCACACCAGATGCTATGTTATGTTTTTTCACAAAAAATAGGACCACTTTTTGTGCGCCCCCTTTTTGAGGGCCTTAATCTACACCATTTTAAAAATAAACTAGTAGTTTAGAAACTAGATTCAGAGTATTACAACTCTTGTTCTTGTTGCATCTTAAATTTTTGAGTCTAACTATCTTCAATTTCTCGTTGAAGTTCAAAGTTTGCTAATTTCATAATAAAAGTGGCATCTTATACCCCCTTTTTGGTCCCCCATCTTTGTGCACTTACCTTTTAGGACTTGTTTCCTTGTGCATTGGTTATGCCTCTTCACATGGGATTTGAATTGGAATATGCATAGGGGACTCTAGAATGGGATCAATGTTTTCACATGAAGGAGATGGAGTTTCAATGGGACTCTTGAATAGGATTGTGTATAGATGGAGGAAACTGTGGCATTGAATCTAGAATTTTGGAAGCATGGAAGGGAACTGTGTCAAAAAATGGATTATCTTAAGTGTGTTCTATAGATAACCCTTGGATAATTTCATCATTGGAAGTGTGACTTGATGGAGATGGAGGAAATTTGTCTTGTGAAGATTTAGGGGATAAAGGGATGGAAGGGAAAATGGATGTTCTCGAAAGGAAATAGGTATTTCATCTATGTGATTCTTTTGGGACGAGGCATCCTAGACATGGGTGCATTGTTATTTTCATATATAAAATCCAATTGTTGAAGAAAACCTTTTAAGATGTTAGATTTGAACTTTTTTTGCTTGGTGGATCTTATTTGTGAGCCTACAATAATGCTTGAAAATTTTGAAATTTTTTTGATGGAATATGTCCCACAAAAGGTTGATCATTTATTATGCTTGATATGTTTGAACTTTTGCTTGTTTGGGAAAAACTTGTTTGGTTTGATGGCATAAAAGGTTATTCATTAACATAAAATGTTCTTAGAGGCAAACTTTCTTGTGATCCTGGTATTGATTGAATTATTGGAACAATATGTTGTGAAGTTGTTTGAGGGATACTTTGTTGCATTGGAACAAAAATTGGTTCATTATTAGGTGGAGGTCCCCATTGAATTATTTCATGCCCTGGTTGAAAGGTTTGAGTTATAACTTGGTTGAATGGTTGATTTAAAATTTGATTGCATGGAAATTGATTTGAAATTTGATTGAACTGAGCATTGATTTGGGACTTGATTGAAAAATGTTTGTTCTTGGACATGATTGTGTTTTCCTTGGTTGAGATTTTCCTTTGCTTCATCTAGTTGTGAACAAAGTTTTGGTATTTTTTATCTTTCAATAATAGCTTTAACATTAATTTCACCCAAATTTCTTCTAGGCATTTACATAGTTTGGTCATATCTCTTCTAGTCTTTTCAATAGTTTTGATTTGTTGTTCCAAAAGTTTAATTTATTCCTCCAATTCAGATATCAACTTTTTATTCAAGTGTGTATGAGATTTATATGAATGATCGTGTGAGAATGTCATTTATCCTGGATAAGGAAGTGTTTGTGATAATGTAATGGGTAGTGGGTCATAATGTACATAGGTCTCTTGTCTTGAAGGGTACATGATGCTTGTGATATAAGGTTCTTGGGTCTCTTTTATTGAAGAGTACATGATGTTTGGATCAAAACCTTATGTTTGAAAAGGTATACCTTATCTAGGACCCAAGGGTATTTGTGTATTCTAACTTGAAATATACATGGCTTGGTAAGAACCTTGCTTCCTTGTCATAATTGGCATGATGACTAGATGCACCTAAGGATATGAAGGGTATGCAAGATGAAAATTTGTTTTGGATTTTTATGAGACTTTGAAAATGAGAATGCAACCTAAGGTACGCAAAGGATTTTGAAATGATGTGAAACTTTGGGAGATATGCAAATGAAAATGTCCTTGGGGTTTTGAAAGGCTTTTGAAATGATATGAAAATACAAATTAGAATGTGAAAAATGAAACTTGATCTTGGATTTTGAAGGTTTTTGAAAGCTTGGGTTGTGCAACTTTGGATTTGGAATTTGGACTTTGGATTTTGAAAATGCAAATTATGCAAACTATGTTTTTTTGAATTTTTGACTTTGACAAAATATTTGGAAAACAAAAATATAAGGGTATAACCTTAGGAAATTAAATAGGGATCTTGACTTGAAAGGATCAAAAGGAAAAACGTGTTTGGATAAAAAGGGATTGAGCCAAATCCAACATGACAAAGATGGAGTTTGAAAAAAGGACAATTTTGATAAGAGGGACTATAGGGACTAAGTCAAGATTTTGTTCTCAACAACATAAGGAGAGACTCTAAAATTTGGATTTTAGTGGGATTTTGCAAAAATTTTAAAGGTTATGAGTGCAAGATGAGGACTTATAAAAAGGGACTATAATGAGGACAACTTAATGCAAGGACTTGAAATTGCAAATGCAAAGAAAGGGAAGATAATGCAATGTATGAAAATATTGCAAAATGACTATGATATGAGGATGAAAAATGTGGACTAATCATGCAAAAAGATTACCCTAGGATTGCAACAAGGCTCCAAGGAAAATGTTTTGAAATTTCATGTTTGGAAAAGTCTATGAAAAGGTTTTGAAATGTTCTTGAATGTCTTGGAATATTTTTGACAAGGCTTTGAAATGTTTACAAGGTTTTATGAGTGTTTTGAAAATTTTGTAATGTTTGAACACTCACTCAAGACACATCAAGCATAATGGTTGTTGTAAAAAGAGAAACAAGCACACCACAACCTAGGTTGGAAGGAAAATATCCACTGAATTCCCACTTGAAAAAAGTTCAGCTGTGTCTACTCATAATAGATAGCCTAGACGCTTGGAGGCACGAGATCCCTCTTACAGTGCACTCACTTCTCAGACACACCAAGCTTCAAATTCCAAGGGACATCACTTCCCAAGGAATCACTATCTCTACTATGGGCCGTGAAAGTGTGGGATATCTTCACGGGCATGGGTGACCCCTTGTGTCAATGAATATAAGGTTTTTGGAAAACTACAACAAGGATTTTAGTACGGGACATCTAGTTCAATAGGTGGTGTGATAAACTCCCTCGGGAGGTCTCCCAGCCTTGAGAACCAAGGTTTTACACACATAAGGGAACTAGAGGAGAGCTATCACCCAACCACACTATCAATTGGATTATTATTCACAATCACACATTTATATAGTAGTTCAGATGAAGACCTGGATTTGTCTTGTTACCACTTGAGGTCATCCCTTAGAATGTTGAAAGTGAACACCTTGGTCCAAGGCATGCCTCTCTAAACGAATTGCATAGATTTCTTTTACATCCAAGATCCATGAAGGAAAGGGGAGAGGATACACCCATACAATTATTTGGGATCACAAAATTGATAAGACACACCAAACACTCAAAATAAAAGATTCATTTTAAATCACCAAACCAAGTATTTTCTAACTACTAAAACACACACATAGTTGTTTTGGAAGGAACACAAGGTCTTCGTCACACGTCCTACATAAAATGTGTTAATAGTTTAAGATTGAATATTCATCCAAAAATATTCAAATATTTGAAAAGATCATTAGTAACAAAAAAAATATTATACTAAGCTCATAATAGAAGTATGGAAATAGATTTGTAAAATTAAGCCCCAAAACCCTAAAATTCATCAATTATGCTTAAATATGGACCGAGTGCGCAACTCTAATGACCAAGTGTGTAGATATAATGATCAAGTACATAGATCCAATGACCAAGTGTGTATATTTAGTGACCAAGTGTGCGATAAAACTCACCAAGTGTACAGGTTCAACCACCAAGTGTGCAAGACCTAAAATAGAGGCTAGAATGACTCAGAATGCTACCAGGACATGTATAATGACCAAATTTGCATTAATAAGAATCTTTATTGCTATTATTAGGTTTCATTCATATATTAACAAATTATTTTTAAATTAATTTGAATCAATTTGAAACACTGGTTAAACTAGATGTAGATTTGGATTGACTAGGAAACACCCTAACTAAGTCATTTTGCACTGCACTATAGACTAGATGAATGCTCATTTTAGGATCCAAAATAAAATATGAATGTTCATTTTAGGTCCCTTTTCCACTTAATCAAAATTTTTTGACACATCTTAATCTATTAGGACCCCTAACAAGGCTAGATTGTGAAGTTGAATTGAATTGAAAGAAGATAGAGTAACTAGGTTTGCAATGAGCCCTAAACTTTGTGAAGTTTATTTTAAGAGCCCAAATCAAATGTGAGAGTTCATTTTAGTCTTCCAAAACAAAATATGAGATTCATTTTCCACTTAATAAACTTGATTTTAAATATTTTGAAACAACTTGAAATCCTTATTAAACTAGGCGCAGATTTGAAAATACCTTAACTAGGCAAGTTTGAATTGAACCCTAGAAACTAGGTGAATGTTCATTTTAGGAGCCCAAATCAAGTATGTGTGTTCATTTTAAGTTCATAAAGTCAAATGTGAGTTCATTTTAAGTTCCTTTGTCCATTAATTAGGTTCACTCATGCTTTAGAATAGAGAAATGACAATCATGAGCAAGTTAGAAGCTAAAATAAGGCCTAAAACCATAATTTTTGGACTCTAAACCCCAAGTGCACAACTTTCATGACCAAGTACATAGATATAGTGATCAAGTGTGAAACTTTGAGTTCCAAGTGTCTAGAAACATCAACCAAGTGCATAGAAATACCAACCAAGTGCTAGGATGCTCCCAGGGACCTGCAAGTGCACAAAAACATTAAAAAATCCATTAGATAAACATGTTTCATGTCGGGTTCACAAAATGTAAGACTAAAAAATAGAATAAGAAAGCATAAATGAGAGATCCACAAATATCATAAATAATATATGTAAACCAATCTAATCTAACATTAAAACCATTTGAAATGAGAGCTTAAAAACATATGCAAAATAACATAAAACTCCCTTCAAATGTAGTTCCAATGCTCTCCTTTCTTCTCCATTGAAGTTGATTGATGTATCTCTATGATCTTGATAATTGAAATAAAAAAATGATGATAATGAGAATAGTAGGAGTGTGGTTAACCCAAAAAATGAGATAAATGATCTCAATTTATAGAATTTGCAAGAGAAATTGCAAATTTGGAAATTAAGTGTGCAAAAGGGGAATTTTCATAGATTGTGACAATTGAAAAATTTGAAAGAGAAAATTTTTCATTAATTATGATAAATTGATGCACAATTAGAAATTAGTGAGTTAAAAAAGAAATTTTTTTCATAAACTATGACAAAAGGAAAATAGAGAAAATTGTCATAAACTATGACAATTATGACAAAAGGGAAAAGGAAAAATATCATAAACTACGATAATTTATGACAAAAGGAAAATGGAAGGTGGAGGCTAAAAAAGAGGAAGTGGTGGCTAGAAAAGTGGGTGAAGCACAAATTAAGCCCAATAAAATCCCATTTGGAAAAAGGATGGAATTATTGAATTTTAAAATTCATTTATTCCCACAAAATGGAAATTAGGATTTAAGAATTCTAAAAATTCCACAAATCAATAAGTATCAAATCCAACAAATTCTAAAAAAGAGGAAGTGGTGGCTAGAAAAGTGGGTGAAGCACAAATTAAGCCTGATAAAATCCCATTTGGAAAAAGGATGGAATTATTGAATTTTAAAATTCATTTATTCACACAAAATGGAAATTAGGATTTAAGAATTCTAAAAATTCCACAAATCAATAAGTATCAAATTCCAACAAATTAATGTCAAATAATTAATTGTCAAACTTAGGGAAAAGGGGATAAATAAATGTAATTTATTTATCAAAGCTAAGACTTGGGGATAAATTATGGGTTATTTACCCCTAAGGAAAAATTCATTGATTTGACTAAATTGATGATTTTTATGAGGAAAAGGATTGATTTTGATGATTTTGATAAGGAGTTGAAATGACTCTGATAATTTTGATAAAGGCTTGAATTGATTTTGAAAGTGATTGATTAGGTAAAAAATGAGGAAAAATATTAGTGAATTAGGGATAAAAATTAGATAGCAAAGACATGTTAAAAAAGGCCTGGTGAATAGGCGTTGACCATTTTTTAGTGTCTACAACTTCAAGTAAAACTTCTTAAAAGGGAAAAATAAAAAAGGCTATGATGACAACCATAGCCGATATTTGAAGAATTGGCATTGGATATGGATGCATAATTTCATAGGCAAACCCAATGACACTAAAGAATATAAATAAAATCCAAAAATTCTTTAGATTTGTTGCTCAAATTGAATTGATTTTTAACATTATGTCAAGGTAGTCGATTCATCATAGAAAAATCTCAAAAGTCTTCAATGTTATAGACTCCTTTTTTAAACAAAAAATACTTGATTGTTTTAGAAACCTTAAATAAAGGGGTTGATCATGGTACAAAATATGTTTATTCCACCAAATAGAAGAGGTAGAGAAGCTAAACCCTTGATGGAAAATTTTTTCTCTCTATTATAGAAGATGACAAGGCTTTAGGCCTTCCATATTGACTAAAATTGAGGTGAAGCCTGGATTAAGAAAAATGAAATATGAATCATGAACGAGTTTATCCAACCATCCCACTAGCTGTCATTTTCCTTTAACAATGGCAATATCAATTTCATTTTGTATGAGGATCTTCCATTATTCATCCACTTGGAAAAATCTAATAATCTATTTAGTGGCAAAAGAAAAACCCTACGTTCTTAGATCTATTGGCTCAAAACCTCCTTTACTTCTTGGTTGAATACAATGATTCTATGAAGTGGATAAAAATCCCTTATTAACATCCCATTTAGCCCAAATGAATTATCTAATAAGTTTCATTAAATTTGTATATCCCTTTTTAGAAGGGATCCAACATGAGGAGTAATAAACACGTGTTGTAAAAAGAAAATCTAGCTTCCTTTAACCATGTACAAGTTTAGATCTTAAAATGGAACCCTATAGCTCCAATCTATCCATCATATTAGAATTTTTATTTTTAAATTCTATAAAAATAGCAAACAATCATCAACATAATGATATTTAGTTTTAATATTATTATAAGGACTACAAATTCCTAAGATTAAATCTAGACATAGTATTGATAATTTGAAGTAGGTAACTCAAAGCATCTTATAGATCATGTACAATTAGACATTCAAAAAGCATATCTAGCATAAATTGGGTTTATTTTTAGTTAGATCTTAAAGTCCCTTAGCAATAGCATTGAAATATGATATCACTATATTTTTCAGTTAGCAAGTGGTTGTGACATGAAAACAAGGATAAGTCGAGTCTTCTCCCGATTACAAAAATCAAACAATATCTAGAAACTACTAGTACAACTATAAGTGGTTGATTGTGTCAAGTATATCTTATTTGTCTAGAAATTCAAAATCATAAAGATAATATAGTGATTAAAGGGAAGTTGTATATTCTCTAATTCTTTCATTCATAGATCATTTTCTTTGTGTCAAGGGTTGAATTGGACACATGAAAAACTTATAAATGTTAAATGTTTCAATAAAGATTATCAATTAGATCAAAATTTTCAATAGTTCATCATAACATTTGCTACCATCAAACCAAATGACATCTAATTCATATATCTTGCAATATCTCAGATCATTTGGAATGACTTAGGTTGGAGCTGAATAGGTGGAGGATCTTCTTGTTAGGTTAAACTAAGTATAACCTTTCTAAATGATTATTTTCTTCTATAAAAAATATTTTTCAATTTTTCAATGTATCTTTGTTAGTAAAATTGGTAGTCATGAATTATTCATATATTTTGGTGGTTTTTTCTTAATTGCTTCTATTTTTAGATAATATCTTTCATTTGGCTCAATTTTTAATAATATATCAATACCGATGTCTCATGTTGCGTTAGGATGAATAATAGTGTGATTAGTTCCCTTTGTGTTTATATCTAAAATTTGGTGAGACAATAATTGTCACTTGAATGAGTAGAGTTGTTTACATATTATTTTCTCATCTCTTTCCCCTCTTCTTTCTTATTTTTACCTCTTTACTCTCTACCCTCATCTATTTCTTTTTTTTATCATGTTGATAGAATAGGAGTAGCTTAGGGTTAATGTAGATTCATTTGTTATATATTCTAACATGCTATTGATGATAGAAATTATGTGTAGTCTAGAACCAAGCCACCACTCATATGCATGGCAATATTGTGGGGGAATTATGGACTATTTAGTGTGTAGTTAGTCTAGGAAATACTATTTAGAGTCTAGGAAGTACTATTTAATCACACATTTACTATTGGCCTGTTGTTATATACCTAGAAGTCAAGCCTCTAAATTTGTCCAAGCACACCTAAAACCTTGTTATCTTAATACCTTTGGGAGATTCACTTCTCTTAGGTCTTCTATTAAGAGGATACTTAGTTTTTCATGTCCTAATTTTGATGTTCTCTTTGTATGACTAGTAGGATAGTACTAGAAGGCATATTTATTGCGACTATATTATTGTTTGACTCATCCACTGATGCTACTAGATATTCTTGATAATTAATTTTAATGAGTTTCACACAGATGATTTTGGTACTTTAAGAACTAAACATGCCATACAAAAATAGGAATCCACCTAATAGAACCCATGTATTAAAAAGATACTAAGATTGTGAAAGTCCAAAAATAAAGCTTTAGAATCATCTATAGTCCTTGTCAAATTTGATAAGCTATATTCTATTCAAGATGTGATTGAAATAAATGATGTGAAAAAGTGAGTGTGTGTAATGCATTTTGAATATAAATACTCATGAAAATCATTAATGAAAAGTCACATCTTCCACCATAAATTAAAGAGGTTACAAGCAAGTAGATATATGAGTAAATGTGTAAATTATGCAAATCGACCAAATGACAAAAAGTCCACTAGTGGATAAGAGATATGTATAAATTGTAGTCCATTGAATTACTAAAACAAGTCTCAACTTTAATGAAATTAGCTTCCATATGAGTGCTAATAGCTATTGCTATTACAATTGGAAGACATGCAACTTTTTGGTATTATAGCATATTCCTTCCAATTCATAGTTAACACTATTCATAAGAATTATTGTTTGAGAAATAGTAAATAAATCCCTTATCAAAAGATTATTCTTAAACCCATTAAGATTCATAGAGAATCCAAATATTCTTCTTCTTCTACACTTGAGAGGAGGCTCTAAAAAAATATGCATCAACCATAGTTGTGCACACTTGAGAAGAAAGACTAATATCCTTGGTCTTACCTACTATTTATTGGTCATAATTTTACCAAAGGAATTAGGATTCTCAAATATGCATTGACCATAGTTTTGCATGCTTGATAAGAAAGACCAATATCCTTGGTCTTACCTAATATTAATTTTCCACATTTTCACCAAAGAAAAAGGATTTCACAACCTCATTTTTCAAATTTGTCATTTAATAACTTTAGCTAACAAAGCTAGACTCTGTATGAGGCACCCCATCTTATTGTTGAAAATATTGAGAAGATTCTGGTAGTGTTTTCATTAATGTCAAAACTCTTATACTAATCAATGTCTCTATCGATTGGATATGGTTAGTTGTCAGTTGCATATCTATGTTTCAGTTATCTGTTGAACAAATTTATTCTATGCATTTTTTGGGTTATATTGGTGGATGTCCTTGCTCCTATTATTGAAATACATATTTTTGGTGATCATAGATGCATAGATTTTTGGATAGATTTTGTTAGCTGCTAAGTTTCAGTATTCTTTCATGTATCCCTGCTACCTATATATTCTTACAACTTATCAAATATTTTTTGTGTGATAGTCATATGATGTTTCTAAAGATTCTATTGGGTTCCATCCATTGGTTTCTTTAAGTTTTTTAGTGATCAAGTCATGGACTTGATTGTGGCATTCCATCAGTTCTAGAATTTACTTATTTTTTGAAGTAATTGTGTTATATAATGTGCATTTCTTATGTGTGACCTATCTTTAGGTCCTATGCTAATGTGGTATAAAGACTTCATATGTATGAACTATTTTAGGTTTGGTACTAGCATGTTAAACTTAATTGTAATATCTTTATTATTATAGTTGACATGGGGTAAGTGCACAAAGATGGGGGACCAAAAAGGGGGTATAATATGCCACTTTTTTCTTGAAATCAGAAAACTCTGAACTTCAACAAGAAATTAAAGATAGTTAGACTCAAAATTTTAAGATGCGACAAGAACAAGAGTTGTAATATTCTGAATCTAGCTCCTAAACTACTAATTTATTTTGAAAATGGTGTAGATTAAGGCCCTCAAAAAGGTGGAGCACAAAAAGTGGTCCTATTTTTTGTGAAAAAATATAACATGGTGTCTGGTGTGCTCCCCCTAAAATGTTAACTATTTTTTTGAATTTTTTTAATCGCTCTAGTGAGAAGTTAGCTAACACCATGTAGTTTATCCCAGATTTTTTTGCTAATTTTTTTATGAATGTATAATTTTTAATGAATTTACGAAGTGCAAACATCCTGAAAACATGAAATTTATGTGTGCTCCCCTAGAAATTATCTAAAACTAATCAAAAATTTATTTTTTATTTTTTTTAAAAGTATGTAGAATGGAGTCTACTTTCTAAAAATGTAACTTGTTGCAAAATTCAATGAATGAGCCAAAATCTATGTCCAAAATACTACACGTTGGTTTTTTACAAAAAAAAGACATACACACAAAAGAAATTAGAGATGAAAAACTTAACATAATCAAAATTCAAAATAAATTATATGCTTAGATAGCTAACAGAGAGATCTGCAATATCACGTCGTCTGATTTTTATGTTATTGAACCATGAGTAAACTTGACAAGGAGCACACAAAAAAAGATGTCATTTTTTTGTATGTCTACTGGAAAATACATCTCAGGCCTATTTGAATCCTCCAAGCCTTTGGGTTGGATCTCCAAGGAAAACCCAAGCCTTAGAATTGGTAAATTTCAATGCCTTACAAAGCGCATACGCCCTATAGGGTGTGCACCCTGTAGGGCATGCACACTATGGAAATCTATGACTTCCATAGGGCGTGCACCCTATAGCACTTGCACCTTAGTTAAGTCATAGATTTCAATTGTGAGGAGAAATAGTCAGAGTGAGAGGAAGAGAGAGATGGAGAGAGAGAGAGAGAGAGAGAGAGAGAGAGAGAGAGAGGGGGGGGAAGAGAGTGAGAGTGTGTGTACGTGCGCCTCTCTCTCTCTCTCTCTCTCTCTCTCTCTCTCTCTCTCTCTCTCCCTATAGGGTGCACACGCTATGTTTAGTGCTTTTAAAAAGCATGTGCACCCTATAGGGTGCACGCGCTATGGTTTAGATTGCCAACCCAAGCCATAGCGTGTGTGCCCTATAGGGTGCACGTACTTTAGTGCATATGCACTATGGTCGATGAGGGATAAAATGCAAAGTGACACTTTTTGGTCCCCCATGTTTTGGCTAGGATGACATGCATTTATCTTATCAAAGGTGTTTATAAACAAGGAAATCATTTTGTATCTGAGGCAATGAGCAAGAGAAAAAGGAAAAGGTGGTATGTGAGTGAGTACTTGGTAGTACTATGTGTAAGTAGAAGAAGGACATATGAAGGATTAATGTGATTGTAGACAAGGCTTTTGAGAATACCTGTTTTGAAAGCTTCAAGCCAAACAAACATTAGATCTTAACCTAGCATGAAATCAATTCAAAACAAAGAAAACTCTAAACTAAGCCACCTCAGATAGAGCTTAAACAGGTGCACCCAAGCACTGTTTGATTTGCTCTTGCTTAAGGGATGTGGGTGTGCTCTCTAAGAACTTGGAGCATGTTCCTAATGCTTATTTGGAAGGATTGAGACTCATGAGAACCCCATAAGTGGCACAAAACAGGTATAGAACACCTGATTTTCTCCTAAGGCCTCAAGGATCCAAATGATGCTGAAATGAAGATTAAGCTACATGATGTTTATGCTAAGATTGATTTTAAACCAAATAGAGATGTGATGATGATGATATGCTATGCAAAACAATGAAGTAAACTAAGTTAATCCATTATTGCTAAGCTATGATGTGTTAGAAAGCTTGAAGAAAATAAAGAAATCTAACAATTAGGAATGATTATGCTAGAGCTAGAAGTAAAAGAGCATGATAACAATGCATGAAGATGAAAGACTAAGCTAATAAATTGCTCTTGGAAGAGGGAGTATTTATAGGATTTCCTAAGGGCTTGGGTTAGGAAGAAAGGTTAGAGTTTGGGGTAAGGTTAGGGTCTTGAGTCAAGGGGATAAAGATGAAGACTTTCTAGAAGAGTCTAGGCTTTGGATGAGGATAAAGACTTTCTAGAAAAGTCTAGGCTTTCTAGGGATAAATATGGAATTTAAGAAATAAATAAAGTTTTATTTATCTCAAAGGCTTTAATGAGTTTGAGGCTCATTAGGGGTAGGGTTTGACTAGGAGTCAAAGGGATAAGGATGAAGACTTTCTAGAAGAGTCTAGGCTTTGGATGAGGATAAAGACTTTCTAGAAAAGTCTAGGCTTTCTAAGGATAAATATAGAATTTAGGAAATAAATAAAGGTTTATTTATCTCAAAGGCTTTAATGAGTTTGAGGCTCATTAGGGGGAGGGTTTGACTAGGAGTCAAAGGAGACTTAGATTAGCTTAGGGAAAGTAGGTAATTTCCCCTAAATGGGTTTAGGGAAGGATTAGGAAAGTTTTAGAAGGGTCTAGAGTTTTCCTAGGGTAAATTAGGAATTGAGGATTAATATTTAATCTTAATTAAATATTCTTGAGTTGGGATTAGGATTAGGAAATGATGGGATTAGCCTTTAATCAAAATTAAAGAAGGATTAGAAGATTCTGGAATAGGTTAGTGGTCTTAAGAAAATTGGCCAAGTTTTGGACAAAAAATAAATTAATTATTTATTTTAGGATTTTTGGTCAATTTATTAATTAAAATAATTAATAAATAGGAAAATAATGTTTAAATAAGATTTAAACATTTTTGGGAGGGATTTCTTAATTAAATATTTTTAATAAAGGTAAAGGGATTTAATGACATAAAAATTAATTAATTAATTAAATAATTAATTAATTAATAAATGATGATGTCATCAAAGGTTTTTTTCGAAAATAAAAATACTTTATTTTCTAAAGGATTTTTAGGTGTCTACAGTGATATCAAAGGAGCTTTACATATAGAGTTGTAGAAACTCTATATCAAATCTATTGCTATTCGCAATTATTGTGCTATCAGCATGAACGATTTCATGCATATGCAGATGCAATTTTATCAGTTCACATTTTATTTGTAAGACATTATTTTTTAATACATTTTTTGTATCAGGGTAGTTAGCCCAACCAACAGTTAGCCAAACATAAATGAGAAAACTGGTAGTGAGCCTCCTCTAAAAATCAACTTAACTGAAGATGATGGTTGGTCGCTCCCTGACCCTCCTGTTAACCCCAATGATGTGTGGGGTTCTGATGATAAAGATCCTCCTCCTTCTGGCACTACTCTTGCTGCTTAATGGCTTTATGCCTTTTTTTTTTATGAATAGTTGTTAGTTGTTTCCAGCTTTGCCATGTGAACTCTGCGGGGTGATTTTTATGTCCCCCGACCCCTTTTTTGGAATATGTAACTTTAATATTTTATTAATAGAAAAGGCACTATTCATCAAAAAAAAATCACCTTAACTGGTGTTCTTTTCATGAGAATTAGTTTCTTTTTAATTTTTCCCATCTTGGGTTTCCAAATTATATATGATGTTATGGTGTTCATTGTTCTAGTTCTTTCATGCTTTTACCAATCTTAATTATTTGAATGGTTTATGTGTATACTAGATAAGTAAAGGTTTTGAAAAGTGTTATCAAATAAGTGATTCACCCCCTCTCAATTATTCGACTTGTTCAACAATCACCAAAAGAAATTAAGATTTCCAAATATGCATTAGCCATAGTTGTGCATGCTTGATAAGAAAGACCAATATCCTTGGTCTTACCTAATATTAACTGGCCACATTTTCACCTAAAAAATAGGATTTAACTACTTAATTTTTCAAATTTGTCATTTAATAGCTTTACCTAACGAAGCTAGAATCCCTATGAGGTACCCCATCTTATTACATCATATATTAATGAAATGATAGAAAATTAAAGTATTGATTCTAAGAGATGTATGTAAATCAAATGTTGACGGGTTGCAGAAGGACTTTGAGAGATTGACTATGACATACATTTAAAAAAAATGATTATAAAATTCTTCTAACTCAATAAATCAAACTCAATGAAATTCCCAACTTATAATGTAAGAAACTTTAAGAGACCTGTATTTCATAAAACTAAGAAAATATCTAAACTTACGATTTCTTATGCTAAATATATATACTATATATCATTTTTAACATCTATTGACAAAAACAATAAATAAATAATTCTATTTTAAAATAATTTAAAAACCTCTTTAATTATTGCACCGAATACATACACAATTTTAATAAATCAACCGACCAACATTTAAATTACACGTGAAATAACATATATGCACTTTCTAATTCTCTCCAACACTTAATCTCAACAATCCTATCTTGAATTTTTTTTGAAAAATACATATCTATAACCATGTTCCTCCATAGCGTTAAGTAGAAATATAAACTATCATCAATGGAAAGAATATAACATGTAAAGTTCTAGCATTATTGGGTAGTTGCATAGGTAAAACAAACTCATCATCTTGGCCTTACAAATGTTACTACTGACTATTGCCAAATGAATGATTATATTATTATGATTCTTACAATACAAATATTTAATAGAAGCACTTTATTATGAGACTTGCAACAGAAAATAATGTTTAGGATCGAGAGATAAATTGGAACACTGACATATTTTTTTTGCGCCACCTCAAAAGGTAAGTTAAGTGTGTCACTTGTCTGCAAGACTTTGAAGTACGATAGTTTGCATGTTCGACACGATTAAACTGGATTTAATGTCCAAAAGCCCGCATATGTTGTCTGGGATGAAACCAAACCATTTTACAAGTAAATTCAATACTCAATCCACTGTGCACAGAATTGGAAACGACAGATTGTTTTTTACTTTTATGAGTATGAAGTATTGTGCTGGGTGAATAGAAATGAAAATTATTATATCTTCGATGGATGAATATTTTGTTTATTGGAATGACGTACCTGTAGAACGGGAGGAAATTCCTATTTCTCTAGAAGATGAAGACGATGTACGTTTTATTTGCAGTAGAAATTCAGCTGGAAAAAATTCCAAAGAACGTATTCAAAGTCTACAATCCTCTCTCAAATCTGCCGTTGATGATTATTGCAAGCAGTACCAAGATATGGAAACCAAACTGGTTAGAGAAAAAACAGAAAATGAAGAATTGGCTGTAAGAACCAACAAGCTAGAAGATGAGATGGTTAGAGCAAAAGCAGAAAATGAAGAATTGTCTGAAAGTAGCAACAAGTTAGAAAATCAGCTCCACAAGGCTTAAAAGATCTTTCATCCATTGAATGCTTTGAAGCTCTTTGTCTTGACTGTTCCATACGCTGGTGTAAATAACAGTGACTGAAAAAAATGAATTAAGATTGTGTCTTTTCCTGTTTTTAATTTGGTTTCACAAGTTTCATGTGATCTTCGGTTGGAACAACCTTCAAACCAACCAAGAGATCTTTAGAAACGTTTTCCAATACATCAGATGTTTTGAAGATCGAAATCATCATGACTGGTTTTGACTGATTGCATAAAATATACTGGTTTTGTATTTACTGTTGTGAGTTTGAAGTTTATTTGTAAACAATAATCATTCCATGGACTCAAAGGCCTATAATCCATGGAATGAAGTTTACTAACAATGTATGATAGTTTCTTAACCTTGAAGTTGCATAAATTTGAAGGAAGGAAGTGATCATTGGCTGAACAGAGAAGTATTTCATTGAAATTCATGGCACAAGTATAGCACCGGGAGTTTGGCTTGAATAGCATGGTGTTTTTATGATTGGAGTAGTCTTATATTGTTGAGTGAATGGTGAATCAATCACCAATTGAACTTGGAGGTTTTTGGAAGGCAGAGATTGAAGAAGCCCTAGATTTATTCAATCTTCAATCTCCCCTAGATTTATTCAATCTCCCTAGATTTAAGGGTTTAGTAGAGGTAATTTGGGTCTTTTGGGATTCCCTATAGTTTGGGTTTAATTCCTCTTATATTTAGAGATTTTGAAAAATTTTAAGACACTATCTGGAGTTTGGAGTATTGGAGTTACCTACAAATATGAGTTGCTTTGTTAAACTACCCATTTTTGGGTGCATTTGCAGGGTACAGTCAGGGTACTGTGAGTTGTTTCAAAATAAGAATATTTGAGTCTTTGGTATGTTTAAGTATGGTCAAAAGAGTGTATGAATATGTGTTTAGTTTTGTTAGTGTTTTGGGAAAGTGAAGATTTTAAAGATCGAGAAGGTCTCTACAGGGCTACAAGGCAGATCCATTAGGTCTCTGTAACTCTTGAAACCATCAAACCACTTTGAAATAACCTTATACATCCTGAATACTTCACATCTATCACCATTCATCATTTGGAGTAACCTTGGCTGGGTTGGTTCCTTGAGTAATTGGACATTGTGGGAAGTAGTTCATTTGTGAACCAAACTTGTAAATCTTACCTTGTTTATCAGTCCACCACCCTTTCCTCTGCATCATTGCTACTGCATCAGTAGTTCATGTTGTCATTTCCCGTCGTTTCCCCTATAGCTCTTGATGTTTCTATTGTTGAGAAAACATTGTCAATAAATCATTAAGTTGGTTATTTAATTCCCTATGTGGGCTGCCATCTCTTTCTCCCATCCCAACTTTAACTGAGTTAATTTCAGCATCTTCTTGTTGTCCTGACCTACTTCTTGTGTTATATATGTGTGGTTCGAAACCTCTAAGATACATAGAACCACTTTAAAGCAGCATGCATTGGGTTAGGCGCCAAAAAGTGACTTCAATTCTGACATGCAATGGAAAATTTGTGGCATGCACTCAAAAAAAATTCCTTCAAATTGAAACCCGCACAAGCTGGCAAGGTTTGTAGCTTTGATACCACTGAAATGGTCTTTCTTTGGGGTTATTGTAAACTAAACCAAGATTCTACTATTTATTCAAAATAAATGGATTCACAACAATATTAGAAGAATTTATAATTTTCAAACACACAGATTTCTCACACCATGTTGAGAAATAGATAATGGAATCTCTATTGTATTTATCATATAATCTGAACATGCAATAATTATCTCTCAAACTAGAAAATACCAGAATTCCAAACCTTAGCGCTACCACTCTAGAATATCTCATATTTTTGGCAGGAACTATTAGAATATGGTGCTGCTCGAATAAATACTTCTAAGTTTGTTCTAACTCCTTGAATTGCTTCCAGAGAACCATGAACTGTTATAAGAAAGATCACAACTTGCTGTTGTGAATTATAGTCAATGATCGAAACACTTGTGTTGGGTTTGCGTCCATAACAAGATTTGCTACAGGGGTTGCATCTTGTATAGAGATATGAAGGGCATAGAAAATAACATATCAAGTTTGCATACAATACTTTTCTCTTTCCATGTGATTTCCTTAAGTAAATTCCCACACGTAAAAAAGTTGATTTTTGTTTCTTTCCCTCCAAAGGACCAACTGATGTTTAAGTTACTAAAAAGAACACAATTATACCTTCAAGTTGAAGCAATAGATAAGTGGCCCCCACGCCTATGACTGAATATCAGAAACTTAAGTGATTCAGAAAAACATGTCATCTCCCTTTATTAAATTATTGCCTTAGCCTTTGGAGACTTAACAAACGGAAGGCTTAACAATTTTATTATTTATTAATAAAGATATTAAACAAAAGGGGATATTATACATGAAGTTTTGTTGGGCTAGAAATGAAAAAAAAATGTACTCTCTAAGGTGGTTGTTGGCCATTCTTTTTCATATATGTTAATAATTATTAAATTATATAATAAATAATGTAAATTATATATTTAAATTTTATTTATTAATTTATTTTATATATAAAAGTTTTAATAATATTATTATTTAATTTATATATATAGATAAATGAATAATAATCATTTTTTTATATAAATATAATTATTTTATTTGAAATAATAATATTAATAATATTCAACCAAAATTACATATATGAGGCAAAATCATATTGTCTAGTTGGACTAGGCTTTCCAATTTCTTGATTCTCTTGAACCAAAAACCTTCTTCTAAATGTTAACCTTTGTCTCCTATGACAAAATGAAGGCTTTGATTGTTACATACATTGATATACATACTGGCAGTATTCTACAATATACACTAACTCTATCTATAACATTATGCTATAGGAATTCTTAGAGACACCAAACAAAATTTGGGCATATGATTTGTTTCGCCCTTACCCTGACAACACTTCTCACCTTGACTAAGCATTGTGCTCTACAATCTGCATGTACCCTCCTTAATTTTGACTCTAAAGGGCTGGTCCTATTCTTCAATCGCTAGCCCTTCCTCTATCAGATACTGTTGCAACCATCCTATCAAATACAAATTCTCTCATCAAGGACAATTAGCCTTGTGATGAAAAAAAATTAATGAAGATATTGTTAGTTCTTGTTGGGAGGCTTCCATTGTCGCTTTGCATCCCATGATGTATGGGATATATCAAATGATTAGAACTCCCTCCTCCTTTGACCAGTGCATTAGGTATTATCTTGTAGCTGCCTATTTTTCATAATTTGTTTTAAGTTTCTTCTTGTTTAAACTCTAGCTAGGAATGTAATTGTTTTCCTCTTACCTTTTTTGTGAATATATGTAATAATATTCTATAAATAATAAAGACACTAAAAAAAATATATCTAAATTACAATTAAGACCCACTTAATATTTTAGAATAGAAAACTCACAATACTACACTTAAACTAAATATATCCTCTATCTTATTGTTTCATATATTTTCTACCACCTCTTATTTCTTTGTGCGCACACAATTTTAACAGGTTAATCAAAGAGGCTGAATATTTTGGGACAATAGGTAAAGTAATTACAAATCTAGAAGAGACTACTTCAACATATCAGCATGTAGTAACAAACAAAAGTAATGAAAATTATATACAAAATGATAATTTGGGAGATGTTTTGGTTTTCAGTCAATGTCATATTCCTCTACTTAGAAGTTACATAAAAAAATAATATGAATCAAACTATACTAGGTACACTTCATGAGCAAAGAAAAATATTTGTGCCTTCAGAAATACCCAGCCCAAAAGAAATCTTGTCCAACTGATGTTTGCACCCAAGAAAATTTGAACTAAAGTCATCACAAACAAGTTTCAAGGTGAGTTTTAAAAGCTCTTCCTCTGCCTACACCTTGGAATCCGTGAGATTATTTGCCAGACAATGCAAAAAGGTAGTTCAAATAATCCCTTTCCCTCCTCTATTAGACAACATTACGTAGTGATGCCTTGATATTTTACTTAGACAGACAAAGATTGAGGAAATTGTGCATGATCATCTATACTTTCTACCAATTTTGGCAAAGGTGAAACTATTATCCTCACGCAATCTCTTATAACAATCTATAAGGCACTACTGAAACTTTGCAGAATGTGTGTTTTCTTACTTCATTATTTTTTTCATTAAATGTATTAATAGAGCATGAAATAACATAAATATGAAATGTGATTGGTTACAAGAGTTAAATATGAATCACTTGTTAAAGGTTACCGCTTGACTATAGTTCCAACAGATTTAATAAATCAACCTATGTACTTTTCTCACACCTAGTTAATCTCATGGATCTTTATTTTGAAAGAAAAAATTTCAAATATTTGGCTTAGGGTTCCCCATTTTCCATCACTAACAAACGATATGTCCCCATTTTATAAAATAGAAATAATAAAAATATCTTAAACTATGTTTCTCCATACCTTAAGTAGGAATATAAACTATTATCAATGGAAGGAGTACACAATGTGTGTAAGTACAAGCGCCTAGGAGAAAAAGGATAGTTGCATAGGTAAAACAAATTCATCACCTTGGCCTTACAAATGTTACCAATGCCAATATTGAGAGAGGAATGATCATTGAATGTTATTAGTCTTATGAAATATGAATGCGAAGCACACTTAATAATAATGAGTGCAACAGACAGTATGTTTAGCACTGACATATTTGTTTTGCGCCACGTCAAAAAGTAAATTAAGTAGTGTCACTCGTCTGCAAGACTTTGAAGGACGATAATTGGCATGTTCGACACGATTAAACTGGATTTAATGTCCAAAAAGCCCACATATGTTGTCTGGGATGAAACCATTTTACAAGTAAATTCAATACTCAATTCACTGTGGACAGAATTGGAAACAACAGATTGTTTTTTTTCCTTTTGTGAGTATGAAGTATAGTGCTGAGTGATTAGAAATGAAAAATAAATCTTCGATGGATGAATATTTTGTTTATTGGAATGATGTAGATGAAGAGGACGTACCTGTAGAACGGGAGGAAATTCCTATTTCTCCAGATGATGATGACGATGTACGTTTTATTTGTAGTAGAAATTCAGCAGGAAAAAATCCCAAAGAACGTATTCAAAGTCTACAATCCTCTCTCAAATCTGCCTTTGATGATTATTGCAAGCAGTACCAAGATATGGAAACCAAACTGGCTAGATCAAAAACAGAAAATGAAGAATTAGCTGTAAGAATCAACAAGCTAGAAGATGAACTGGTTAAAAAAAAAGCAGAGAATGAAGAATTGTCTGAAAGAAACAACAAGTTAGAAAATCAGCTCCACAAGGCTAAAGTGCAATTGGAATCCAAGAACAGCAAATTAGAAGAGGAGCTTCAGATGGCTAAAGTGCAGTTAGAATCCAGTAAAAAAAATCTTGAAAAAACAAGAAACAAGCTAGAAGAGTTATGTACAACATTCACTGCAGTCAAGGAAGAATGTGATCAAGTATGCAGGGAACAAGAGGAGACAGGAGGAGACGCTCCAGAACCTTCTAAAAAGAGGAAATATGTTTTTAAGATTTATGAGGTCAATGACTGTGTGAATTGCCCAATTTGCTTGGAGCCCTGGACACCTGGAGAGCATAATGTCTGGTATGTTATACATGCAAATGGATCTCAAACTGGTATGTTTAATGTTATACATGAAAATGAGGTCTGAAAAAAGAATTTTGATATTGTTTATGTGAAAAATTTTGGAATTGCAGTTCCCTTTCTTGTGGCCACTTTTTTGGCAGATCATGCATTACACAATGGATTAAGAAAGGTGGAACTCGTGGTTCCTCTAAGGTAAGTTGGATATCATTCAGAGATTTTTTTATCTTGTTATGTGATTTTGCATCAGTTGATGAGATTGTTAAGTTTTTTTCAATCAAATTTAAATTTAATGACTGGAAGAACCTTGTTAGTTGATGACAATCAAAATTAACTTTTATATAACTGATTACAGTGCCCCTTATGTTCGACCAAGGCCACATTGAAAGAAATAAGAAATCATTATGTGTCACAATCGTATGCAGGGGAGGAGCAAATATAAAAGGTAGATTACTACAAATTTAAAAGGTTTATTGAGATTGTAAAAATAATTACCATATATTATTGAGATATCAGCTCACGGACATCGTTCTTGATTTGTTGACAGCTGGGAAGAAGATTGTGAAGGGAGGCTCATGTTCCATATCTGACTACATTTTGTTAAACTACCTGAAATTTAGTACATTTTGTTAATCGGGGACTTTGGGAGGATAGAATTTGAGTTATTAAAGAAAGTTGTTTTAATTAACACAGTAAACATGACAAACTTTATCTGTTTTAAAATCTGACTTACACATGCCAAAATGGTGCATATGGCTGTTTGAATTTCTAAATTTTGAGGTTGCCAACGCAGAGCAGTATTTATTGTTTTTACATGTAGCTTGCTGCTTCTTTTTCTTCCTTCTTGGTTTTTAGCTGCCATGTTATTGTCATTAGTAAACAAATCCTTCTTTTAATACTAAGAACTTGGATTCATGGCAGGGTGTTTATGGGATTCAATCTTTTTAGCTTGGCAGATTTTGGGAATATATGATATTAGGAAAGTCTACTGAAAAGAAGATGAAAAAAAAATTACTCCCAAAGAAATCTTTATTTTTTGTATTATAATACTCTAATACATTTAGTATATTTTGTAAAGCTATTAAAAGTAATTTTTGCTGAGTTCTAATAATTACAATTTACTTTTAAAGCAGATGGGTTTGAAAAGCGGCTGCACTCAATATTTAATCTAAAGATGCATTTAGATGAATGAAACATGTGTGAAACGGATGAGTGAGTTACTAGGTTTTATTTTAGAACTTTCAATTCATCTTGAATAGCTCTTATCAAGAAAAAAGAAGAGCATAAGATAAATTTTAGAAAATTTTAACTTGAGATATTTTTATCTGTTTGTTTTGTGAACAAACCTTGGGTCTTCATTTTAATGGAATTACAGCAACAGGTCTCTGAGTCTTTTTTATTAGATCTCGTTTCTAATCAGCAAACGTTCTTATAAGATTTTGAATGTACAAGGCCAAAGAGAAATCATTTTTATAAGATCTTGGAGGACAAAGAGATTCCATAGATAGTGTAGGATCTTGGTTGTGACATGGGGCACAACTTGGTACCATTGGTGTATGTTGCAGATCCCCCATTGTCATTTGTGATCATAGCTAGAGTGGGTATTGTTTTGGGCTTGCATCGCAGTTCTCTTCATGAAAGAATCTTGCCCCTTCCTCATTCACAATCTTCCCTTGTGATTTGCAGATAGGATGTGATAAAAAATGAAGATTTCAGCTTTGCCATGCTGTGGTCTACAAATTTAACAATTTGTGGCCTGCTGTTACACAATTGGGTTTTGGAATCTTGAAAGCCTCTCATTGATGGTTAGATCAAGCTATTTTCTTGTGCTATGGGCTTCTTCATGGCAACTATTTCCTATTCAGAGGACAGAGACTTGGTGCTTGACAACAAATTAAGATTGTGGGGAGTGCACGCCCTCTCGGTGAAGCCTTGGTCTATCTCCTTCAATCCCCTCTCTGAATCTCTCTCCTTCAATCCCCTCTCTGAACCTCTCTCCATATCAGACTAGTTTAAGTTAGGCTACCAAAGTTTCCTCTCTTCTTCGAGCAAAAAGAAGCTATCTCTCTCCATATTAGACTAGTTTGGGTTGGGCTACTAAATCTTCCTCTCTTCTTCTAGCAAGAAGAAGCTATTGGCAATGCAATCGATCCATACCAGACTACTTTGGGTTAGGCTACTAAATCTTCCTCTCTTCTTCTTGTAAGAAGCAGCTACCGCTTCTTACCTCTCTCCATACCAGACTAGTTTGGGTTAGACTAAAAAATCTTCCTCTCTTCTTCTAGCAAGAAGAAGCTATTGATGATGCAATTGGTCACTTCTTGAAGGTTGACCATACTACATCATGGGTCACTCTATGTATGCCCAAATCTTGGTGAAGAAAGATATCTCCAAGGCTTTTCATGGTGATATTGTGTTAATGGTGGGGGATGTTCTAATAGTGGGGGATAGGCCTTGGACTGAACAGCTTGACTATGAAGGTCTCTCCTTAAGATGTAGACGCTGTTTTGCCATTGGTCACCTAGCTTTAGATTGCCTAGGCTCTCAATGAAAGGATGTGGCCTACTGGTAGAGGAATGCTCACAATGATTGCTTGAGTGTTAATGCTTTTGACGATCTAGTTGATGGTTCCTCTCAAGATAACAAGTCTTTTTGAAATGTTGGATCTTCTCCTATTGCTTCTTCTATGGTGAGTCTCACTCTTGAAGGGTTTCTCATGTGGTTGGTGCAGCTCAAGAGAGTCCTACTTCTACAACACCTATAGGCAAGTGCCACCTGTCTCTTATTTTGATTGCTTAGCTTCCCGTTTCCAATGTTCTTGGCCTACCCTCGGTTTTGATGTAGCAGTCATTTGCTCTTGAGATGGTTGACTGTTAGTTGGCATCTCTTGCTATATGTTACTTTGTATAAAAATAACAAAGACATACATCATCATAAGGTTGTACTCAGTTAAACAGCATATTGAGAACGCAAGATGCTTTATTTCATTGACAAAGGTATACTTCAGCAGTATATGACTGAAAATGCTTCTAAATCAATGTAAAAACAAAAAGAATTACATGGTGTTCTCAGGTCTGAATCTGAGTTTGAGTTACAAAGCTATCCCATTACTTGAAAGACCTGAGCTTACTTCAGTTACAATCAGGAATCTACAGCAACAAGAACTGAGAAAAAAGCCTTCCTAGCCGTACTATATCTTCAACCTCAACAAATATGAGAGAATAGGGAATTATTAGGGTCATTAATGACTTCAATTTAACCTGGTTGTCTTCCATCTCGATGCCGAAAGAAGCCTCCTTCGTTTTGATTTCTTGAAATCTTCTTAGGTGGCGTTGGGTTAGGAAAGTGCTGACTTAGTCTCAGACTCTCAGCTAGTATACTCTCTTTGGAATCCCCTAGATGCCTGGCATATGCCTCCCAGCTGTCCCGTAAGTCTTTATTTGTTGTTCAAACTGCTCCAACTGCCTCATATTTGTCTTTCAGCTCCTTCAACCTACTGTGAGCCTCAGTTGCATCTTTTAAGGGCATATGATTAGTAGGGTTTGAAAGAATCTTAAACCCTTGGTGAGCGTAGGGGACCTTCTAGACTAAGGATTCTGCCACATGTCATAAGCACTATACCCTCCTTGCTATTTCTTTGGCTTAAATGTTCTTCATGAAACTATCTTCTATAATGTGAGATCTGTCCCTTGTCAGTTTTTTTATGCTATTATGATATTATCTTCTTTCATGCCATGAATGCACTTTTGACTAATAACAGTCATGTCTGGCTGCTGTCATGAGGATTTCTCAATGCTTTTGTCTTTTATCATTCACGACTTCATAAGAGACCTAAGTGCGAATGAATGAACTATCCTTTCACTTCACTGTATTCTCAACTAATAGCTGTTCTTTTTGTCAAAAACTGTCATTTCTTACTCTCTTAGACAGCAGATTACCATTTTGACTGTCATCACTTTCTTTGTATAACAAGCTCGTCATGCCTAGTGAAAAACCCTTTATCCACTTATCTAACTCTGTTAGTTAGTATCCTTCAGTATTATCATATTTGTTGTTGACTGCTAAATGGTCTTTGGACTGTCATTATGCGTTTTCAGTCATCACATGAGAACTGTCACTTGCTTTGAAGGGCTATCACTTGTATTGACTGCCCTACAACCTTGCCCATATTACTTTTGTTCCTATCCTACATGAGTTTGCACTACCTCTAGTCCGTTATCATGCTTTTTGGACAGTCTATCTTTATGACTGTCCTTTTTCTCTTGCTTTTCTTTTCGTTGTGTATTTCACCAACAAGCACAATGCTTCATCATGCCTACCCTTTTCACTTGGGAGAGTGTCACGTCAATCTTGTCAAAACCATGAAATTGCCCCTATATGTTGTCCTTATTGTCACATACACTTCTGGACTTTTCTTGATTGTCATGCTGCTACAAACTCTGTTGTCTTAAGGAGGTATTTAGCATTCATACTTGTAAACAGTTATAGTGACCATGCCTACTTGGTGACTGTCTGACAATCATTTACATTTATGACTACTGTAGTTGTGTCAAGTGTTCTCTATGACGCATTCTCTTCTCACCAACACCATCATACTTACCTTTCTCTCATCTAAGCTTTGCAAGTTGTACAACACCTTCTTTCAAACCTTTGTCAAGTATTATGATTGAGGTCATCACTATCATGAGGCTTAGACTATCACATTCTTCGTTAATGTCCTTCTCACTATCCACAATGACTGTCTTTCTTGATTGGATCCCATAGACATTGTCCTCATCAAACTTGCAATCATTTGATTTCTGCTCAATTAAACAGTGTGACTTTCCTTCTCTCAGTCTAGGCACTGTTACTCTTATCGAATGAAGCACTTGAAGCATTTGGCTCTCTGACTGTATAACCACTGCTCGTTAGATTCAGTGCCTTGTCTTCCTTTAATACCTCTGTAGACTGCTCTTTGGGTGCTTTCTAATGATATTTTGAACATCTTTTACCATTTATCTTCATTGCTTGACTATCCCAAATGATTGTCTTCTCTTTATTGAGACTGTTCTCAACTCCATTCCTCAAAGCCTAACTGTATATCTAGGTTTCTATATGGATCCTCTTTCATTGCCTCGGCATGCTATCCTCACCTTTGGAACGGTAGTTTAATTCTCACAAATCAAAAATAATTTTGAAGTGGGAGTCATTAAAACTCAAGTAAAGCTAAAAATATGTATGGCACAACAATAACACAGTTCACTTTCAAGTGGCATGTAAGGCACTTGTGGTAGGAAAACTTTTACTTTTTGGGTGGTCCTTGAATTAAGACTCCACCCTATTCAACAGTCCTGGTATAGCTCGTAGTAAGGAAGATTTCACCACATTCTGAACGGCCAATAATCAGCATTAATTCTCTTTGTGAGAGTGAGAAACTCAAATCCCTGATAAGTAAACATCGCCCGTTTGTTTGCTGGAATTGACCTGGAATTAGAAAACAAGAATTAGTTTCCACACACAAAATTAAATTCCCAATTCCAATTCAATGCCTCAATTCTAATTCCAGGTCCATGCCTCAATTCTAATTCCAGGTCCTGAGGTGGATTTGCTGAATGCTCATTTTGAATTAGAATTAGCCTTACCAATTCACCAATTCCTGTGATGTGAGACCATTGGAATCCTCTCAATTAGAATTTTACCCAGCCTTAGCTTAATCTAGAAGACTCCAATAGTATCTCTGCTTTTTTCTCTGAGCAAAGAACAAGTTTATCAAGGTGATTACCCAGATCTCTATGAAAAGCATCTAATCACTCTGCTTGTGCTGCAATACCACTCAAATTCAACCTCTCCTCTGTAGAAACTTGGGGAAATTATAAAGCTTGGAAGACTAAGCACAAAAATTATAAACATTGCTGAAGAGGGCAAGGTGCCTGTTGCAAATTATAAGCTCCCTTGCATTTTAGAAAGGAGAAAATATGTTAACCATACGAGCCAACAAAGGAGTTTCTTATATCATGATGCTAATGAATTTCTATGTTCCCGATCAAACCACTCACATCTTTAATGAATAGAGCTGTGGAAAAGTCTCTTTCTACGTCATAGATACCTGGCGCTTGTGGCAACAAACCCGCGCAACATCTGCAACATGGAAAGTGTGCCCTCTTTCTTCCTCTCTCAACGTGCCCTATCCTCATAGGTGAACCCACCTTCCACTTGTTCAAAACATGAGAGGATACTCCAACATCGAGGTGAACCCACCTTCCACTTGCAGCGGCTATGCAGCCATAAATTTAGACAATCATACCAAGGGGAGGCTTTTCAGGAAAATAACTAAGTGTAAAGTGTCCCCTTGGTATGATTGTCTAAATTTATGGCTGTATAGCTGCTGTCCCTTCCACTTGTTCAAAACATCAAGGTGTTGGTTTCACCTACAATGTGTGTCATGAATCTTTCTTTTTGTTCAGTAACATGGGTCAATGAGTTTGACTCTAAAAATTACACAGTTGTACATAGTTGAATTGTGATATGTGATAGCAATATCACAACATGTGTTAAACTATTGAATATCTATTTTCCATACATTGCTAAAAGCCTTTCTGCTCAGTAATGTGGGTCAATGAGTTTGACTCTAAAAATTACATAGTTGTACATAGTTGAATTGTGATATGTGATAGCAATATCACAACATGTGTTAAACTATTGAATATCTATTTTTCATACATTGCTAAAAGCCTTTCTATTCAGTAATGTGGGTCAATGAGTTTGACTCAAAAAACTACACAATTGAATTGTGATAGCAATATCACAACATGTGTTAAACTATTGAATATCTATCTTCCATACATTGCTAAATGCATTTGTTCCATGGTCTTGCAACATGCCCTAATCATATGATTAGGGCAAAGGAGAATATATGCTTAATCTGGAGGAACACGTTTTCCAATGCCTAGGTAAATCTTAACACTTGAAAATAAAAAATTCCAACCTTTCTCTTCGACAAGGAAAAAACTTCCTTCTTGGAGCCCTTGAGCCTTAGAAAACTTAAAGAAATATTGTGTATCAATGAGTTTGATTAATCCTTGACCACCATAAGTGGAAATAATGCACATGAATTACAATAGAGAAGATAACAACATTTTTTTTAACATGCTTTTTGAACATGTAAAGATTGTACCATAATAACTACCTAGTTGCCCAAAATTACAATTCCCTAAATTCAAAATTGGATTTCAAATAAATGTGTCCCACGTGTCTCTTATATTAGAAAATTACAGAATATTTCAATTTCCTATATTCAAAACTATATTTGAAAGAAACGTGTCCTTATATAGATAAGTGAGCACACTGGCTCTAGAATAAAGACATCCCTAAATTCAGAACTCTGGAATGAAGACTTCCCTAAATTCAAAACTCTAGAATGAAGATATCCTTTAGTTCAAAATTGTATTTCAAAGAAACATGTCCTTTGTATAGAAAAGTGTAGAAAAGTGAGCATAGTGGCTCTAAACATGTCCCTTATATAGAAAAGTGAGCACACTACTTATATAGGAAAGTGAGCACATTGGCTCTAGAATGAAGACATGTGACTCATTTGACTATTTGCATCAACTTTTTTAGTTTTTGTATTCACTTAAAATAAAAGTGAGAATGGACCCATTACAAGACATGATTCTTCTTTTGAAACGAACTCGAAGATGATGTTGAATTTGTTGGAAAGGACCAAAGTGTTGAATGCTTCCAAATGCTAAGAGGGGGTGAATTAACATGTATTAAAACTTGACCATTTGGCAAACATCATTAACTCATGTGTAGGAGTAAATAACTGAAATAGAAAGAGCAACAGACAAGGACACAAATTTTTCAATGTGGCAAAAAATCATATTGAGAATCATACTCATTATACAAAAACTAATTACAATGTTTTAGGTCAGAAGCCAAGGAAGCTTAGTGCTTCTGATTTGGACTTGTAGACTAAGTCACACAACCTTAGGTAAAGATTCAAGAACTTTCAAAAATATTGAAGATCAGTTCTTCGAGGAAAGACACAATAGGGATGATTATAATGAATTAATGTTGTTGAACTATAAAGGAGTGCATTCTCAAAAATTGTTGATTACAGTTTACAATTCTGATGCAGTGGCATCCTGGCTTATTGCTCGATGCCTGAAGATTATGGCAGTCTCGGTAACTGTCTAGTGGAGTTCGGTTACTTGGCTGGTGATTTCAGTAAAAGACTAGAGTTTCTTGGTCTTGGTGGTGATTCTCGGTTGGAAATACTGATGGAGCTCGGTTGATGTTGGTGCTCGGTGCTCGATTATCGATGGGGTCTCGGTGTTCATGCTTGTTGCTCGGTCGTTGAAGTGGCTCGGTTGCTAAAGGGAGCTCGGTTATTGAAAGAGACCCGACATTTTTGGTGCTCGGTAATGCTTGAGGAGCTCGGTTGGTATGCTTGCTCGATATGTTTCCTGGCATTTGGTAGTTTGTCTTACTGACAGGTGTTCTTGGAGAATTGGGAGGCTGACTTGGTGCATTTATTGTTGGTAGTTGTTGTTATAGGTCGACATGTTGAATTTAATTATTGTAAGGTTGTTAGAGTCGACTTGCATTGCATTTAATCTTTGTTAGGAGGAGTTAATAGTTCCATCCAGCCAACTTGTGGCTTGGATTAGTATTTATAGGATGTTTGGGTAGTTGTTTAAGCATGACTTAGAGAGATCATGGAAGTAGATCTAGGATAGCAGATAAATGAAGTTGTGGAAAAGATCCTGCAAGATCTTGTAGATCAAATTGTGATCTGATAGTTTGTGATAGCAGAGTTAGAAGCTTGCGAGCTTAGGTAGAATAAGATTGTTTGGTGACCTGCGGGTACAAGTTTAGATCCTTCTTGGAGTTCCTACCAGTGTCTTGTTGTGTTGCAGACCTGGGCTAGCTGGGAGATGTGTTGGATCCTGTGTGATCTCAGAGAACTGTTTCTTGCATTGTAATTGGCTGTAACTGGGAAGGCCTTACAGCTCGGCACATTGCATGTAATCAGTTAGTTGATGAATAAAGATATATGTTTTCCTTCAGATCTAGTTTTGGTGCTACAAGTTTGGACGGTCCTTAATTGGATCCTCCATATTTGACTGCATCAAGTTCTATGCATCTGAAACTAACTTCATTTGTGTTCATCTGCACTTTTGTACTTTCACATTGCACCATACACACATAAGAAACTTACATCTATCTCTGAAAACTATCTATCTTTATATATCATTTACAACACAAGATAACATCAATTAGGTCAGCCTAATTACATGTAATATACAAAACATAAACAGTCAGCCCCAAATTTATTTTATAATGCATGTAAAACAAAAAAATACGTGTGAAGTATCACACCATGTTGGCACAGCTTCAATTTAATCCTAAAGCAATGCCTTACACTTTGCATACTACTTCACATACTAAAATAACTCAAGTTCTAGGTCCCCAAAGATAGAACTTTTCAATGTGGCAAAAATCATGTTGAGAATCATACTCATTATACAAAAACTAATTACAATGTTTTAGGTCAGAAGCCAAGGAAGCTTAGTGATCCTGATTTGGAATTGTAGACTAAGTCACACAACCTTAGGTAAAGATTCAAGGACTTTCAAAAATATTGAAGATCGATTCTTCGAGGAAAGACACAATAGGGATGATTATAATGAATTAATGTTGTTGAACTATAAAGGAGTGCATTCTCAAAAATTGTTGATTACAATTTATAGTTCTATGCATTTGAAACTAACTTCATTTGTGTTCATCTGCACTTTTGTACTTTCACATTGCACCATACACACACATTAGAAACTTACATCAATCTCTCAAAAATATCTACCTTTATATATCATTTACAACACGAGATAACATCAATTAGGTCGGCCTAATTAGATGTAACATACAAAACATAAACAGTCAGCCCCAAATTTATTCTACAATGCATGTAAAAGAAAAAAATACATGTGAAGTATCACACCATGTTGGCACACCTTCAATTTAATCCTAAAGCAATGCCTTACACTTTTCATACTACTTCACATACTAAAATAACTCAAGTTGCAGATCCCAAAAGATAGAAATGTTAATGCACATTAACCAAACATACCCAAAATATAGTGTGGACCTTGAGAAAAAATGTGGATGCTCAATATAGCATCACCTAGTACCAACATAGCAATATTAGAGAACAACAACACTAGAACAATTAAAGGTGGAGGAATGCAAAGAATTCCTATAAACTGATACATTGTTTCTACAAGGCGAAAACTCAGAAATTACTAAATTAGTTGTGAACTAAATGGAAACATGAAACCATAACTAACATCCTTTTAAATCCACCATCATACTCCAACCACAAGGTGCTATGAATCAATGTGTCAAGACATAGACCAAAATATTGAACTCTGTCTAATAGGTTGTTCACTAGAACATTCACACTTATCCAATTTCTTGTTGTGGGCACCCAAATACTTCTCCAACACTCTGAAAATACCTGAGACATCTAGATATGCTATATACAATCATCTCTAATAGTTTTCATACATCAATGTCAGCACATATGTATACATATGTTGCTACACCATTCTAGAACACATAAAAACATGATTGAACTATATGTCTAAACCATTTTTGACATCAATGACAACACAAATTTATATTTGTAAAAATCTCCCCATTTTCATTGATGGAAACACTTTTGAATTCTATGCATCGTCGGTATATTCTTCCCCTTTGACATTGAAGGAAAATGTACATCTCCAAATTATTATACAAATGCTATGTTACCATAGGTTTCCTACTGTACAATAGAAAAAGGGAAGCGAGCTAGATTGATTCTCTTTTCCCAAATGCACACTTAGAAGGCAAATAACCCAATAGGCTCAAGTAGGACTTAAGTTCTAAGTGAGTGCATTGATCCTTTGCAATATGAATTGGGGAAAATTGGATTTGAGGGAAAATAATATGATGATCTGCAAAGTATAAGCAAAATTGATAAGATTTAGAAAATACAGGCTGACATAAAATAGGCAAATTGTTGTAGTGACTAAAAATAGAAACCAAGAAGTTGTACTGACCTATGGTTGAAATTTGAAGATGATTTTGAGGGTAAAAAATACCCAGGGCATTTTCTTCTTGGGAACAAGAATTTTATTCACAGGGATTTTGCCCAAAACTTTGACAGTTGACCCTGTAGATCTCGAACTTTCTAGAATAGTTCTAATAGTTGTGCCACCTATTCTTGCACACATAAAAATGGGAAAAGAGGTTTTGGAAAGGGTTTTTCCTTGGTCCAAGGTAATCTTTAAGAAACCCCCCTTCAAAAAAGGTGTAAAAAACTAGCAAATTTTGGAAAACTACAGAGGAAAATATTAATTTTATTGGTGAAAAAATTCAGTTTACAAAGGAAAAATAATAATCTCAATTGGAAAATCATTCATGCTCCCTGAAACTATGTGGAAAATCTTGGCGAATAAAAAATAGTATTTATAGTATATATTGGTGAATAAAAAAGAGTATTTATAGTATACATTGGTGAATAAAAAATAGTATTTATAGTATAAAAAATATATATTGGCGAATATTCAAAACACAGTGATAGGACTAAGACCAAAACTTGACCACACATGTGCACGAAGCTAAGCCGAGTATGCAAATGAAGACGAGTTGGGTGCTACGTGTCATTTATTGATGACCAGTTTGTGGTGACATCTTGCGTAGCTTCGGCAAGCTAAAAGGAGGGTCGATGCTGACAGTTACGAAGATACACAATGGTCATGTTGATGGTGTGCGTGACTTCAGTTGTTATGTTGGTGGTTTAGAGTTGTAGGCCACGAAGATACACAAAAGGTCAAGAAAGTTTATGGTTGACAGTTTGCGTAGCTTCGGCAGGCTAAATTGAAGGTCAATGTTGATGGTTATGAAGATACGCAAAGTTCACGTCTAAGGCCAGTTTGTGGTGACTGGTGACAGTGTGCGTAGCTTCGGCAAGCTAAAAGGAGGGTCGATGCTGACAGTTATGAAGATACGTGATGGTCAGGTTGACGGCATGTGTGACTTTAGTGGTTATGTTGGCAGTTTGGAGTTGAAGGCCACAAGATACACAAATGACAGGTTGACAGTGTGTGTGACTTTGGAAGTTATAATCTCAGCTAGGATATGGGGGTTCCAAACTTCTGAGGTCACGCTGGCAATCTGAGTAACTTCACCATGAAGTTACAGTGACATTGAAGACTGAAGTGCAATTAATGAGACTTATCAACTATTTTAAATTATGCAGTAGTGTACATAATCCACGCTAAGGTTTTGATTAGACATTAAAAAGGATAATTTGTACGAGATATGAGTTGTGATTCGTCAACATTCATTATTTTTCTTTTTGGAGCCAAGTCACCTTACGTGAAACATTCCTTCAAAATTTAATGCGGCTGCCAAGTTACCAATTAAAAATTTAAAATCGTAGCTAGCATATGGTGGTTCTGAGGTCACGCTAGGGTTCTAAGGTCACGCTAGCAGTCTGTGTAACTTCAATAGTACATAATCCAGGCCATGATTTTGATTAGACATTAAAAAGGATAATTTGTAGGGGATATGAGTTGTGATTCATCAACATTCATTATTTTTATTTTCAACTTTGGAGCCAAGTTACATAGGATACAAGTGTCTGCAATTTTTCTTTATCGATATTCATTAATTTCCTTTTCCAAGGCAAGCTACCTTACGTGAAACATTCCTTCAAAATTTATTGCGGTTGGCAAGTTGGTGATTAATTTCTTTATATACTCCTCGGTAGTGGAATTGTAGAACACGGGGTGCTTTCTAAATTTCTAAATTTGGATGACATAATGGGTCTTCCAGTAGCTGAGGGATCATCAAATGAGAACCCAGAACCTATTATCCAACCAAATTTGGATATGGAGGAGGAGATTTAGCAGGATGTCCTTAGTCATCTTATGTGTATAGCATGGGATCATGCTACCAGTTATGTCGGATACCAAATCAACACGTTCAAACTCGAAGTAGAACATGACAAGGCAGAGATGCATGCCATTTTTTACAATCATGGCTTCGACCAAGAGGGGTTCCAGGAGGACATGATTCGGTTATTTGTTGGTCTGCACATCGACTGATCTTTTTTTATTTGTGGATAGTATTATTATATTATACTATAACATATTAACAAATTACTATTAGTATTAGGATATGTAGGAGTCAGACTAGGCTTTTCTAATTTCCTCTGAAAGGATCTTAGGATAATTTTTGTTACTTGTAATTTGTAAATATGAATATACTTTTCATTTTGGTTTTGGAAACGGTTGGAAGCTTTTCCCTTCTCCTTTTGGGGAAACCACAACCCTTCAGTTACCAGTATTATGTATAGCATAAATATAGAAAAACTAAAAAAATTAAATGTATGAGTATCATTTTTGAATTAATAGTAATACATATGAGAAGACTCTTTTTCAAATAGTGTTTTATGTGTTATTTGTTTATACTTCAAATTTCAATAGTCAATACAGTAACGTGTTACGTGAATCATGAAATTGAACAATAGTTTTATAAATTGAAAAATATGTAAATTGTAATTATTAATTAACTTGACCTTTGAAGTATCTGTTGACTATGATTCTGTATAAAATTATAAATACCTATTAACTAAATCAGAATGCTAAATCACTTCACTGACTGAATGAGAAGTCTGACACTTCTAAAATATAAATCCCACATGGCACATGGAAATTTGGAACCCACTCCCACCTCCTGATTCCTAAAATTGACTAGTAGTAACTTGTAAGTAACCCACTCCAAGCTCTGAAGTTATGCATGGTTGTTTCGTAACTTCTCAAGGGTTAATTTATTATGATGGTGATGGGTTCTGAAGTTACGCCTGGATGTTTCGTAACTTCTCAACGGTTAAGTTGTTATGATAGTTATGGGTTTCAAAGTCCTGACTAACTGCGAGCGTAACTTCTGAAGGTGTTGAAAAGTGAGACTAAGTTGCATGCCATGGGGAAAGTTCTGATGAATGGAATGGTTACAGAGCTTTGCTAGGGTTTCTTGGTCATTTGTGATGGAAGTTACAAAGTACAAGTGTCAAGACTCAAGAATGACATCTGAAGTCATGCCAGGCTATGTTGTAACATCTCAAGGTTTTTTTTCCCTGGTCAGTTTAACAGTCACGAAGTTCCAAAAAGGTGTTGCGTGACTTTGCAAGTCTCAAAGTTTTAGGATTTCAAATTCAAAGGGCCAAGTTCCAAGGCCCCTGACTTGTAGGTAGCAAAGTTGAGATAGGGACCTAGGGTTAGATGTACTGTTAGTGTAACTTCGGCAACATGCCAATTATTTTATCTCGAATCACCGTCAATCTATGTTGGAAGTGATAGTTGACAATGACACTTTTCTGAAAAAGATAATTACTAATTTCATGCATGTGCGCTTGATGAGATTTTAATTTTTAATAGAGTAGGTGGCATGGTGGCTGGTTGTGAGTTTCTTATTAGTTATTAAAGATAGTTCACACTTCATAGAGCATCCATAATTTTTAGAGTCAAAGAGAAACAAAGAGTTGAAACCTTTAAGTGCAGAAAATGAGCTTATTGCTTAGAGTTTAGTATACATAAAGAATGGCAGAACAAGGATCTCCTGAGGTTGTTGTAGTACCGGCAAACAGTGTGCACTCAAGAACAAAGAGGCCAAACATATACACTAAAGAATGGATGAAATTGTTGCCTGGATTCTCAAATTTTCAATCAGCTAACGCTTATGAATGGAGGGACCCTTATGCATTCTGCAGGGATGTTGTCTACCCAAACACAATTGGGTATGAGCTCTTCATGTATTTCTATAACAATAGATTAAGAGGCCCTCCTATTTCAAACCCATGGGACAAGAACTTGGGAAATTTGATATTACCTAAGGTATTTTTGGATGTAGACCTCATTAAAGCACTAATTCAAGCATACAATCCAGTGACATAAGCTTTCCACAAGCAGGACAAGTCTATTCTCTGCATGCTAGACAAAGTGGCTTTTATTCAAGCTTTCAACCTCTAGGGACCTATGAACATGGATATTGACCTAGCAAAAGAGGAGGCCTTGTTTAATAGACAAAAAAGTTACTACACTAGAAGGGTTATGAGGAAGCATATTCGTAGAGAAAAGAAAGAGGTAGGGTTGTTGCCGAAGAAGGTTGCAGATTCATTTGATATTGAGCTTTTCTTTCCCTATTTTCAGAATACCATCTACGGTCTACACAAAGTTATTGGAATAGATGGAGGTTTGACAGTGACTCTTGAAATTTATGTCATGGCTACAGATGTTTGGGACTTGTACACCAACAAGGAGTTGGATTATGTGAGGCACATAATCAATGTAATACACACTGAGTTGATGAATGGAAAGACTGATTTGAAAAGATTCAAGTTCAATCACTACTACATGTTGATGCACCTGATCCTCTATTTCAATATTGGTTACCTCAACCCAAAGTTCATTAATGAGACCGAGAATGCAAGAGGAACTGTTCCGCTTCAGCTCTAGACCAAGTTATGGGATAGAAGTTACCATTTCTCTAATTCCATTTCTTTTTATAGTAATTTTGTGGATCCAATAATAAATATGGTAGGTATTGTGAGGGATAGATTTCCTTTAATTGTTAGAAAATTGCTTAGACCCTTTGCATTTCAAATTTACAATGAAATTAAGCGCAATTGGGGTGATATATTTTTTTTTAAAGAATTTTTCTGTTATGAGAGTGTATGATTTCCCTCAATCTCCACACATACTACCAAAATATGTCCCAGTATTATTGGCAATAATAGAATTCCTATGGTAGCTTATTATGATGGATAGAAAACACTTAGGCCCTAAAAGACATAAGGGAACCTTTCTGGCAAGGAGGTTCCAAATAGGGGATTTCTCTATAGGTAAAGATGTTGTAGACCAAATCCTTGAATTCCTAAGACAATTCAGATTTCCCTCTACTAATGCAAGGATGTATGACCCTAAAGACTTTGTTAGAGGAGCATTGAGAGAAATGAGGAATCACAATTTGGTTCTAAATCAGCCTATGGCAGGTGAGGATGTTATTATAAATATGCTCAGTCAAGATATCTGTGAAGAGAGAAGTCTTAAATGGAAAAATATTTTAAGGGTAGAGGAAGAATTGAAAAAGGCAGACCCTACCTTCCCCAGTTTCTTTCTTGATCTCAAATACATGCCAAGAATTGACATGTGTATAGAGAATTACAAAGATATTATGTCTAAATTGCCATACATCCTTGAGGAGAAGGAGGAGGATAGGATAAACCCTGAGGAAGTTAAACCAGATGTGGTGTTTATGGTAGAAATAGAACAAGCTGAGCCATCCACATCTATGCAGGGGACATCAAAGAAATAAAATTTGATGAATGTACCACAAAAGGCAAGGCAAAAGGCACTACAAATCCTATTAGGTAATAGCCATTACTTTGCTGACTTGCGACAACAATTTTTGACATCATAGGCAGATGAGGGAGGAAAGGCCCTAGATGAGTTAGAATTGGCTACAACTAGATTGGATGACAGGGTCATCCAAGCTAAAGAGTTTATATATAATGATGAATTCATCAAGTCCGATGAGTTTAAAATTTTTCTCTTTAGAGTTAAGAATAATGAATTAACACTATCTTTGAAACCAGGGGAATCACAAGAAAAGACTGTTGAAATGATTGAAAAATTACAGGCCTATGATCCCAACAGTGAAACATTAATTGTGGAGGAGGCAAGAAATCTTGTGAAGAGAAGTGGCATGTTGTTGATCCCTAGATGGGACTTGGAGTCCTGATTCTTAATTTACCAAATCAAGAGGCAAGATAAAGTTTTAGCTTATGAATCTTTTGGCCCTAATGGACTATAGAGGGGTTCTAGATTCAATATGGACACTAAGACACTAGCAGTATGGTGTGTGGCCCTAGAATCTAATAAGCCCAGATTGGTTGACATCTAAGACACGACATAGGGTAGCCAATTAATATGGAGGTTGTAGGACACTACAAGATCAGAGATAGAAAATCTCCTACATCATGCATCCTCCATGAATAAAGTAGTGGTTGAGGACTTAGAGAATAGGCTAGCCAGGACATTCGGAGATTATGTGTCAACTAGAAAAAAGTTTGAAGAGGAACTGAAGAAGAATTTTCTCCTCGATAAGACTGTGAAGGAGTTAAAAGATGAAATAAATAGTCTAAAAAATCAGTCTAGGGCATTTAAAGAGGTCTGTGATGCTGGAGTCCAAACTGAGTATGAGGGGGGCTTAGCTCTAGAACTTGCAACAGAAAAGATAATAATGGACGTTCATCAGCCTGTTGATACTAGAATTGTTGAAAAGGATACTTTGAGGAAGGTGTTATTGCATAGAGTAAATATTTTAAAAGGAAAGTATCAAATCATTCATAGTACTTCCATTTCTTTGTAGGGGGAAAAATATCAATGTTCTAATGCCTTGTATGTACTAACCCCATTATTTAATACTTGGGGCCCATACTTACAATTCTTTAATAGGTTAATTTTAGTAATGGGAAAAAAATGGAGTTACTTGATAAAATAATTGATGTTAAGGAAATGGTGTTATTAGTAAAGGATTTGTATGCATTTTTCACTGGAAATTTACAAAACATTCAAGCAAACCTAAAGGTTTTTGCTGAAGAGTCTAAAGGATATATCCATGCTATTGTAGACACAAAGGGACACTTGAAGGATTGGCAAGAGTGGGTTGATTCTTTCAACCAAATTTTGGATGCTAGCAACGTGGCTTCTTATTTTGTTGGTGATGCTGACATTTCAACTTTTTTATGAAGTGTAGGATTTGAGCAATACAAATCCACAAAACCTGAAGATCACCTACATACAAAAACCTATTACAAGGAAGTAGAGACAAGAAGAGGGCAAGGGTTTGACTCAAAAATATGAAGAAGAAAATATCCTCAATTAATGAATTAATTAAATGTACAATGGATCATCCTTATAAAGGAGATCGAAAGCCTTGAAAGGAAAACCCTAGTGCATGTAATAATTAGTTTAACTATTACATGACTAATGCATGCAAGTTTATATTTAAAACAACTAGTGCATGTGCATTTAACTAAAGTAAAATGAGTTAACATCTTAAGAAGGAAGTAAAGTTAATATAATTAATACTTTACTCTAACACCCCCCCTTAAGATGAGCAACAATGCAGCTACAAACAATGCAAGATGAAAGCAAAGGAAACTAGAGTGTTGAAAGCATAAAAATGGGTCCTGGCAACATGGCCTAATGAGGTACCCAGCACAACCAAATCTCTGTAAAATAGAGAAATAGAGAAAACCCAGTGGGAAAAAACCCTACTCCAAAAAGAGATAGAAAAATGCAGAAAAAGAAATGGCTCAAGAGACTCTCTCAAAACCATAAGTACAACTAGCCCCCCCCATGAGAGAGGGATGAGACACCAAAGCCCCCCCAGAATGATGGAACCCCTGTGGAAATGATCGAACCAATGCAACTCCAATGTGGAAGAAACAAAGGCACAAAACAAGGAAACCCATGAATGAGAGGTTGAACTAGAAGGCTTAACTGATGCTCAAAGGAGAAAACACGAGGATCCTGAAAGGGAATCCCCAATGTAGGTGGTGTGATAGGTGTGCTAACACTATCATGAAAGAGGAGATGAACGCCCTCTGTAGAATCCTCAACAAGTGCACCTGGTGGCTTGATTAATGGAGTTGGAGGGTCAGACAATGCTGAAGAAGAATCCTTCTGAAGAGAAAAGACCTCAACAGGATGTGGTGTGGCAGTCATAGCAATGATCTCAGGAAAAATACAAAAGTTCAAGTGACCTGACTGCACCACATGAGGCTCTCACGAAAGAGGAGAGTTGTGCTCCAACAATGGAGATGGTGGACCAAAGTGTGAGAAGGTGTAGAGATGGTTAGAATGATAAACTTTCCCTGTAGCAATAATGCCTCCTGTCACACTATCCCGAATGAAGACTGAATCTGCAGTGAACTCAACTGTCTTCCCTGATCCACTGTGTGTAATCTGATAAATCGAGAGAAGGTTTACAGACAGAGATGGAACATACAATACATCATTGAATGTGCCATCCTGAATGTCTACTGAACCTTTCCCACACACTGTCAGGACAGTGTTATTCCCCATGAGAATATGAGGAATGCGAGAAGCCTCAACAGTAGAGAAGACCCCTTGAGAAGATGTCATATGGTGAGATGCACCTGAATCTAGTATCCAAGGGACTTGTGAAGGGGATGCAATGGATGCTCGTAATGCATGACCCTATCCAAAATCCTATCTAGATGTCGAATATGTGGAGGAAGACTAAAAAGAAAACCCCTGTGAGGTAGAAGAGGATGGAGAGGAAATAGTGCTCTTCTAAAGAAGAGCTTGCAAATCTGCAATTTGTTTCTCATAGCCATCAAATCTCTTCTAAAAACAATGTGACTCATCATGAGGTCCCTTTTGACAAAAGGAACATGTAGGTCTCTCAATCTTTTGTTTCTCCTTCTTAGAAGAAGATGGTGGGCCAGTAGAGTGCTAAGAAGAGGAATCTGATATCTGTTTTGGCTTCTACCTCTGCTTTTCTTTGGATGGTTGGGCAACCAATGCTTGGTTCTTTGATCCTGTTAGAGAGTTCAACTGAGTAAGCTTGGCCTGCTCTCTAGTCAAACTATCACAGAACACCTCAAAAGTGGGCATGGTGGATGTAGGTCCCAAAGCATCCATGGTAGAATGAAAGGTAGAAGAGAAGATCTAAAAGTTTCCCCTAAGCTTAGATAGAATCATATAAATGCACACTTTATCAGTCTTTTGCTTTCCACATCCATGTAACAAAGATCTCTATTGTTTGAACTTCATCAGAAAGTCCTCAATAGAGGGAAAAGAATCAGGTACAAGAGAGGTAATCTCTATCTCAATCTGAAGTGCTCTGAACTCATTCACTGTACCAAACAAGGTGTTGAGCTTGGTCCACATAGCTAGAGGGGTATTGCACCCATCAAGATGAAACTGCAAGTTGTCTGATACCTATAAAGAAATCAACCCCATAGCCTCATTCATCTTGTTTCAATGCTGCATGATCTCAAAGGGCCTCTGTAATACTGGTTGGACTGCATCTAGACAAGACCAGAGCCCTTTTGAACAGAGAAGTCGTGTCATCAGGGTTTTCCATGTGTGATAATTATGTGGGGTCAGAAGTTCTAGACAAGAAGAGGTCTCGGCCATATTTTTTTAGAAGGGGTTTTGTTTTGATAAATATCTAGTTTAACTGATAGAAACAAGAAAATAACACCCCCCACAAGCCAAATATTGAACCCCCAAGCCTAGAATGATATGCTTTATCAAGAGAAGAAAAAAAAAGCTTCAGATTTGAATCTTGTGTACCTTGAAAAATTTTGATGAAAATAGGCAAAAATATGGATGGTGCTCAAGAAGATCTTTCTGGTGCTTCTTCCGGATCGAAAAATGGAGCTAATTTGAGCAAATTAGCCCCCCCCCCCCCCCCCCCGAAATGCAAAAAGGATAATCTAGCATAGACCAAAAAAAAAAAAAAAAATAGAAAGCTAGATGACACAAAATACCAAATTAACATGCATGAGAGCGTCAGGCTTGGAACCAGCTTTCCGATGATATCTCGTTTGCCCGATTTCGACATCGTATGCTCAAGATATGAGCAAAATACAAACTGGTGTGCGAGAGGGCCCAAAAATGGTGCAAATGATGATGATGCATGCTGATGTCATCAAATGATGGGCTTAAATTTGACAGCCAAATGGCTATCACCGCCCAAAATGGAAAAAATAAAATAAAATTTTTATTTTTATTTTTTTTCAAAATCGCATGCGCGCCTCGGGATGTGCTAGTCCTTTTTCAGATTTTGCTTCGATTTGCATGCCAAATTTTTTGATCTTAATTTGCATGCTAGACAACAAAAATTGTACCTCAATTTGCGTGCTAAAACCAAAGAATTTTACCTTGAGAAGTGTGTCAATCTGTACAAATTCTATCTCAAGAAGCGTGCTAAGCTGTTTGGTACCAAAAAAATGCCCCAAAATTGAAAGTTCTCTAAATTTGACGTGTTTTATATCGAAATAGGGGTTTTTGGGCACTGTGAGCTCAACGGTGAGGTCTGTTTGAGCTCAAAGTGCACCAAAATTTAGGGCCCCCTAATTTCAATAAAAAACCCAAAAAGAGCCCTAATCTAAAACGGATGAATTTCTAATCTCTGAATCCTTCAAACATGAACAAGTTGTAGTAGATTAGGCTCTGATACCATGTAGGATTTGAGAAATACAAATCCACAAAACCTGAAGATCACTTGCATACAAAAACCTGTTACAAGGAAGTAGAGACAAGAAGAGGGCAAGGGTTTGACTCAAAAATATGAAGAAGAAAATATCCTCAATTAATGAATAAATTAAATGTACAATGGATAATCCTTATAAAGGAGATCGAAAGCCTTGAAAGGCAAACCCTAGTGCATGTAATAATTAGTTTAACTATTACATGACTAATGCATGCAAGTTTATATTTAAAATAACTAGTGCATGTGCATTTAACTAAAGCAAAATGAGTTGACATCTTAAGAAGGGAGTAAAGTTAATATAATTAATACTTTACTCTAACATGAAGTTTTGGATGAATTGTACAAGCAGGAGAGTGACATGAATAAGTTTTTTGTTGAATCTCGAGCCATAATGAATGCCAAGTGGAACAAATGCCTTGAAGACTTGGATACAGTTAGAGCAATAACTTGGCCATCAAAGAGGGAAATTATGGTGTGGGAAAACATTGGAGAGATTCAAGCCTTGTCACATTGACATGGATGATGGAAGTAGTGTAGATAGTTCTGATATTAGATGAAGAGCCAATAGAGGGAGGTCAGTTAATTCAATTTGGGTATCTTATCTTTGCGATTCACCTGTTGTGGTTACACCTTTGGTGCAAACCAAGACTGATTCTGAAGAATTCAGGCTACCAATTGTCACCCTTATAACTGTTTCCAAACTTGTTTGCCAATGTTAGTTTTTATTTTCTGATAGAAGTCTTTGGTACTATGATCATTGATCATTGATATTGATGTATAAATTTCAAGGAAGTTAATACAATTATACAAGGATATTTTGTAATTTTCTGATAGAAGTCTCTAGTACTATGATAATTGATCATTGAATTTGATGTATAAATTTCAAGGAAGTTAATACAAGGATATTTTGTAATTTTCTGATAGAAGTCTCTGGTACTATGATCATTGAATCTTGATCATTGATGTATAAATTTCAAGGAAGTTAATACAGGGATATTTTGTAATTTTCTGTGCCTATGTAATTTTGTAAAGAGCTCAAGATCGCAGTTGCAATTTGTTTAAAATTGAATGTATAATGTCATATTATTATATTAATATTTTCTTTTAGGAAATTAGGAATTTAGGAATTTAGGAATTAAGTAAATGCTTTTGATTCAAGGAATTGAGGAATTAATTAAATGCTTAGTATTAGGAAATTAGGAATGACTAATGAGTATGACAATTTCTAGGAAATTAGGAAGCTTTGACCACCAACAATTTTTTGAAGTAATGTCGGGTTATTTCGTAACTTCTCAACATTTAAGTGGTTAAGATGGTGATGGGTTTTGAACTTCCGAGGGACTCTCGACTAACGGTGTGCATAACTTTGGAATTAAAGAGATAGTTGGTTAAAAGTGATAGTGTGTACCAGTGTTGAAAGTGATAGTTAGTTGCATGCCACATAGAAAGCACAGAGGAATGGACTGTGACATGTGTCAACGGTCGGATTAATATTTGTCACTTTGTCAGGAATAATTATGAACCTATGATAGTAATGTGCAAGTGGTTTGCAGAGCTTCGCGAGGGTTTGTTGGCCGATAGTGTTGGCGGTTATGAAGTTGCGATGAAGCATTTGGTGGATAGGCGTAACTTCGCAAAGGTTGGCCAGTTACAAGATTAAACAATTCAGAGGTTACAAAAGGATTTGTGTGGTACTTCGTAAGGTTATATGAGAGCTAAGATGTTAAGAAGACCGTCACCGTAACTTCGGAAGAGTTCCAAAGGCCTCTAATTTGCATGTAGCGAAGTTGAGACAGGGTTAGATGAACTATCTGCGTAACTTTAGAACCAGGCCAGCTTAAGTTTTGAATCTTGATTCTTGAAATAACATGGCTGCATAACTATGAGGCATTGAGGGCCGAGGTGTTTACACTTTACAGTTTACAGTTACACTTTATAGTGAGGAAAAAGGACATTATATGATTATACTTCAAAATTTATGAACATTCTACTATAATATTATAATTCAAAAGTTAAAATTAAAATTACAAAAATCATGAACAATACTTATTACTTGTAATATGAGTCAAATTGTCAATATTCAAGTCCAACAAGTACAGTAATAACTAATAAGTATATAGTGTATAAATACCTTAACCGAATGCTAATTCTAAATCACTTCACTCACTCAGTGAGAAGTCTGTCACTTCTATATCCCACATGGAGTCCAAATCCTGAAATTGACTAGTAGCAAGAGCTTCTTCTTCATTCTGAGTTGGGTATTCAAAATCGAAAAATTATTCATCTTCATTCTGAGTTTGGGACCAAGATCCATCATTTGTTTCAGAACTAGTAGTAGCACCACTAGGTTTTGAAGTGTTCAAAAGCCCTCATCTTTCACACATGGAATTCCAAATTGCCAATGCCCTATCATAAGGAAAGTCTCTAACATTGTACTGAGTTACAAACAACCTCAAGCAAGTTTCCAAATTTCTATCTAGTTTTTTTTTTATCTTTGATTTCAAAAACCCCAATGCACTGAAAACTCTTTCATCTTCCACCGACCCCAATATCATTGTTTGACATAAATCAACAAGTTTGAAATATTATGATATTGAATCACACAATACTTCACTCTGCTCTATCCTTTTCCAAAGCCTGGTTATTGCACCAAGTTCAAATGGATTCTCCAAATTTTCAACTACAATTTCATACATGATGTAAATTGTCTACATTATTTTTTAAGATTAGCTGAATCTAAAATTCCTTCAATTGGTTGTCCATTACAATCTGCATGTTTTAAAAACTCTCTGATCAATTCATCAATTTTTTTATGAAAGATATGTGCATTAGTTTTTTTATCTTCGATGTTTTTTCCAAAAATGAGGAAACACACAACCCATGGCTTCAAGAATTTCTTCTCGAGGGAATCTTTCACGAATCTCACTTGAAAGTTGGTAGGATATTGACTTCAAATTATCACTAATAGATTTAGCAATCCTATCAAAATTATCCCTTTTAACTGGAAGTAGTCTGCCTCGCTTGCCCGTCTTAGATTGGTGCATTGGTATTTCATATCCTTTCACAAACACACATAAATCATTTTTTGCATTAAATTGTAAAAAATTCTCAGCATGATTCAAATATGTAATTGTCTACCACTTGAAAAAAATTGGGCTTTGAATTATTGTCATATTTGAGTACAAAGAATCTAGGGCAATATATCTCATTCTACGTAAATTGCTATACTCAAGGATATACATAGTTCTGTCTTGGGCTTTCTTAAAAAGTTTTTTCATTAAATCCATCATGGGGAGAAGATAGGCTAAAGTTAACAGAGTCTCTATTTCACTTAACTTATGTAATAAATGAGGAGCTTTTTCTACTGTGAGGCATTGCTCATATATTAAATTCTAATCAAGGATTGATATTCTATTAGAACTCTTTCTACTGGTCCATGCAAAGAGATCTATCTAGTCTCAACATCCTTGAGAAGCTTGTTTCCTAGTATTACTCCCTCTGAAAAAATCTCAAATTCTGCAAAACGTTTAGGACTTTTACAGAAGTAAGAGTATAGCTCGCGAACTAGATCTTCAACTTTTGACACTGTATAAAAATCGCTTATAATTTTATATGCTAAATTCATTCGTGGGACATGCAATATATGTCAAGCATGTAAGGTGCAATACTAGTTTGTAATCTTGCACAAAGACCATGTTGGTCCATTTTCCTGTCAATGCAAAATCTTTTGAAAATGGCCCATTTCCTTGCAAGTTTTCTTGAAGTGTCCTGCCCTATGTTCTTCATTGTGTCACCTTGCTTCATTTCAAATCACACGTGCTGGATCGCAAAACCCAGGGAATTATTCAAGTTTTGAGGTCTGGAGGAAACAATTTTAGAATGTGCATAAGTGTCGAAAACCCACAATGTTTTTGAAAACCTATGATGTTTTCAGCTTCCCTGCTACCTTTCGGTCTGTCGATAACCCTGTGTGTTTTCAATCTTTTGCCGAAAACCCTCATTATTTTCGACCTTTGCCTTCCAGCTTTTGTGCACTTGTCTTTTGGTGCTGAAAACTTTGTGTGTTTTCGACCTCGGTCTTAACTACGTAAGTGCGATCGTTGGTGGGTCCCAGTTCTTCCCATTGCCCGGTGTGGTTAAAGTTCGGTGGTTGTCATATGTTCGCATGCACGATGTTTAACCTTTACACTTTTGCGACAGGCCGTTGGATTTTCCTGTATGGGCATGTCGTGGGTCCAATTGGGTCCATGTCAAATTGGTGCTGATGTGTCAGTCTGCTATTGGTTGATATGCGATGAGTTGGGATGTGACGTGGGCCCATTTGTGGGGTTTGAGCAGTCTGGTGGTCCCGTTGGCAGTCATGTGGTAGCCTTTGGTTGGCTGTCACATGATGGCATAGCCCAATTTTTGGCTATGCAATCATGCGACTGGTTGACATGTGTCCACGGTAGTGAGGTGGCATTTCGTCGGTGGGCCCGAGAGATCCAGAGAGAAGGGTGACTTGGTGGATTACCAGTGGGGGTGAGGGTTGCAATGTTTGAAGGGAGGGCCCAGTCATTCGGTCCCCATGATGTGGTGGTTCCCAATTGGTCAGTGGGCAGGCAGCGGTGGTGATTGCTGGCGGTTAGTCGCATGTTTGCATAGCCTTTTTCAAGGCTATGTGATCATGCGACTAACGTTTTGTGTTAGCAGCGGTAGCAGTTGCGGCAAGGTAAAGGGGTGCGGCTTGTCATATGTTTGCATAGCCCATTTTTGAGCTATGCGATCATGTGACAACGGTCTAATTGCGTTGTTACGGAGTTAAAGGTGGGTTGACGGTACCGACGTGGCCGAGGACTTTTCAGCGAGGTTTGTGATCATTGACCGCGGCTAGGAGACTGCGATCGCATGATCACAAGGGTTAGTTTGGTGCCTTGCGATCACACGACCAAAGCATAAGATGGAGCCAAGATTCCTGTAGCGGTGAAGTTTATGACTGCGCGATTTTGTGACTAGGGATGAATGGTCAAGTTGTTGAGCTCGGGAAAGCTATTTCTCTTCAAATTTGAATATCAAAATGACTTTCCAACCCTAGGAACTGGTATTGAATGCTTGCATGGCCAGATTTGACTAGTTTGGTGGCGCTTGTTGCTGCGATGTGGTCCAAAATGTTTGACAGTTGATTGCAAGGATTTGTACCGTAAAGGAATGAATACAATCTTGGCTCGAGGTGTATTTGCAGGTGGGTGAAAGGACTATTTGGCATGACAAATTCTTGATCCTTGGTACATTTTCAGAGGATTGGCATAAATGAAGATCATTTTTGGATCTATTCTTACCAAGTTGCCTGTGTTTCCTGCCCCTGCAGTAAATTTTGATGTTTTTCTGGTTGTTCTAGTGGGTGAAACCCTAGCCCTAGCTATCCGTAGCTTGTTGCAACCTATTTTGGGTTTCCAAGGCAGCTAGTGGTATAAGTTGTATCTTTTTTGACTTAGAAGGGGTTCTGAATTTTGTCAGTTCCAGTGGTTCCAATGTTTGGTTCCATGAGCGGTTTCTTCATGTAAATATTTTCATGCTGGTTGTATCAACATTAGGGAAAAACCTCATGTATCTTTTGCATATTGTCTATGGTGTTTTCTGAATCAACTTGTAATACAGGGATTTGAATCCACATACTTAATATAGTTTCTCATTCTTGGATCTCTCCTTTAGTTGTTCTTAATGAATTCTGAGTTTTCTGGCTCACTACATTTGGTTTCTTATGTATATGTTTCATCTCTCAGCCTTGATTTAGAATCAAGTTAAAAGTCTCTGAGTGAAGCATAGATTCATTTGGTTCAATCAGTAAGGATACTTGTAAGTAGTGTAAGAGATGTTTAACTATGTTTATGGCTTGGATTCTCAAATGAATCTAGTAGTTGTCCTTGTGTTCCATGTTCACTTCAGGTATGATGCCCAATGGATAAGGCACTAATCTTAAGCTAGTATCCCTGTGCTGATGCAAAGTGTTGCATGGTTGTCTGCATCCTGCAAGAAACCCAATTATATTTAATAGCTCCAATCCTACAATCCCTCATAGTCTTGAGGCCACAAGGCCATTTTATACCCAATAGCAATAGAGATTCAATGAATGCCTAGTTAGCATTTAGTAGTCTCTTTCTATCATCTACTTTGTTTAATCCAGTCCAAAGTCCTAAAATGTCATAAGTTACTGGATTAGGTACACCCACCATGGTTTTGCAGAGCCAGAAGTGAAGAGGGCAGTCTTGTCCCTATAGTTGGTCCAGTTGCCTTGCAAAGCTTTCACACTTGGATTTAACCAGTCCTAACATCAGTCTCAAGGCATATTGGCAGCCCTAAGTGGCATAAGAGTTTTCAAACACCAACAGACCATTCATTTGGCCTTGCATTAATGTATCTCCATCAACTCCAACACACACTAACTTCTTTCCAATTGTCAAATCATCCATACCAGCAACTTCATTCAAAACATTCTTCACTTCAAAATATAAGTTAAATTATGATGTTGAATTGCCCCTCATTTTATGAACACAGAGTAGATGAGCTTGGCAGACATGTTCTTTTACTATATACACATGCATATAGACCCAAGAAGTGTTATCTACTATAGTAAATTCATCTAGATGGATAATGAAATGAATCTGGATTATTTTACTTTCTCCTATAAATTTTTCTTTTCCACCCCAGAAAGATAGTTTGTCATTTCTCATCCAATGTTTGTTGACCAATGTGACATAGGATAGTGAGGAACTCTCAAAAAGGATAATAAATTACCATATTATGAGAAGTCTCTCATAGGACACCCTCTGGATAGAATATGAAAAACAACACTCATTTGAATGGTCTTTGCCAATTTTGCTTCATTGGTTGCATGTTTAAACCCAGCCTTGATTGGATTTTCACTACTACCAATTGTTTTCATTCTCTTGTTATCCTCTTCATATTCTATGACATACTTAACATGAAGACATTCTTCCTTTGATTTCCATCTCACTACTGATATTTCTTGTCCATCTATGGTCTATTTTTCATAAACCTTACCAATATGCTTTTCTATAGTGTCAAGCTTTAGCTGCAACTTTTTCTCTCTTTTATTTTTCCAGGTACAAATCTTATACCTACATTTTGTTGGTTGTTCATCATTGTTTAGGACTAGTTCAATGAACCATTTCTACCCAATCAACCTTAATTTTTTTTGTCATTTCCCACTCTTGCCCTATTTTTACTTCCCTTTTTCTTTTCTTCCTACCAACATCATTATTATCTTCATTGCTAGCATTTTCATCCAACTAGTTATGTGTATCCCTTATAACATCTTCTGTCGTGCCACCATTATTATCCTCATTTGATGCATTTTGTTTTTCATTTAACTCAATGATAACCCCAACTTGTGGTAGTGGTACTGGTGAGCTACTGTGAATGGCTTTTACACTTTACAATTGCAGAAGTTGATGGATCAGAAACATTGTCAACTCCAAAGAAAGCCTTTATGGTAGTATCTTTAAGTTTTGGGCATTTTGAAGGCCTCTCAGACCCTTCACTTCCCTGAGGATTCTTACCATGCCCTGAGGATTAGGATTCTTACCCTTGTCTAGCTTTCCAATCCCTTCACTGCCCTGAGCATAGTGAGAAGTTTGAGTCTCAAGTTCAACCTCCCCTAACATCTCAATCCCTTCAACAACTTGAGGATACTTAGGATAGTCACCCTTGTCCGACATCTTGACCTATCACTGGTCACTAGGATATTAATAGCAATACTGTCAAATGTGAACAAATAATTGCTTACCTTGGTCCTGCTTCCTCTGAATTTTGATTCTCTGAAATGTTGAATCCTCTGTTTAGTGTTGCAAGATTTTTATTTGTAAAGCTGGCCCTCCAAAGTTTTGTAATGGGACATGAAAACTAAAAGACTAACAAATCTGATTTGAATTTATATCAATCCATGATTCAAATTTCTATTTTTTTTAATTCTCGGGCTTTTGGTGAAAATGAGCCGACATGTTCAATGTTGAATGTAGGAATTAACAAATGGTTGGTGAAATAGGTCGTGGTCAATATAATAATTAATAAACGGTTGGTGAAATAGGTCATTATCAATATAATAATATAGACCATTTGGCTATATTTAGATTTTATATTCAATTCATAATTAATAACCCTTGGCGAATATACTGGTCAACCTCGTCAAATGGAAAATCTTAATGGCGGTTTGAATTATTATTTACCCCTTCATGTTAAGATTGGGTGATTTGGGCAACCATGTACCATGCATGATTCACCAATTTTGGCAAACAAATTTCCTAGAATTCGCCAACAGGCGAATATTCGCCACTAAAAATTACCTTGCCTTGGTCAAACGCCTATTTAGGAATCAACCTTGAAAACAAAATAAATTTTCATAAAATAAGATTGTTGATATGAAATAGAAGCTAGATCTAAATCGTAAGTTACCTAATACCTTGATGGTGCAATGCTTCTTTTGATTTAATCACAAGTGATAATGAAATATCTCTTGATTCCACCCAAAAACTTCAAAGGAGATCATGAAAGACAAGATTTTTCACCATGAATGTTGTAGTTTTTTGCAATGCTAGATGAAGGAAAATAATGATGTTTTGGATGCTTGAAGACCTTGATAATGCCTGGATATAGAAGAGCTCTTGAAATATTGATTATGAAACTTCTTAGTTGTTAATAGATGTGAAAATGAGGAGAGATGGGCCACTTATATACCTCTTCACACGTTTCGGAATTCAAAATTGATGTAGGCCTACTATGAGAGCTAATTTCCCATTGAAACACCACAATGGGGCTTTAGATCAAATTTGGGCCCAATCCTCTTGGAACAAAATGCCCTACCTAGGATAATGACCCAAAATTGAAATGGGAGGTCTAGGAGATCGAGTAGATGCCAGAATAAGAGGTACAACTGATTTCAGGGTCAAGAAGAAGTATTGAGGCCAAAAATGGTAACATAGGGCCCATGTAGACTAATAATTGATTAAAAGGAGAAATAATAAAAGAGCATGCCTAGAAATAAGGGATCGCCTCAATATTTGATGAATTTGAATTAACACAAGACTTATAATATTAATTTAAAGGTCTAGTGAGCATTAGGAGAGTGTGAAATTAGTGTGGGAACCCTTACATGCTAAAATGAGGCTTAATTTAGCATCTAATTACATGTTCTAACTTTTTAGGATGGTACATTTATCTCCAACTTTAGTAGGAGTATGATTCCACTTTGTGCTCACAATAAAGCAAAAGAAAGATAGAATGAGATAAAGATGTGATCATGGGGAAACTGCAAAGAGATAACATTTTTTTGGGTTTAAGGACACAAGCCCCAAAACCATGGATCTTAACTTGTACAATCATGTGCAAGGATACATAAAACAAAAATAAAAGCCTAAAGCTTATTAAGATTCCAAATCCACTAGTTGAAGAGACCACAATAAAGAAAATGTCTCAACCACTAGCATCATGCTCAAAAAGCTTTTGTAAAAGCACAAGTGGTCATATGGAAAGATCAATAGAACACATCAAAGATAAGACAAGACTCCATAATCAATCAAATAGAAACAAAAATTATGCTACAAAATCATGGAGGAGAGAAGAAGACAACCATGGATAACATAGGCTATCCATTTGCGTTGTGTTAGGTAATCCATGAGAGATTGAAGGAAAATAGAAAAGGGGCGAATGGTCTAGAAAATTGTGTTATGCTAATTCCACCCATCAAAAAATGTAAAGAGGGATTTGATGGTCTAGCTCATCCTAGTCAAATCATAAAAATCTATGCAAATGATAGGTTGAATGGTCTAGAAAATTGTGTTATGCTAGTCAACCCATGGAAAAGGATAGGTCAAATGCTCTAGAGAGTTGTTTTATGTTAGTCAATCAATCCTAAGGATAACCAAGGAAAGCATTGTATCCAAGTAAATCCACCAAAAATGTACAAATGAGAGTGATTTGGACCTATAAATTTGTATTATGCTAGTGTACTCTGCTTGAAATTCTATACGTAATCTGACTATTTGCAATAAAGAGGTCGTATATGCCCCCCCTTAAGATGGAAAAATAGAACTATTTTGATATCTTAAGGAAAAGAGAAACAAGGATGAATCACCTTTAACAACAAACATGTATCCCACAAGAAACACCCAGTCCAAGCCAAAGAGGTCACAACTCCTATGAGGTCAAGGGAGAGATGAATGCAAACAAATAGAATGTAAGAAGTGTAAAGGGATCCTTTTGAATGATGAATAAAAGATGAAAATCCTCATTGAAAATAGAAGGGAAGAATCCACACCTTCACCATTGCTAGGTAAAGGGTTTATTGATGATTATGGCACACTTTTAACCCCCAAAGTAAGGGATTTATTTATAATGGATACCCAATTGTGAACAAAAAAGAGGTTATGATCAAGGATACATACCTCTTATATAAGAGAGAATCCCTAATGTAAACAAATAATTATATTTAAGATTGGGTATCACATGATAAACAAATGCCACCTATCCAAGAGGAAAAGTGGATCCTTAGAAAGGATGATAAATTGGTATTCCATCCTTGCCCCTCAAGTGTAGAGACAAAGATAAGGAGAAAGAAGACTATTGTGTTTCCCACTAAGTATGATCAGACCTGAAATTATACCACCAATGACAATGAGCCACCAATGGATCAGCTAACAATGACACATAGTGCGGAGCAACATAATAGGAACTTAAATGTTATTTAAAGTAATCATAGTTGAAAATTGACTCTTTGCAACATGTTATGTGAATGATATCATAATCAATGAGTTTCTGAATTTTTTAATGTAAATTTTGGCATTCATTAGTAGAGTGGTCATGATATTGATGATACATGCAAAAAGGAATATTCACAAAACTTTTCTTAGGCTTCTTCTTTCATGTAGGTTAAGTAATCAACTTAGCATGAAGAAGATTAGGCAGAATGATTTCTTGATTAAATCTAGGCATATAAAAAATGTTAGATCAAGTAAGAGAAGGGATGTAGAAAAATGAGGAGGTTGGAAACTAAACCCTTATAGAGGCAAGTGTGAGGTAGTTTTCTCATGATTCTCGACACTTGTTTGCATACATCCAAACCATATTGAAGATTATGAGGTGAAATGTTAGGAGAATTAGGTTGAACAAATGACACACTAGGCCCTTTAGAAACTTTATATACTCCCACAAAAAAGGGCATAAAGTCTAATGACCCCCAATCATCCTCTAAAATGGAACTTCTAGGAGAATAAGTATCTTTAGGAGGAGAAGATATGTTTTGTTCAAATGATGTAGGAATGGAAGGAGAATCAGATTTAGTTCATAAGCAATTTTGGAACTTATCGTCAGCAACAAGAGTATACATGATGTTGTTATAGATGAACTTCACTTTGTGATGACTTGTTGATGAAACAACGTGCATGACATGCAACTATGGTTGTCATAAGAGAATATTATAAGTGAGAGTATAAAACATGACATGAATAGGTGTAGGTAAAGTAACAGGACCTCCTTAATAGGTAAGGTTATAATATCTAAGCATTTTTTAGTAACATTGTCAAAGCCATAGATAGAAATAGAATTAGGTTTAATAAAAAAAAGTATCCACCTTAATTTTATGCTACAAATAAATGCTACATATATTAAGACTAGATCTATTATCAATTAAAGTTATTTGAATAAGATTACCATTGATAAGGATATCAACCATTAGAGAATTATGTTGATCTTTAATTTCTAATTTAGAAGAAAAAACATCTTGATAAAACATAATTTGAGCTTTATTTTTTGTCACATTCATACATTCCAATATAGAAGTTGTATTGGTTTACATGGGAGGTGGAACAAACATATTTCTCAAGGATTTTTATAACACTTCATGGTATTTATGTTAGAATTTAATCTTTCCTTGGTAAATTATGTATTTAAAGGATAAACCAAGGTATCCTATTGTATTCGTCCTCTAGTCCAAGTGGGAGGACATGTCATATTTGTAATTTCTTTTATTAAGGAAAATAGATATTCCTCCTTATGAGGAATCCTACACTTGTCTCACACACTAGTGAAATGTGGCATTCACAGAAATGGGACTTACAATGTAACTCCTTTCTCACATCTCTATTAAGAGATGGCTCTCCTTCTCTCATCATATGAGATACTTCTTCTTCTTGATTATTATTGTATGAGCTAAGCTCTCACTCTCTCTCTCTCTCTCATTCTTAGGCATTTTTGCCACATTCATTATATCACGAGGGTTTTTTTATGCTTTTCCCCCTTCAAAATATTGTCTCCTTGTTTCCTTGTGCTTTGGTGAATGCTCCTAGTTTTGTGATTATTCATGGTAAATCTTCTTTTCCTTGCTCATTGATTAAACAATTTCCTAACTCTATATTTTGTTATTACTTTAACATGGTATCAGAGTAGGTTGGTTTAATCCATTATTGAGTGTACAGGTGAAGGAGCTACCATATCTTGGAGCACTCCAATATCGGAGACTCTTGAGAGAGTTTATTGCTAGTATACTTTTTTTACTAATCTGATTAAGAGAAAAAAAATCAAAAAAAATTTAAGGTTCGATTGGTTTACCGCCAAACCAGGTTTATCTATTGGATACATTATTGATTTGTTTTGTGCAAGTTTGGATACATTTTTTATAAAGAAAATAATACAAATTTAATTTTATCAAAATCTTAATATTATCATATTAAATTTTGATTATAATATTAAATTTTGTTTTTAATATTATAATTTAAAGTTTAAAAGTTTACTTTTCTTAATTATAATTTCGGTTATTGCATGTATAGAATATTTTTTTAAATTGCAATTATTTGTTTCTAATTTCTAATCTTTGCATGGGTTTTTGAGATATTTCCTTTCATGTGTTTTTTATTTTTGTCTCTTCATTGCATGCTCTATTGCCTTCATCATTACTTACATTTTCTTGCTTGCATGTGTTTCTTTCCAAAAATCTATATAGTTGTTTACCTTTTTTTTGTATCACCTCTCTGTCTCTTTCTTCCCATTTTCATTGGCATTGCATGTAAATCAGAAATATCTTTATCAAGATAAAAGTCTCTACTAGTTGTGTAATTTCTTTGAACAGTCCGTATTGGATTTATTAAAAATAGATAGGAACTTCATGTGTATTGAGTATTAATCAAATTTTTGTTTATTTGCCTGTTCTCTTTTCTTGTTCTCATTGTATGTATTGGCATTGAGGTCGTGTTCCTCAATACTTTGAGGCCTTTGCTAGGGCTGAAATTGTTTCACTGGCTTGTCTTTTAATTCATGCATTTGTATTTAACATCGTTGATCAAATCTCTATCGCTCTCCATTCCTTTTGCATATGTTGGTATCGGTTGCTTTCATTGAGCAATATCCTTATCATGTTTTGTTGACCTTTTTATGCTCGGCGTGGTGGCTCCTGCACAGAACTTAATTTCTTTCAATACGGTTCATTGCTTGCTAGTTTGGGTTCCGTGCCTGGTGTTTGAAAATTGTGTTTTTAGCATATTTTTTTCTTTAGTTTCCAGTTTGATTCGAGTTCAATTTCAGTTTTGATTGCGCGGGCTCTCTTTTTTATCACTTCTTGTTTTATATTATTGTTGGTTGAGTAATAACTAGTACCATTATCATAATCACCCACATTTTGAATTCATAACCTTGGAACTCCTTCAATTGCATGCTGGTTGTGAATCTGTTTGATCTCTTTGGTTGCATTCTGGTAGATCTCGACTTCTTGGAAGTCGGTAACCTTTTTGAGGAATTTGGATAACTCTTTAGACTTGTGTTGTTTGTATTGGTGTGGTGAGCGTGGTTATTCAGACCATTAGCTTTTCTTTGTGCCCTTGGCTCGGGAAACTCCACATTCTCACTCCTATTCTCTCTTCCCTAAATCACCTTATCAATTTTAGGGCTTTGATTGGGATTTTCTTGCTATAGATGGTCAGCTTGAAATCCATCAAGCTCACCAGTAAAAAGAAGAAACAAAATCACTGGAATTATTTTGCAAGGGTTTATTAATTTGCATGTGTAATCTCCCTTTTTTCAATTAAGATCAAAGGCTAGAGTTTTGTTTTTTATGTTTTTTTAAATTTCTTGCATGTAGATTAGCTTGAGTTCTATGTTGCTCTATTAGTTAATAGTTTTTTCTTAATTTAGTTTATGTTAATGTTTCTTAACATTTTTTATTCTTTCTTAACGTCTTTGCAGCTCTGAACAGATTCTTTATTATTGCAGGGTTGAAATTTTTTTAACTTTTGAGTATATTTTTTTAACTAACGTTTCCTTGCAGGTTTGGAATTTTTTTTAACTCTTTTAGTATATCAGATTAACTAACATTTTATTGCAGGTTTGAATTCAGTTTTCTAACGTTTGCTTTGTAGGATCATGTTGCTTTTTCTTTTTAACAAGTTTATTTTGTTTTTTGTTGTTCTTGCGGTTTTTCTTTTGCATTCAATAAATTTAGTTTTCCTTCTCTTTGCTTGCAAGAGATTCTTGTCGTTATCTGTTAATTAATAACAGCTTAACCGAGATCTATTAGCTCTTAGTGTTCTTAGTTCCTTTTTTTCTTTATTTGTTTATTTTCCTTGCATGCCTCATTGGCGTAAGCTTTTATAGCTTTCTGTTGTTGCATGCAAGTGTATATAGTTGATCTGAGTTTCTTTTTAGGTTTTGTTAAAGTTTTCTTCATTCATTTATCTCTAGCTTAGGCAATAAAGTACAAATTATCATACATGGAAAATTCACATGACCTTCATCTTTAGATTCCATCATATTTTAGATATTGCAACTAATGCCAGTTCTAAACTAGCAACCTCTGCTCCTCAAGCTGACCAAACTGCTTGGCAGACAAAAAATGAGGAAGCACTTGGTTTAATCGAAATCTCCTTAAGTCCCAAATTGTATGTCTTAATTTCTACTTGTACAGAAGCCCATCAAGCTTGGGACATCCTGAAAAATACCTATGATAGTGCAGATGAGACTCACAAAATCTAGCTTCAAGATTAACTTGAAGACCTCAAGTATACCGATTTCAACTCTGTTGATGATTTCTTGCTCAAGTTTGCTTCAATTAAAGTTTTACTAATTGGTTTACAAGTTCCTCTCTCTGATTTAAGGATAATCCATATAATTATTCATAAATGTTTGCCTAGATAGTTCCAATAGTTTATTACTAATATTTATTCTCAGTTAGCTATTTCTTCTTTAGCATCTCAACTAACTTATGTTATTTTTCAAAATATGTTGCATCAAGAGGAAGCAAAATTAATTCAATTTGGCATACTTAAAACTCACGAACATGCATATGTCTCTCAAAGTCACAATAACAATAGATCTTCTAACACTAATCAAAATAACCAAAACTATCAAAGATCTAAGAATACTAATAATTCAAATAATAACTCAGGCCAACAATTTAATGATCATTACAATTCTAGGCCTTTCAATAACTATCATAATAATAATCAGTCAAATAGGCCACATTGCACCTATTGCGGTAAAAATGGTCACTTAATACATAACTGTTTTAAGAAACAAAAGGATGATCAACATAATTCTCAAAACTACTCAAATGGCAAACTTAATGGAAATCAATCTTGTTCTTCTTTTACTATTTGTTTTAATGCTTCTAAACTGCTTGAATGGATTATTGATAGTGGTGCATCTCAACATGTTACATCTCCTAAGGAAGTTTTTTATTCTTTGCAACCTGATTCTATGAATATTCCTATTTCTTTAGCTGATAATCATTGTTGTCAAGTTGAAAGAACTGGTAATGTTTCTGTTCCAAATGGTAAATTACATGATGTGCTTTATGTTCCTGATTTGAAAGCTAACCTTATTTCTATTTCGCAATTATGTCAAGATTATAAAGTTGAGTTTCATAAAAATAATTGCCATATCATTGATCCCAATACTGATCAAATAGTTGCTAATGCTCAATTGGATGATGATAATCTCTTTAAATTTTATCAATTTTCCTCTCCTAGATATTCGTTACTCACTACTGTTGATTTTCACATTTGGCATGAAAGGCTAGGACATTTAAATTCTGGTTATATCTCATTAATGCAAAAATAAAATATGGTATATGGGCTACCTAAGTTTACTACTTGTAAGTTTGATTGCAATGGATGTATGAGTGGTAAAATGCATAGAGAATCTTTTTCCCATAAATCATCTTGGAGAGCTAATAATAAGTTAGGTTTGATTCATAGTGATCTTTTAGGTCCTATGGAAAATACTTCTATTTCAATCTCTAAATATGCTTTAACTTTTGTTGATGATTATTCTCGTAGAACTTGGATTTATTTCTTACATAGTAAAGATCAAGTCCTTGATATTTTTGTTGAATTTCATGTTTTTGTAGAAAGACAAAGTGGTTGTAAAATTTAGATTCTTAGGATTGATAATGGTACTGAATATGTTAATCATGCTTTCCATTCTTAGTTAAGATCTTTTGGTATCAAACATGAGCTTACCATTCCTTATACACCAGAACAGAATGGTGTGGCAGAACAAAAGCATAGAACAATAGTAGAAATGGCTAGATGCTTTTTACATGCTAGAAATATAGATTATAAATTTGGGTTGAAGCCATGGCATGTGCCACCTATATTCTTAATAGAACTCCTACTAAGGCCCTTCCAAATAAAACTCCTAAAGAAGTTTGGTCAAGAAGAAAACCCAATTTGTCTCACTTACGGATTTTTGGCTCCACTGCTTATGTTCACACACCTAAATAGAAAAGGAAAAAGTTAGATCCTAAATCCTCACCTCATATATTTGTTGGATATTCTGAGAACACTAAAGGTTATAGAGTTCATGATCCTCTTACTAATAAAGTTCACATAGCTAGAGATGTTTGCATTGCTGAAAATGGTGTCCATGACTGTTCTCAAATTTTAGATTCTGATTTTAGTCACAGCAACATAGTTTTTGTGGAGGACCAACCTCCATCTCTCAACCCTACTCCTCAAATTTCTACTCCTAATGTTTATGTTCCTTTTGTTTATGCTCTTAACTCTAAGGATAATACTAAGGATAATGATGAACATAAAGATAGTAATGATACTCCTTCTAATGATTTTGTTCCTTCTAGTAGTAGGAGTGATGATGATGATGATGATGATGGTAATAATCTGTTTACTCCTCCTACTAATATTTCTATTAATTCTAGGAGAAATCCTAAATGGTTTAAAGATTTACTTAATGAAGGTGATGATTACATTGCTAGAATGGGTGGACTTAAACCTAAAAGGATAAACTACTGCAATTATGCTCTTATGACTTCTCTGTCTAATTTTAATATCCTCAAACTTTTGTTCAAGCTAAAAATCAACCTCATTGGAAAATTTCTATGCAAGAAGAATATGACTCTTTGATTTCTAATAACACTTGGGACCTTGTTCCTTTACCTCATGGTAAAAATCTGGTTTCCTGCAAATGGTTGTATAAAACTAAGTTAAATTCCAATAATGAAATTAGTAAATTTAAAGCTAGACTAGTAGCAAGAGGTTTCTCTCAAATTGAAGGAATAGACTATAATGAAACCTTTTCTCCTGTTGCTAAAATGCCTACCATTCAATTTGTTCTTGCTTTAGCTGCAAAAATGAATTGGCCTATTCACCAAATGGATGTTAAAAGTTCTTTTTTGAAGGGTGATTTGCATGAAGAAATATACATGTCTCAACCTCATGGTTTTATTCAACCAGGTAATGAACATTTAGTATGTAAACTCAAGAAGTCTATTTATGGTTTAAAACAATCTCCTAGAGAATGGTATTCCAAAATTAATGCTTTCTTTATTTCTCAAGGTTTTGAAAGAAGTCAAAATGATCCTAACTTGTATATCAAGCATAGTGAAGATGACATTACTATTATCATTCTGTATGTTGATGATTTGATTCTTACTTCTACTTCTAACCAATTAATTTATGATATTAAGTTCCAACTCAACCAAAAATTTCAAATGATAAATTTAGGTTTTTTACATTATTTCTTAGGAATGCAAATTAGGCAAACCCCTAAGGGTATTTTTATCTCTCAAAGTAAATATGCTAAAGATCTCCTAGATAGATTTCATATGAATGATGCTAATCCTGTTTCAATTCCATGTGATTTGGGAACTAAGTTAATGATAGATATGGAATCTCCTTTCATAGATGCTACTCCTTATAGAGAACTTGTAGGTAGTTTAATTTATCTAACCCTCACTAGACCTGATTTATCTTTTAGTATTGGTTTAGTTTCAAGATTCATGTCCAAACCTCAACAAACTCACTTCAAAATTGCTAAAAGAATATTATGTTACATTAAAGGTGTTAGAGTATTATTTCTTTTTTACTCTAGTTGCTTAAGCGTCTCTTAGGTGCATTATTAATTAATTCTTAATTAATAATGTGCAACCTAGTATTTCCCTTTTAGGGTTTCATTCACCTTTTTTAAGGTTGAACTTTGTAATTATTTTTTTTAATTCAGTTGATAATTTTGCTCTCACATTTTGAGTGAACATCTGAGTTCTATTTTTTCATCTTTGTGCTTCTACTTTGTATCAGGTTCTTGCATGCAGGTGTATTCGGGGTCTGTGGATTTGTGTGTTTGTCAAATCCTACATGGTATCAAAGCCACCCTGTTGCTGCCTGATCAAAGTTTCTTGGAGCCTGGATTCGAAGACGACAGCCACAGCTTGTTTCTGGGGTTTTCTGTCACTTTGAAGGAGGCACGATCTTCTGGAGTAGATTGAGCAGAAATGGACTCCGCCATTGCGTTCAGAAGGTCCGGGAGAGTCGAAATCATATAAAACTCGACTCAGTTTGGCCCCCGTGACCACAGGGAAAAAAATTTGCCCTACCAGGGCCGTACGGCTCGAAAATCAAGAAAAATTCTTGAAAAACGCACAAAAAAAAAGGTTTTTCAAGGTTTTTCTTTTAAAAAATGACGCGCCGCCAGCGCACCGCCAACGCGCCACCCGCAGCAGCGCGCCGCCAGCGCGCCCCCGCCGCGCCGCCGCGGCCAGCCACCGCCCGGCCGCCACCCGCGCTCCGCCCAGGCCCCACCCTCGCTCCGCCCGGGCGCCACCGCAGCCGGTGGAGCCGCTTTTCGGCCATCGGCCCGCCACCCGAGGCAGACGCAGGTGACGTCATCTGACGTCATCTGCCGGATTTTTTTTCGGTGATTTTTTTTCGGCGATTTTTTTTTGGGATGACATCATGCTGACGTCAGCGACAGGCCCGTGACGGTCATACGGCCGTCAACTTTTTTGCCGTCCCTGGTTTTTTCCAGAGAGCTTGCATTTTGGGGGTACTTGGGCTTTTTTGCTCCTACAGGGCTCATACGGAATCAAAAATCAACATATGATATATCGCCGGAAAGGTCTTTCTGAGACGGACGCAATGATGCTAGTTTGGTTTATTGATTCAGCCATTTGAGTTCTCTTTTTTAGCGTCAAAGTCAAGGCTTCTCCTTTCCTCCTCTGCATCTGGAGTCTAGGTTTTCTCCTCATTTTTTTGTGCTTTCAGTTATTTGCTGTACGGGGGTTTGATTTATACATTGTGGGGGGGTGTTTTTCCTTTCTATAATTTACTTCAGAAAAGACCCTTCTACTTCTGTCTTCTTCTTCTCTCAATGTCGGATCCCTCTGTGGCTCGGCTGACACCGCATAATTATCATACCTGGAAAGCACACATGACCAGACTTCTTATGTCACGTGGCTTATGGTCATGTCTGGATGAGAACCAACCTGTCCTGCAGCGTCCCTTTGAGGTTCTTCAGCACAGGAACAAAATGGATGAAGCCATGGGTTTGATTGCACTGAACATCTCTGACAGTCTCTTATTTCACCTGGAAGGTTTGACCACTCCTAGGGCTATTTGGAGCAAGTTTTCAACCTTGTTTGGTACAGTCAACGAATTTCAAAAGCTTCAGATTGATGCAGAGTTGACCTCTTTGACTCCTTCTGATTTCCCCACTATAGAGGACTTCTTGATGAAGTTCAAATCTTTGCGTACAGTTTTGCAGGGATGTGGAAAAATCAAGACAGATGATGAGTGTATCTATTTGATACTCTCAAAGTTGCGAGGACAGTACCAGATCTTTTCTTCCACTTTCTACTCCACCATGGATGCTTTGGGTACCAGACATGTTATGCCCTCTTTTGAGAATTTCTGTGACAGGTTGACTCGTGAGCAGTCCAAGATCACTCAGATGGATTCACTTGCAGGTTCACAGTCACAGGCATTGCTTGCCAAGTCATCTCAGGACACACAGAAGCCGAAGCCGAAGCAGATATCTGACTCCTCCTCTCAGCACTCTACTGACACACCATCTTCTTCTAAGAAGGAGAATCCGAAGACTCAGATCCCCACATGTTCCTATTGTCAGAAGAGGAACCATGATGAGTCATAGTGTTTTCAGAAGAGATGTGATGGTTATGAGAAACAGATTGCAGATTTGCAAGCTCTCCTTCAGAAGAGCACTATTTCCTCTCCATCCTCTTCCACCTCACAGGGGTCTTCTTTTCAGTCTTCTGCATCTTCTTCGACATCTGGACAGGATTTTGGACAGGGTCATGCATTACGGGCATCTGTTGCATCCCCTTTACAGGTCCCTTGGATACTGGATTCTGGTGCTTCTCACCATATGGCATCTTCTCAAGAGTTGTTTTCTTCTTTTGAGACTTCTCCTATTCCTCATATTCTCATGGGGAATAACACTATACAGACAGTCTGTGGGACAGGTTCAGTCAGCATTCAGGATGGCACATTCAATGATGTATTGTATGTTCCATCTCTCTCTGCAAACCTTCTCTCCATTTATCAGATTACTCGCAGTGGGTCAGGGAAGACAGTTGAGTTCACGGCCGATTCAGCCTTCATCAGGGATAGTGTGACAGGAGGCATTATTGCTATAGGGACAGTTGATCATTCCTCCCGTCTCTACATCTTTTCTCATTTTGGTCCACCATCTCCATTGTCGGAGCTCAGCTCTCCTCTTTCACGAGAGCATCATGTGGTGCAGTCAGGTAGCTTGAACCTCTGTGTTGTTCCTGAGACCCGTGTTGTGACTGCTTCACCACATCCTGAGGAGTACTTTTCTCTTCAGCTGGATTCTTCTTCAGCACTGCTTGATCCTTCAGCTCCATTCATCGAGCCACCAGGTGCAGTTGTTGAGGATTCTTCAGAGGACACTCATCTCCTCTCTCATGACAGTGTCAGCACACCTGTCATACCACTTGCATTGGGGATTCCCTTTCAGGATCCTCATGTCTTCACATTTGAGCATCAGCTCGGCCTTCCAGTGACACCTCATCCTTCGAGGTCACCTCTTCAACACCCACTGACCTTCACTCCTCTGCATTGGAGTCACAGTGGTTTGCTCATTGCTCCAGGGGTTCTTTCATTCTGGGGGGCTTTGGAGCATCGACCCTCTCTCTCGGGGGGGGTTAGCAGCACGCATTGTACTACTGGCTTTGAGAGAGTCTCTTGAAGTCATGCCTTTTGTCTTTGCTTTCTTTTATATCTCTTTTTGGAGAGGGGTTTTTCCCACTGGGTTTTCTCCTTTGTCTCCGGTTTACAGAGATTTCCTTGTACTGGGTACCTGATCAGGCCTTGTTGCCGAGACTCATTTCTTGCTTTCTTAGTCTTGCTAGGTCTGCTTTCTCCCTGCGTTCAGCTTAAGGGGGGGTGTTAGAGTATTATTTCCTTTTTACTCTAGTTGCTTAAGCGTCTCTTAGGTGCATTATTAATTAATTCTTAATTAATAATGTGCAACCTAGTATTTCCCTTTTAGGGTTTCATTCACCTTTTTTAAGGTTGAACTTTGTAATTGTTTTTTTTAATTCAGTTGATAATTTTGCTCTCACATTTTGAGTGAACATCTGAGTTCTTCTTTTTCATCTTTGTGCTTCTACTTTGTATCAAGTTCTTGCATGCAGGTGTATTCGGGGTCTGTGGATTTGCGTGTTTGTCAAATCCTACAAAAGGTACTATTAACTTAGGATTATTTTATGATGCAAATTCTGATTTTTCTTTAAAAGGCTTTACTTATTCAGATCTAGGTGGAGACCCCAATGATGGGAAATCTACTTTTGGGTATTGTTTTTCTCTTGGTTCAGGTTCTATATCTTGGAAAAGTAAAAAAGAACAATGTGTGTCTCTATGTTCTACTAAAACTGAATATAAAAGTTTTCCTCTAAAGAAGCTCTATGGCTTAGAAGAATACTTGAAGATTTGGGTCTACCTCAACAAGAACCTACACCATTGTATTGTGACAATCAAAGTGCAATAGCCTTGGCAAAGAATCCAGTTTACCATGCAAAGTCAAAGCACATTTCTCTCCACCACCACTTCATTAGAGAGCACATTGCAGAAAAGAAAGTTTCCCTCTTCCATTGCAAAGGTGAAGATCAAGTTGCAGATATTTTGACAAAACCTCTTTCTAGAGAGAAATTTGAATTTTATTGTAACAATTTGGGTTTGATACTCCTTGATGTAATTACCCCAAGTAAAGATTAAAGGGGGGTGTTAAAATTTAATCTTTCCTTGGTAAATTATGTATTTAAAGGATAAACCAAGGTATCCTATTGTATTCATCCTCTAGTCCAAGTGGGAGGACATGTCATATTTGTAATTTCCTTTATTAAAAAAAATAGATATTCCTCCTTATGAGGAATCCTACACTTGTCTCACACACTAGTGAAATGTGGCATACACATAAATGGGAGTTACAATGTAACTCCTTTCTCACATTTCTATTAAGAGATGGCTCTCCTTCTCTCATCATATGAGATACTTCTTCTTCTTGATTATTATTGTATGAGCTAAGCTCTCACTCTCTCTCTCACACACACATTTTTAGACATTTTTTCCACATTCATTATATCACGGGGGTTTTTTAATGCTTTTCCCCTTCAAAATATTGTCTCCTTGTTTCCTTGTGCTTTGGTGAATGCTCCTAGTTTTGTGATTATTCATGGTAAATCTTCTTTTCCTTGCTCATTGATTAAACAATTTCCTAACTCTATATTTTGTTATTATTTTAACAATTTAGGTTAAGTTTGAAGAAGCTCCCAAAGAGATATCTTTGAAGGAGTACCATAGATTTTTTATAATAAATCATATTCCTCTTGAATATTTGGAGGGAGATGGGGTGGGGTGTAGGAGGAAGAATGGGTTGAGAAGCATGTAGAGTAGGAGGAACAACTAAATTGGTAGGTTGTATATTATTTTGTGTGTGACATGTGTGAGAAACCACATGATAATAGTATTTTTTAGCACCTTTTATCACAACACTTGGTTTATTCGGAGGTTGAGGGATATCTTGATGAAGATGTACAACAAACTTATGCTTTTCACTACGCAACACATTGACAACATTGACTTGACTAGGTTCTTGATTGTTAAAGGTTTTATCTGTAGAAGGGAGAGCATCAAGGAAAGTTATGATGATATTATCCTCTATTTCCAAGGTATACTTATGAGTAGGACAATATTTAGAATTAGAAATAGGAATTTCCATAAATTATTCACCTCTTTAGGGGATTATATTAAATAAGGTAAGGTGATGTTAAGAAAGGTATTTACAGTATCCTTCTCTTGCTCCAAAATATCCTTGTAAAGAGGGAATATCTTAGGAAAAGGGTTAACATCAAGTCTAAATGTATCATTTCTAGAGAGAATATCACTAAAATAATTAGAAGTAATATCAATGAAAATATCATATTCTTCTATCAAGGTTGCTTCATAGGGGATAGAACAATCAACATCATTGTCCAATGGTTCTCTCAAATAGGAAGATCATTGAGAGTAGAAATAGAAAAAACTTTAGGCAGGGGATAGTCATAATCCATGAAAGCTTCATCCCTAAAGTGGAAGGGATTGGAATGGAGTTAACATAAAATATCCTTCCCTTACACCAAAATATTTTCAAAAGGAAGGTATATTTTAGGAGAAGGATCAACATCATCCTTCAAGATCTCATCCTTAGGAGGGAGATTCTTTGAAGAAGTGTTAATAAGATCTTCTTATGCTAAAATATTCTCATGGGTACAATAAATTTTGGGAGAGGGAATATTATGAATATACATGAAATAAATAACTAAGTTATCATCATATCCATTAAAGGAAACATTTTCAAACTCTTGAAAAAATGTGAAATTGAACTAGCAAATGAAGATAACAACTTCATTCATAGGATGTTAATGCAAATACATATGATAATGCATGGAATGAAATATTTTTGTATTTTTAATTGTTTTTACACATGAAAGAATGAAAGGGAAATACAAAAATGAAATAGATCTATAAGATAAGTGCAATTTTTTTTCTTTTTTATCAATGAAACATCTAAATCAGAATTAAATGGCTAAAATGCAACAATGTAATGCATGCAAATCAAATCTAGACACCAAATCAAACTTGGAAATGTTATGAGTTGAGTTCACCAAAATGTACAGTAGAAAAAGGGAAGCACTATAGATTTCTCCTCCTTTCCCAAATGCACATTCAAAAGGAAAATGACCCAATAGGCTCAAGTAGGACTTAAGCACTAAGTGAGTTCACCAATCCTTTGCAATTATGAATTGGGGAAGTTGGATTTGATAGAAAATGATATGATAATGCAAAGTAGGAGGTTAAATAAGAAAATTGACAAGTATCAAGAAATATAGACTAACAAAAAATAGGCAGACCACTCCAGTGACTAAGAATGAAAACTAGGAAGTTGTATTTACTTGTGGTTGAAATTTGAAGATGATTTTTAAGGTACAATATTTCCAAAGTGTTTTTGTCCTGGGAACAAATTTTTTGGGGTGTTTTGTTCGAAGGGGTTTTCCTCGAAACTTTGACAATTGACCTCGCAGACCTCAAACCTTTTAGAATAATTTTGATAGCTATGTCATTTGTTCCTTAACATAGAAAAATAATGAAAAAGTTTGTGGAAAGAGATTTTCCTTGGTTAAACCTCTATTTAGTAATCAACCTTGAAAATGAAATGAATTTCCATAAAGGAAATATTGTTGATATGAAATAAAAGCTAGATCTGAATCATAACTTACCTTATACATTGATGGCACAATGCTTATTTTGATGTAATCACAAGTTTTAATTCAATATCCCTTGATTCCACACAAAAACCTCAAAGGAGATCATGAAAAAAAAAAATTGGCACCATGAATATTGTAGTTTTCCACAATGCTTGATGAAGGAGAATAATGATGCTTTGAAGGCTTGAAGGCTTGGATGCTTGAAGACCTCGAAGATGCTCGGATGTAAAAGATCTCTAGAAATCTAAAACATGAATCTTCTTGGTTATTAATATATGCCAAAATAAGGAGAGATAGGTCACTTATATATATCTCCACACATTTTAGGATTCAAAATCGATCCAGGTTGACCATGGGAGCTAATTTCCCACTGAAACACCACAATGGGGCTCTAATTCAAATAGGACCACAATCCTCAAGGAACAAAACACACTGGGTGTTTTGTACCTAGGAGAATGAGCCAAAATTGAAATGGGAGGTCTGGGAGATATTGTAGATCCTATAATAAGAGGTGTAATTGATTTTGGGGTCAAGAAGAATTACAAAGGCCACAAATGGTAACATAGTGCCCATATAGGCTAATAAATGATTGAAGAGGAGAAATAATAAAGGAGAATGCCTAGAAAAAAGAGCTCGCATCAATATTTTGTGAATTTGAATTATCACAATACTTATAATATTAATTTAAAGGTCCATTGAGCATTAGGAGAGCGTGAAATCAATGTGAGAACCCCTACATACTAAAATGGGGCTAAATTGAGCATCTAATTATAGGTGCTCAATTTTCAAGACAATACACCTGCATTAATCCTCTTAAGATCATAATTTAAATATCATAACATACCCCAATATTTATCCTTTTCTACAATACTTAAAAACTCTTCCTCTAACTATATCAACTCCATCTTAGGAGATGCAACAAAATGAATGCAATTGAAAACTAAAATTGCACTCAATTCACCTTCTACTTATTTGTAGGTGTATTTATAGAACTAAAATTATCTTATCAGAAAAACTTAGGTAGCTTACTTGTATGGAGGCATTATGCTCTTCTGGATAGGTTTGAGCTAAGTCCAAGTAGACTCGCTACACTAACTATCTATCTTCTAAAGATCTTTTACTTCTCTATTATTATCCAGTAGCTTGATTGACAATTCTATTTTTTGAGATTCCTCAAGTATCTTCACCAAAATAATAACTTTGATATCTACAATGTTTCAAAGTTGGAAAAACTCTTGTATTTTCTTCCTCTGATTGTTCAATAAGTTCAACTAGAAATACATGTTTTCTATTTGTAACCTATTGCTACCATCTGAATCCTATCTTTAAGTCCATAATATTGGAAAGTTGTACAATTTGGGACTCTATTATGTCCACTTGATCCTTTATTCACTTAGTTGAGATGGGTCATCTATTGCAAAACTGATATACTACTACAGGATCATTCTCAATGTTTTCAAAATCTTTTTTCTCTTATCGTACTTGAATGTGTGAAACTACACACTTATTTACAAACTCTTCTAGTATTTACTCCTCTATCTTCTCCACATATTCTTTCAAAGTTGTTGCCTCTAATTGGTAAGCATGGTGCTTGAGACCATTAAGCAACAATTTCAACTATTGTGTACTTATTGACATTTTATCCATGTACACCTCTAGAAGTCCTTCATGAAGGACTTTGTCGCATCCTTAATGATCTCAATATTTTATAAATGTGACTTAATAAAATCCTTGTGAGTAGAATGGTGAAGGACATTTCTCAAGTTAAACTTATGTAATAGATTCAACAAATTAAGGTCCACCTAACCTTGTGATATGTGCATGTAAAGTATCTTTGTTGTCACCATCAGTTCAAATTGTAATTGAAGATTCAAAAAGTCTCTAATTGAATTTATGGGAGTTCCATAATTTTCACCAAGAACTATCTCCTCATCCATTTTCTCTTCTATGTGTTTCTTCTTTGGACTCTTCTCCTTCTCTAGTGTCTTTCCTGCAAGTGTTACCTTATATGTCTCTTTATTATTTATACAGAATAATTTGTGTACCTATTATTTCATTTTTCTCCACATCATGTGTATTTCTCATTTCTATGTCATTGATTTTCTGCATACTTATAGCCTTAACACCAATTTCTACAAATCTGGAGTCTTCTCTAAAACTACTTGAGCACCAACAACAAGAACATTCATTTCACAATCTATAGGGGAGGTATCCATATAATCACCACCTATTTCCTATTCATTTTGAATAATATTAGTGTTTGTCTTCTCTAGAGGAGAAGATATTGTCCTCTTTACCTCTTGTGTCACTTTTGCAGTCTCTTCTTTTGTCCTCTTTACCAACCTTAGGTAGTCATCTAGATTTTCTCCCATAATAGTGTTCACTCTCTCCTTGAATTTGAACTTGATGCTAGGAGCTTGAGAAAAAATTTCTTTGTCTTATTAATAGAAGTAACCACATACCTTATCCAAGGCATATTTTTTTATATTTGAATCCTTAATCACTACATGTTTTATTCTCTTGGTTAGGACCTCTTTTATTTCCTCAAGAAATTTGTTACAAATATAATTGTAATACCCCAAAATTGGCACCTAATAATTTCAATCAATTTTGGTTTATTTTCTTCGATTTTACATCTTCAAAGTCCTATTTTACTAGGCAATTTTCTCTCTCATACCTGACTTTATTTTGACTTGATGTCAATTGCAAAAACACTAATTTGCATTAATCTCACACTATAATTAATTCCTAAGTATTCGACTTTATTAGCTAAAAAAACCCCTATGATACACTAATTTAATTCTAAAGTCCTGGTGCTTTAAATTAAATTAAAACCCACCCCCTTTAGCTAATACACATTAAAAAAAAGAGGAATTGATCTTATTTAGTTATTTGAATGGACACCTCTTTATTTGAATTTAATAATTCAAGTTACTCGAACAGTCACCCATATGTGGCAACATTTCATTCTCTTAATTAAATAAATCTTTCAATATGTGTCTCAATTGGAAATGAAGAGGTAACCATTCATTTTCAAGAACCTCTTCATTCCTCCCCTGGGCTAGTCTATTTAATGAACCTTCTCCTTCATTCGAAAAAAGGTAATTTGTGAGAGTAATTAAACTATAGCGAATTTTAGTCTCAATTTTTCAAGTTTTCAATTGCAATTAGCTTAATTTCTCATTTAGTATAATATTGCATTCTCATTTAGATTAATTTGTTTATTGCAATTAGATTAATCTCATATTTCCTTTATTGCTACTTAGATTAGTTGCATTTCATATTTCTCGCAAGCTTTTAGATTAATTACACTTATCATTCTAGCTTAATTTCATTATTGTTCATCATTTAAGATTTTAAAAATCCTTCGTACTAGCTTGGTCTTAAGGTTGTTGGCTCTCATTCTGAGAGTAACCAAACACCCCAGTTAATTAGAAGGAAATAGGTCGAATTGATAGAGTCATGTGGATGGGTAATTAATACTCAATTTGATGATTCGAAGATCGAGCAATGACTATGTTGTGTTTTTAGTTGGATTAAGAGGTCCACATTCAGCTTATAACATTCTGGCACCCACTATGGGGCAGAAAATCTGATTTTTGGCCTCATTGATTTTAAACTTTTTTTGAATTCTACAATCTGTCGTACGTCCATACTTCTCTATGTATGGAAGTTCGCGCGAGACTCCTGAGTGTACCATGCAAATTTTTTCTCCCTATAGTACTCTCTCACATGAAATTGTACCTTCTCATGCAAGCACTGGTATTTTCTCACACGTAGTGCAGTACTTCCTCGCATGAAGTTTCTCTATCAGTATGTTAAAATTCCAGATTCTACAATTTACTATCATTTTTTTTTTTGACATCTCATTTTTACTATTTATTTTATATCTTTGTTTTTATCATAGCATAACAGTGGTCTGCAGGTTGCTTTGTCGAAGATATTAAAACTTGCTAATGGTTTGATTGCAGGACGATTGTTGAAGAATAATTAAAACATTGTGTTTATTTTCTTGCTTTCATTCACATAGTCTAATTAGGGATCCATTAAAATTTCTTAAGGGTCCTGATAGAAAAGTAGGGGCATAGGCTCTTCATTACGTGGAAGTGATGCCCACGGATGAAACCGAGACCTAGATGTTGCTAGAATGATGGATACATGGGGAAGTGGAGAAAGGTAGTGGATCTCTAACACTTCTACTTGCCAGGGGATTATTCTCTTCTCTCTTTGAAAGAACTAGAAACCCAAAAGCTTGTAGATTTGGTGGAGTGAAGCTAACTCGGTGATGAATTTTCTTGATGTGTTTGGGTGAAGTGAAGAGGTAGAGAAGTATGCTCCTCTCTCTTTGAGAGAAAAAAAAATCAAACCCTTAGATCTAAGCCAAGTTGTGTCACCTTTAGAGGGCCTACCGGAAGTTGAACCTCTAGGAACGACCCAAGTGAGTACGCACCTATCACTGATGATTCTAACTCACTATAATAAAGAATGTTTTGTTGAGTCTAAAGACTCCAAAACCATGTTAATTTCCTTCTCTTGATTTTGACATCATCTTGAGAAGGCTCCATCTATTGTACTGAGCGGCACCACTCCTAGCCCTGCTTGCGGGGGTGTATGACTTTCGGGTGTTGGTGTGGCTATGAGGCCCTAGCCCTATATCGGGGGCACCAAAGGTTAGTGTGAACAGAAGCCCACTAAGAACTTTCTCTAGTTAGTTGCCTACTCAGTTCACCTTCGAAAGGATTCATAATCTTTGCGCAGGGAGGGGGAAGAATCTCTCCCGTAGATTCCCACCATAGGCATGCACCTAGATGCTTGAAGGTGGTATATGACATTGGCCCCTGCCACAAGGGTAACCTTTGAACATATACTATTGAGTCCTTGGAAACACCAAAAATATGGGTGCCCTCTAGGGGGTGACACAGCTATGTGAGGTGCACGTATGCGCATAAGCAGTGGGCCAAAGGTTTTGTCTTCTCACCATTTTTTGTGTAGGGATAACTATGTGTTTGTTATAGAGTCTTAAACTTGTCCATCATGATTACACAAAGAATCCCATTATACTACCAAGTTGCTTTGTCCTTGGTGGGTTTGTTTTCAACTACTTCTTGTGTCATCATTGCTTGATCAAACCTTTATGCTTGTAAACAAATGATTGCAACCTTCAAATCAAGATTGTTGATTAAATTGTCCTTCAAGCTAACTAGAAACTAGATTTCCTATCTGAGAATCATTTACACTATGTACTGAAACTTGTCCTTTATCTTGAAATTTGTGTTAAACTGTCAAACACTATCCTTTTCCCACGTGAAGTTTTAGAAATTGAGTACTTTCTCGCGCAAGATTTCATTCTCTTGCGCAAAGTTTGGCACTCTCTCGCACGGCTTGGCATTCTCTCGTACAAACCTGTAGCCCAGTTTTCAAAAACAAAGACTTATTTATCATTGATTGGTTGACTTTTTATCTGATCTGGTTTTTGTCTAAGGTCTGTTTATCTATTTTCTTGATGCTCACTATCAGAAACTGAGTGTCTCGAGCTATGAACTGATCGATTTTACTTAAACTCTCATTTGTCTCCTTGATTTTTGTCTCATCTCTTTGTGCTTTTGTATGTCATGTTGCAATAGTCTTATCTCGGCTGTTCTAGCCATACTCTTGACGATTCATACCAAGTGCATGTAAGGAAACTCAGGTGCGGAAACAGCTTCCTACGCTAATCTCTATAGGAGAGTATTGTACAAATTCTTATAAATCCTTACAATTTCAGATTTGTTAACTATTTTAACAAAGATATTGCAACCACATACCATGCATACAGAAAAATAGAGAATGACACAATGATATAACCTGGGGAAACCTTTCGGTAAAAACCCCAGCACTCCAAAACCTGCACAATGTATTGATCAAAACTTTTACAGCTTACAATACACTTGCAATGCAAGTTCTTTCAAAAGATTTCAAAACCCTTGAAGACAAATCACGGTAGCATAAAACGTTCCAACAATACACTCGCATCACATCTCTTTGCAACCCTAAAAAAGCTTATATCATGCGCTTCACTTTTTAGGGCTACTCCCAAAGATAAACTGTATTAGGGTTTTACCATTCTCTGAGAAAATAGGAACCCCAAAAAAAAAATTTGAACCCCATGATTGGGGAAGAGTGTACAGTACTCAAATTTATCAGTTGCCACATGTCTTCACCTGTCATTGAATCTTCCTGACATAGCTCTTACGTGTCATAGGAATCCGTCATAACCGTTTTAGCCATGATCTCCTTGCACAAAATTCAAGATGCTGACACATCAACATTATTTGCAAGAAATACATTTTACAAAAAAAATAATAAGAATAGGAATTATCCAAGGTTGAGACACCTTATTCCTAACAGTGCATTTCACACCTTGGTTGTTCTAGCCTTTTTCTCCTTTGTGTTATTCCTAGAGACAGAGTTTTAGCATTATCCTAAATCTCCTCTCGTTTCATCTTCATCTATGAATATCACGACTTGAAGTGGAAAAACTTACCCCATTCATAATACTGGTCAAGATAGAGATAAACCTCATAATCAAGAAACAAGTTGTCTCAAACCTATTGTGCAATCTAAATGTTGTGAGGGATCCTCAAGTTCTTTGTTGACTACTTTGAAAGATAGCCTATCTCAATCACCTCCAGTGTTCCAAGAGTGTTTTAATCTGTTGTTTGAGCACAACCTAGTTTTTCATTTCAAGGTCAAGACAACTCATTCTTCCAAGACAACTCATTGTTTCACAACTTTGGGATACTGCTTCCTCGGACTAGTCCCATCATTAAACCTATCGATCATGTTGACAATATCAACTCATCTAAACCTATTGATCCTTTTGATCCTATTCACGCACCAAAATTTACCTTATCTATGCCCTTTCGATGTTGGTCATATCATTTTACTGAGTCCTCATGTACTGCGCAAGCCTACAACAAGATGGGAGAGCCATTTGACTTCCAACCAAGCAAATACAGCCAAACTTTTGATCAGTCTCAAAACAACCAAAATTTTGGTCAATCTTCTAATGACCAACATCATGCTCAACCTTGACATGAGAAACACTATGATCAAACCCAAGATGATCAACAACAAGCTCAAAACAAAGCTCAACATGGTCAACCAGCTTATCACTATCAACCTCCTCCTTTCGATTAGAGTCAAGACCAAGTCCCTAGCATTTATGAGATCCTTGGCAATGATGGTGATGACACAATAACTCAAAATGATATAGACACTACCAAAGAAAACAAGGGTCTTATTAAGATGATGGAGATTCTCCTTCTAGAGGAGAAGGAAAAGTACTTTCTTGAGCTAGCTAAACAAGGGGTCAAGTTACCCCCAAACTATAAAGTTGAAACACTTGTAGCCAAGGAAGAAGAAACTAAGACCACAAAGTTGCAAAAGATGGTCCAAGACATGCAAGATCAGATTAGTCAACTTGAAATGAATAAGGACAAACCCGCTCAACAATTCACAATGGAAAGTATTTGTCCTTTCCCCTTTGATAAAAGTCTTCACATGCCACCTTTTCCCAGAGGTGTAGAGCTCCCTAAATATGACAAATACTTGGGTGCAACCAATCCCCAATATCACCTAAGGGATTTTGGTGCATTATCTATGGAATTCATGCATGATCAAACCTATCTTATGCATTTATTTCCTCGTAGCTTGGGCGGACCAGCTATGGAGTGGTTTTCTAGATTGCCCACTGGCATTAAGACTTTTGACGAAATGGCTAATCTTTTTCTCCAACATTACTCGCATAATATTTAGCATTTGGTCAACATTCGAGATCTTTGCAATTTAAAATAGTGACAAGGAGAATCTTTTCTGACATTTCTCCAAAGGTGGAGATAATTATGTACGAGGTGTCCTCACAAGCTACCAGGGTCTGAGAGACTCGACATTTTCTTGGATAATCTTGTCCCAGACTTCAGATACCAAGTACAATTACAAGGTCCTCTAACTTTTGATAGCATGATCAAATAAGTAGTGTGAATAGATGCCTTTATGGTTAAGAAGGGAGAATTAACTTTGAATAAGGACAATAAACAAGGATTCTCCATGAACAAGGATAAAGGAAAGACTGTCAATAAGAATAGGGATTTAGTAAATGATGGAATGGTGGATAATGTCACCGCGAAGCCTTCAAAGCCTATTTTTAATCTTACTTCCAGTATACAAGTGGCTAAGGCTTTTGAAAAGACCACAAATGATAATCAGCAAACTTTGAGATTTTCTAGGAACAAACCTTGGGCATTTTGACCCAAGCGTGAATTTACCTCTTTGGGAGAATCTCTTGATGTGGTCTATAAAACTCTTGTGTAGAATTAGGTTCTTACTCCTTTGGAAAAGTGTCTCTATGATCCACAACCATGACCTCATTGGTGGAATGATAATGCTTACTATGACTATCACCAGAATAAGGGTCACAAGACTTCTACTTGTCTTCAGCTGAAACATAAGGTTCAAGATCTCATTGACAATGGTGACATCCTTGTGGAGAACCATAACAAGAATTTAGACCATCAAGCTTTTAAGGATCCCTTCCCTCCTCACGAGAAGGGTGAGTCTTCAAATGCCAAGAATACCAATGCTAAAGTCAATTTCACGTACACTAATGATGGCAATGTTATTGGTATGATCAAACTTGTTGAGATAGAGTATTATGACATGATCACTTCCAAGGGGAGTGGTGATTCTCCCAAACCTAAGACTCATTTCATCTTGCGTAGTTTCGCGTCTTGTTCATCTAAATCTAAACAACCTCAAGATTGTGCTAATGTTGTTACTCAATCATGAGGAAGAGTTGTTTTGAAAGGTCTCGATACTCCTGCATCTGCTCCAAAGAAAACTGTAGATAAGACTATTGTTGGCCTTGCCAACAAAAACACAAAATTAGTTACTACATCTAGCGTGGCTAGTCATAGCATCCTAGATCAACTCCAGCAAACCAATGCTTAGATTACCATTTTTGAGTTGTTGAAGATCTCACCTGCTCACAGGAAAATTTTGGATAAAGCCCTCACTGAGGCAAACATTCCCAAGGATCTTGATCTCAACCGGTTCCAATCTATGGTGGGTCATTTGACCTCACCTCACTATCTATCCTTCTTTGAAGAAGATGATCACTCTCTAAGCCATCCGCATAATGCTTCATTACATATAGAGTTCATGATAGGTTCTAAGTGCATCCATCAAGTGCTCATAGACAATGGTGTTGGTTTTAATATCTATTCTGCTAAATTTCTTACTTAGCTAGGTTATGATGAGGATTGTATAGACTCCCACAAAAAGATTACCATCAAAGCTTATGATGAAGAGGAGCACAAGTCCCAAGGCTTAGTTGTGCTACCTAACTACATAGGACCTATTGAAAGAGATGTTACTTTTCAAGTTCTTGACATTCCTCTTGCCTACAACATCTTTTTGGGTAGGCCATGGATTCATTAGATGCAGGTTTTTCTGTCCATGTACCATCAATGCATTAAGTTTCCATTCCATGGGGCAGAAGTCACTATGCCTGCTAATACAAATTACTCTTGCAACACTCTTGCGCAATCTGCAAATAGATTATTTCCAGCTAATAGAGAATCCATTGAGTTTTATGATGCTAAGCTAAAGGAAATGGAACAAACTTTGAGACTTAAGGATACAGGCATGGGAGAATACCGAATTGAACCTATGCTATCACTTGCTACTCTACCTCCATCTCCATGCTCTTATGGGAGACCTTTTGAGAATAAAAAAACTTCTAATGATCCTCCTTAAACAATCTACAATGACACCTTTGTAAGGGCCTCTACACCTTTAGAGGATGAGGATGAAGAAATAGTTGTCAGAGCTTCGATTTATAAGGGAAAAGAAATAGTTGAAACAACTACTCCACCTCCAGACTTAGAACAAGAACCATACAGTGAAGCCTTCAAGATCATGAAGCCCTTTGGCTATAAGGGGAGTGGTCCTATAGGAAAGAATGACAATGGTTTGTTGAAGCCCATTGAAGCTACAGGTCACCGCACAAAGGATACTATTGGCTTAGGCTTCAAAAAGATCCCCTTTCATTAGGAATAAACAAATTTGTGCCAAAACCTAAACCTTAACCTAAACCTGAACCAAAGTTTGAAGATACTATTCCAAAAGTTAAATCCAGAGGCCAGCTCTGATGAAGATCAGACACATTTCCATATCCTATTCCTCTGGAACTTGTTGCACTCTTTGTAGAACTAGATGAACCTATTATACCTGTCCACATGGTAGAAACTGATAGTGATTCCGATGAGACCTCTTCAGTGCATCGAGTCATGTATGACCAATGGAGAGAAATACAAATGGTTGATATTGACTCTTAGTGTGAATGGTACATACCCCCACATTTCCAAGAACAATTTGAAAAATATTTACTTTAGCGAGCTATCAATACTACCAGTGGTAAAGAGAATGATACAACTAGTGCTAATGGAATTCCCACATCAAGTACTAACTCACATGAGTACGAATTTGAATCTTTTTTTTATGCTACTTTTGATAAAGACATAGACATGGTGCATACTTATGAAAGATTTCTCAAATTAGGTGAAGGGTCTAGCATTAGGTCACACAAATTAGACACCACCGGTGTTAACATTTCCTCTCCTTTCGATGTAAGGTCTTATAGGGATTCAAACATTCCTTTGGATGAGATCACTCTAGGTCTTGACTTGCTTGTCTCTACTTTTGATGGCTATACCATGAATGCAATTGAACCAGTCACTAGTTCTCTTTCACTCCATCGTCCCGATCTGATAAACTGGAACTCCCCCTCATCATCCAATGAAGTCCTAACATTCTAGAATGATTATGATCTAGCATGTCACCTCCATGCTATTGAACATGTGATGTCCTCCACCAGTGAAAGCAGTGTCAGTGTGATAGAGGTGGATATCAAGTATCTTAGTCAAAAAATTAAAAGAAGAAAAAATAGATGCTCTGATGGTGAAAACCACTTTGTCGCAGTATCAGAGCCAGAAATAGTAAAAATAAAAGATGTATCCCAGGGTGAAAAACTCTCTAAGGCACCCAAGGATGAGATAATTGATACACTTCAGAGCCACTTTCAAGAGAGATCATCAGTATTGATTGAGCCAACACAGCCAGTGAATTTGGGTACAAAGGCTACTCCACAAATTATTCATCTAGCACAATCATTGTCTGAAAAAGAAAAAGAAGAGTTCACTAGCTTCTTTCAAAGCAAGAAAATAAACTTTGCATGGACTTACTTTGACATGCTTGGATTAGACCCCAATTTAATCATGCACCATCTGTCCATTGCACCAAGTATCAAACCTGTTAAATAGAAGCTTCGAAAGATGCATCCACATGTAGCACTTTTGGTTAAAGCAGAGCTAGAAAAGCTTCTCAAGGCGGGTTTCATAAGGACTATTGATTATGTAGAGTGGATTTCAAACATTTTTCCATTCACCAAACATGATAAATCCATTTGTGTGTGTATAGACTTCAGGGATCTAAATAGGGCATGTCCAAAAGATGACTTTCCACTACCCAACATTGATATGATAGTGGATATGACAGTAGGATATGAGATGTATTCCTTCATGGATGGATTTTCTAGCTATAATCAAATAAAAATTATTCCAGAAGATAAGGAAAAGACCACTTTCACATGTGCCTGGGGCACCTTTTGCTAGAATGTCATGCCTTTTGGGCTTAAGAATGCTGGAGCAACATATCAGAGAGCTGTCACTACTATTTTCCATGATATGATGCATAAAACAATGGAAGATTATGTGGATGATACTTTAGCAAAAAGCATGCAATGAAGAACTCATCTTATAGATTTGGGTCCCATACTTGACCGCATGGAAAATTTTAGTCTTAGACTTAATCCCAAAAAGTGTGCATTTGGTGTCACTTCTGGGAAACTCTTGGGTTACATCATTTCGGCTAAAGGCATAGAAGTTGATCCTGAAAAAGTGCAAGCTATTATGGACATGCCTCCACCCAAGAATATCAGTCAAATGAGGGGACTACAGTGAAGGCTACAATCTATTCGGCACTTCATTTCACAGTTGGCCGACAAGTTGCAACCATTCACTAAAACTTTGCATAAGGGTGTGACTTATGAGTGGAATGAAGAATGTGACAGGGGACTCACTCAAATTAAATAGTATCTTACTAATCCACCTATATTGATGCCTCCTATTCATGGGAAGCTACTCATACTATACATCTCAGCAATGAACACATCTTTGGGTGCTCTCTTAGCTCAAGAAGACCAGAACAACAAAGAGAGAGCTATTTATTATATCAGCTGAACATTGGTGTCTTATGAAATGAACTATTCTGTCATTGAGAAGGCTTGTCTGGCAGTAGTGTTTGCTTCTTAGAAGTTGCAGCATTATATGCTCACTCACACTACAAGGCTTATTGTAAAAATTGATCCACTAAAATACTTATTGAGCAAGGCTTCCCTCATGGGTAGATTAGCAAAATGGGTCATGATACTTAGTGAATTTGACATTGAGTATGTGGAAAGAAAAGCTATTAAAGGACAAGTAATTGTTGATCAGTTGGTGGAAGCTCCTCTGAAAGATCACCAACCTTTGAATATTGAATTCCCAGATGAATCCATCATGCTTCTCACACATTAGACTTGGAGCATGTTCTTTGATGGATCATTCACTCAGCAAGGATCAGGTGCAGGCATTCTGTTTATAACGCCTCAAAGATGCTCATTACCAAAAGCTTATAAAATGTTGTTTCCCTACATAAACAACATTATTGAATATGAAGCTCTCATTAATGGTATGAAGATAGCCATTGAATGGCACATGGATGAGCTCAAGGTCTTTGGAGACTCTCAATTAATCATCAACCAAGTTATTGATGTCTATCAAACAAAAGATGACAAGCTAGTGCGATATAAAAGAATGGTGGATGATCTCAAGCAGTATTTTGCACACATTTCTTTCCAGCAAATTCCAAGGGAAAACAATAAAGTAGCTGATGCTATGACCACTCTTGCTTCAATGTTACAAATTCCAGAGAATGACTTCAGACACGAAGTCATGGTGGAGGCATTACACTACCCAGCCTATGACAATCCTAAATCTAGGATGATATGTTCAGTCATTGGACATGACTCATCTCGCTACAACCATATTTATTCTTACCTTTGTGACCAAATCATTCCAGACACCTATACCAAGAATGAAAAGCATCACCTAATTCATAATGCTTCATGGTATGTCATCATAGAAAATGACTTCTATAGACGGGGTCTAGACAGTACCCTCCTTAGGTGTCTAGAACCCGATGAGTCCAAATGTGCGCTAGCTGAGGTACATGAAGGTATCTATGGGTCTCATTCTAGTGGTCTAATGTTAGCTCAGAAACTTATTAGAGCTGGTTACTACTGGTCGGATATGGAGAAAGAAGTTTTTCAATATGCCAAGACTTGTAAACAATGCCAATTTCATGAAAATCTGATTCATGCTCTTGCTAAAGAGCTTATTCCTTTTGTCAATTTCTGGCCATTTCAGCAATGGGCCTTTGACTTGGTGGGTCAAATACATCCTTCTTCTTCAAGAGGACATAATTTTATCATCACAGCTACTGACTATTTTACTAGGTGGGTTGAGGCAGTGCCTCTGGCTATAGCTGATGGCAAGTTTGTGGCTATGTTTATACTAAACTATATCATCTGTAGATATGGTGTACCCTCATCCATTATCATTGAATATGGGGGATAATTCAAGAACAAGGACCTAATAGAGTTATGCACCAAATTCAGGATCATTTAGAATTGGTCATCTATCTATTATCCCCAGGGTAATGGACAGGCAGAAGCTTCTAATAAGACAATTCTCAAAATCTTGCACAGAATAGTTCACAAATATGATAGAGATTGGCACCTCCAGATTAATCTGGCTTTATGGTCCTACAAAACAAGTATTCAAACACCAATGGGGGCCAGGACCTTTGCCTTGGTTTATGGAGCAGATGCGGTATTACCTATTGAGGTCAAGATTCTAACATTGTGAATCTCTTTGAGGGGCCTCGTCACTGATGAAGAAAATAGAATATCCTGACTTCAAGAGCTTGAGTTATTGGATGAACGTCGAAAGGTGGCATTTGATCATCTAAGAGCATACCAAAAGAGGATGTCTAAAGCCTACAATAAGAAAGTCAGACAAATGGAATTCCAAGTGGGTGATCTCATCCTAAGAGAGAACCCCAAGAATCAGCAGCAGTGGGTCCAGAAAGGGAAATTTGAACCAAACTGACTTCATCTTTATGTTATCACTGCAGCATTTGGGTCTGGCGCTTACCAACTCTCCACCACTGAAGAAGAACAGCTCAAAGATCCTATCAATGCTCTTCACTTAGAAATTCTACAGCTGAGGCATTCTCTGTACGCTCATGTACATACTTATTGGTCCTGAAAAAAAATCCAAAAAATGGTATATTGCAAAAAATCCTAAAATTTGCAAAATATCCTAAAAAAAATGATCATCTTAGTGAAAACTTGGTAAACAGGCACTTTGATGTATATATTATCTTGGTGAAAACCTGGTAAACAGGTGCCTTGATAATAATCAAAAAAATTGAAAAATACAAAAAAATCAAAAGATTAATAATAATAAAAAAAATGAAATATTCAAAAATACAAAAAAATCAAAAAAGAGAAAAGTACAAAAAAAATTGAAAAAGAAGAAAAATGTGCCATTGATGAAAACCTAGTAAACAGGCATCATGGTAGCAAAAATAGAATCTCTGCCAAGATGGTGAAAACTTGGTAAACAAGCACCTCTTATTTCCTAAAGCTACATCTCATCTCAGCACCATTTGGCTCTAGCTTTCTTGCTTTACTTTGTTTCCTACTTTTAGTTCATTTCCTGCTTTACTTTGCTAGCTCATGCTCTTGCTTTCAGTTGTCTTTGAGATTTTCCTTGACTCATCATGGATTGGAACTGGTTACACTTGGGGAAACCTTCCTACTCTAGGGGGCATTATCCTATCACTTTCAGAAACTTTGTTCGTACATCAGTCACCAGCAGTTCTCATTGCGTCTGCCTGCTAATGCCTAGCTATTTTTGAGATTTCTCTCCTTGAGGATCTCTCGTGTATTGGTTGCCAATGGTTCCCACTATGCCTACCTACTGATACCTAGCTCTCACTCAAACCCCTCTCTTTCAAGATCTCTTCCTTACATCAGTCACCAGTGGTTCTCACTGTGTCTACCTGCTGATGTTTCATTCGTGCTTTATTCTCTCTTTTGAGAATCTTCCTTGTATTGGTCACCAATGGTTCTCATTGCGTTCACCTACTAATACTTGGTTCACACTCTGATATCTTCTTGAGACTTTGTCTCTCATGATGGTCACTAGTGGTTCTCACTGCACCTGCCTACTATCGCTATCCCATTGAGGCTTTGAACATTGTATGCTTCCAATTTGACTTCAATCCACTTGAACACAAATGTAAACTGAAACTGAAAACTAAATTTTTGATTCTCTAAAGCATGCTGAACTTTTCTCTTTTGTGTGTTGTTCTTTCACCTTATCATTCCTCCTCGAGCAACTCTAAGGCATGTCCTTGACTGAGAGAAGTGAAGATTGGGGGCATGATCTTTTCCTTTTCTTTTTGTTTGCTAGTTTAGTTCCAATGATCCAAAAAATTCACATAAGAGGGGTGTCCATCTGTAAGAGCCTTCATCTCATATTGGATGGCCATGTGTACCTTGACTCCTTTTATATGGATGTTGTGGTGAGGTTGGCTCTTCTCCTTGTCTATTTTGAGTGACTTCTTTCTGCTACAAGTAAAATTGCTAACGCTCATCCTGCTAAGTGAACATAAGGGTCACTGCGAGAAATATTTGGCAAAAGAAGGAACTCTTGTGTGTCTAGTGTGTTTGTTCACAAGCAACATTCAAGTCATTATAGCAGCTATGCTTTGATATTTATGTTAACTTGCTAAATTAAAAGGAATAGGTGTTTAGGTCATTCTGGCTTCTTGTGCCTTAATGCTTACATCTCATTCCGACAAATCTAAGACTTGTGTCATATTCATATTCTCATGATTGCAATGTCAGTGAGGATTGTATGGCATCTTAAGATTGTCACGTGCTTAAAAGAACTCTATGATGATAATACGATGAGTCCAACAACCAAGTCCTAGGGTTTGTGTTTAGCTTAGGCTTGCATTTTCATTCTAGGCTTGCATTGAGACTATGTTTTTGTGCTCTCTTGATTGTCTTCTTCTAGATCTATTCATCAAAAGTTCTCATCTTTTGTCCTGGGTTCATCTTGGCTACACGAGTGTCCGGTACTCACTCTCGATCTTTGAAAAATCCTTTTGATTAGTACCTATCATATATTGTTAATTAAATCTTGCATGAGATGATTAGTACCATATACATTACACTTTCATGGCATACATTGCATTTTCATTTGCATCCATGACATCCATTTACATTTCCATTTGCATGTGCATCTATTATAAGCATAAATAAAATCATACATTGCATATCCATCTACCATCTATCACTGCATTTCATATTGCATATTCATATACCGTCATAAAATATCATATAGTAAAACATGTGCATCTCATACATATCTAATCCATACATCTAAAGCATCTAGGAAACATCTCATAAACATAAACACCAAAGCAATATATCAACAAGTACAATGATATCAAAACTGTGATCTCATATATATATATATATATATATATATATATATATATATATATATATATATATATATATATATATATATATATCGGTCGGATCAATTTCATGTACAAAAAGAGGGTGCTACTCGAGCACAGTATCAAAAATAGACTACAATATGGATATCAAACAATATGCTAACTCTACCCTTCACCACTAGGAGGAGGTGGTGGTGGTGGTCCCTGTGCTGGTGCCTGTGGAGGTGGCATCGGTCTCTAGGGAGGGGGCATCGGTCTCTATGGGGGTGTGTGTTGTGGAGGTGCCTACTGTGGAGGTGCCTATGGTGGTCTTTGTGGTGCTCCTGTATACTCAAAAAATGGAGGCACCTACTCTGATACATCTAGAATGGCTCCATAATATGCTGCATAATAATAAGCTACCTGAGCAGACTCATATCTGATCTCTAGCCATGCTCTCACCAACTCCTCACATAACTCCCTAATCTCATGATCCCTATCGGCTACGTGGGTCTCTTGTATGATGACTTAGGTATGGTAGTCATCTCTCTTGTGTTGAACTTGCCTGACCCTCTCCCGGTTCTTCCTAAGAGCCTCCTGCAGTTGTGGTGTCCCTGCTCCTATAAGAACATCTGGCATATCTTTATCATCGCCTGGAGGCATCTTCTATGATGGATCTCCTATCCTCTGCCTAGTCAATCTCTGCTAAGACCCACTACTCCCCGTACCTGCATCTGACCCCATGGTCCTTGGGGGATGTCTATCTATGCTGACCTAGGCCTCAATGCTCTCTACCCAGGTCATTGTAATGGTACCTACTGCTACATAGGTACATGTTATTGTTGTTGTCCCTATGGCCCCTGCTATGCAACCTGCTACTATACTAGTACCTATTATTGTGTTGGTACCTGCTACTGTGCTCCCATCCCCGTAGGATCTATAAATCTAGGAAATGGATGGGCTAAGCAGTGGTCCCTGTATGCAGGCGTCATCCCTGCATTGGTGATGTCTACCATGTAATCTTATCGGGCCTGAGGAATATGTGCCTTGATCACACACCTACTTGGATCTAATCTAGGATGCCACCCCTTCTTCTCCTCATCGGTGAAGTGGGCATAGGGGCAGTACTCTTGGGAGATGTCCTGTTGTCTCCCAAACTGACGCAGGACACATGTAACAAGGAAATGCTCAATAATGATAACATTACATCTAATCAGTGGACGCGAGATAAACATGTAAGAAAGCTCTCTCCAAGCATCATCCCATGGCTCAGTAGCAACCCATGGTCTCTAGACAATAACCACCATATCATCAAGCTATCCATGCCACTGCTCTGTCTTACCCAATAGTGGCTGAGTAATCAGCCCTGTGTACCTGTATATATAAGGCTCCAGAACTTGTCATGTATCATGGTAAATAGGTCTACAGATAGGGAGATGCTCCCAAGCCCAGATCTGAAGAATGAAGACACCTATCACCATGGTCCTCACACCGCGATAGACGATCTCATGCATCTCATGGTACATATGGGTGAGCATGCACTCCCCCCATCCAAATCTAACTGTTGGTTTGGCCAACATCCACTACAACATCAACCCCCAGCCGCACTCCAAACCATGCTAACCTTGATCGGGAGCTAGATAACAACTCAGAAACATAGCAAGAACAATGGAAAATGGATGAACACCGATGTACCTATTGATCAAATCCTCCCAAGAGATGGCCCAACCCATCACTAGATCATCTCAAAATATAGTCCTCAATGCTACTATGCCTACCCGCAGCTGAACATCATACTCTACTCTGGCGTCATGGATGAGTATCCACAAGATCCAATATATATCCTCGGGAGTGACTATCATCTCCTCTAGTGGCAAATGGACCGTGTTCATCTCCGAATGGAAATTCTCTACAAGTGCACCAAGAAGCTCGTGATTTACCTAAAGATCAAGTATATCACCCAAGTATCCTAGACTGAGTCCCTCAATATGAGCACTCTCAACATCTATCAATCTTTGTATCAATGTGGTGATCACTGGATGATGTGATCGGAAGGTGACATTGGGAAAGTCAACCTAAAAAGCAAGTGATGACATTGGATCAGTATCTCAATATGATGGTTTTCAAAATAACAACAGCAAATATAGCAATGCATCTATCCTGGACATGACTCCGCGTTGCTCTACTTGGTTGATTTCATGCAAATTTGGCAAATTCAATCAAAGATCTTACAAACTTTGCAGCAACTTTTTGCATGAGGAAACTGTTCCCTCACATGAGATAGGACCTTCTCCTGCGCGACAATGTGAAAGTTCACACGGCATGATCTAGTGATCCGTGCGAGACTCTAGAAAAACTCTGGGCGAGGAAATCCTAACCTATGTGAGGAAACCATTTCCTAGCATGAGGAGTGACCTAGGCCAAGGTGAGGAAACTATTTCCTCACGTGAAAGTTGAAGAACATGCTCCTAAAGTTGCTAGATCTACCCTAAATCAACCTAGAAAGTAGTACAAATTGAAATGCAAGGAAGATTATCGACGACCTATAGGTTGATCATACTCCAGCGGCCAGGTGTGTCATCATGAGTCCTCAAATCGATGCATGTGCATGGGAATGCCCTCCATTCTCTCTCTCAGAGCTCAAAATCACAAGAAGACAAAAGTGAATAATGAATTGAAAGTGACCCCTCCAGGCCTTATATAGCCTTTTGACCTAATTTTCAAAGTACTTTATTTTGCGTGAAAATTGCACCCTTGGCTAAATCGACTACTCTGAATCCATTTTCAAGATCAAAATCAAAATTTGACATCTCTAGATAGCTCGAAATCACGTTTCAAATTATAGAACCCTTCGGGATCAGACGCTTGTGCAGTCAGTCTTCTGGTGTCATCTTCTTGCCAGATTCTAATCTCATCATCATTTTCTTGAGATCTTCAATGTTTTCATCAAAGTCAACTCTAGTCAAATTTGGTCAACCATGGTCAAACTTGATTAGCAGGACCTCCAGATCACTCCAAATTGCTTCTGCAGCTTCTTGAATCTAGTCTGATTGCTTATACTCTACAACCTCTTGTTGTTAATCATCCTTTTGTTATGTCATCTTTTGATTTCACTCCCAAGGGGGCAGGATGATTGCATCATTTGAATCTTGTCGAACCAATCTCATATCAATATGATCTAAAACAAAGTCCTCATCACTTGGGGCATCTTCATGCCTTGCATCTGGTCATCTAGTCATCTATCTTTTAGGTATCCAAGCAATCTAACTCAGATCCTTAGGAATCAAGCTTCATTCTAGAGATGGTTCTCAAAATCTCATTAGGTATTAGGGTTATCTAACCCTAATTCCTAGGATTCAAGCTTCGTTCTTGAGATGGCTCTTGAAATCTCTTTTGGACCGTTATCTGGGCCATCTAACCTGGGTCTCAGAGGGCTAAGCTCTGTATTGGGGCAATCTAACCCTGATTCTAGAGATTAGTCCTAAATTTGCATCTGTCATCATTTGATCAATGGGCATTGGGGAAATCTAACCCCGATTCCAATTTTCTCTCAAGTTTGCATTAGACCGTTGTCTTCACAATCTAACTTAGACTTTGGAGAATCATGCTTAGTTCTGGAGGTGGTTGTGCATTTCAATCTATTTCGATGTCTTGGCATCCTAAACTTGACTTCTGAGGGTTAAGCTCCATTTTGGGGATAATCTTGAAACCTCATATGTCACATCAAACTATTCTTTGAATCAACGTGCTATTTGCACATCAATTCAAAAAGGGGCAAATGTAATACCCCAAAATTGGCACCTAATAATTTCAATCAATTTTGGTGCATTTTCTTCGATTTTATATCTTCAAAGTCCTATTTTACTAGGTAATTTTCTCTCTCCTACCTAACTTTATTTTGACTTGATGTCAATTGCAAAAACCCTAATTTTCATTAATCTCACACTATAATTAATTCCTAAGTATTCGACTTTATTAGCTAAAAAAACCCCTATGATACATTAATTTAATTCTAAAGTCCTAAGTTCTTTAAATTAAATTAAAACCCACCCCCTTTAGCTAATACACATAAAAAAAAAGGAATTAATCTTATTTAGTTATTTGAATGGACACCTCTTTATTTGAATTTAATAATTCAAATTACTCAAACGGTCACCCCTATGTGGCAATATTTCATTCTCTTAATTAAATAAATCTTTCAATATGTGTCTCAATTGGAAATGAAGAGACAACTATTCATTTTCAAGAACCTCTTCATTCCTCCCCTAGGCTAGTCTATTTAATGAACCTTCTCCTTCATTCAAAAAAAGGTAATTTGTGAGAGTAATTAAACTATAGCGAATTTTAGTCTCAATTTTTCAAGTTTTCAATTGCAATTAGCTTAATTTCTCATTTAGTATAATATTGCACTCTCATTTAGATTAATTTGTTTATTGCAATTAGATTAATCTCATATTTCCTTTATTGCTACTTAGATTAGTTGCATTTCATATTTCTTTCAAGCTTTTAGATTAATTACATTTATCATTCTAGCTTAATTTCATTATTTTTCATCATTTAAGCTTTTAAAAATCCTTCGTATTAGCTTGGTCTTAAGGTTGTTGGCTCTCATTCTGAGAGTAATCAAACACCCTAGTTAATTAGAAGGCAACAGGTCAAATCAATAGAATTGTGTGGATGGGTAATTCATACTCAATTTCGTGATTCGGTGATCGAGCAATGACTATGTTGTGTTTGTAGCTGGATTAAGAGGTCCACATTCAGCTTATAACAATAATTTGTATGCAATTTAAATGTGATCATATGCCAAATTGTAGATTTCTCTATTATTGTCTTATCTATTGGAAGTTCAACTCTGTATAATCTTGTGGCTATCTCCAAGCTGTCACATTCACTAATGGCATTGAATAATTGTTCAAGTTAAGAGGTTGATACCTTGTATTAATTTAAGAACATTTATTCTTATTTCCCTTCTCCTTATCATTTTCTTTCTCTTCTTCTTATATTTCCTTTTCTTTTTCATCTTTCTTTTATTTATTCTTTTCTTTTTTAACTTGCTTTTCAATTTTTGTTGTCTTTTGTTCCTAGTTGCCAATTCTTTTGTCTTTGTCATTTGGTTCTTCTATATTATGCTTTGATAATATTTCTTTCTCCTTAATGATGTAATGGGTTTCAGTTCCCCTTCAAAACCTATTTTCACTTAATCAAAAACTTCCTTTTCAATTTTATTTCACTTCTTTTCCTTCTCAAGGGTCTCTACTAGAGAAACCTTGGTTCTTTTTCTTCTAATAAGAGGGGAACTATCCTCTTCTTATTTATCCTCTTCATATTCCTTCCTTGTCCTTTTGGGCCTCTTCTTCATTTTTTTCCCCTCTTCCTCATCTTTACTACTACTATTACTACTAAGAAATTATTAAATAGTGGGTGTCATACTTATTTTCCTCTTTATGGACTTATACTTTGGCCTATGTCCTTTCTTTTCACTAACCACAACCCTTGCATGGGTTCTTTAGGAACCAACCTTTACTAGTGGGGGAATAGAGTTGGACCGATTCCTTCTCTAAGTTTTCCTTGAACTTCCTCCTTCCAAATTCACTCCAAAGGCCTTGGACACTAGAGGCATATTATCTTCTTATGTAATTTATCCATCCTATTGGCATAATATTTTTTCTAATCTTTTACAAGTCATTTTGTTCAAGATTTTAGTAGCATTCCCAAACCTTTCATCTTTCAGATCAACTAGAAATCATAAAAAAATATTGGTATTCTTCTCAACCTCTTTGACAGTATCTCATAAGGTATCTTAGGCAACCAAGAAACTCTTGGTTAAACTACCTTGATATAATAGTGATCCTTGTTGACCAAAAATGTGACTTTGTCCTTATACTTTTGGACTAGATCATACATTATTCTCTCTTTCCTACATTTTCCCTTGACAATTCTTGAACTACCCCCCAAAACAAGTGGTATATGGATTTATGTTCCCATTAAATCTCCTAACATGTTTAATTTGTATTGAAACCAGGGAGGACTTATCTAAAACCTTATTCTTTAAACTTGGAAGCTTATTCAAAAACATGAATGCAAGATATATTATTTGTGAACCGTGTCTAAAATAATATTTGGTATTCTTGGTTTTCTCTATATTTTCCAATATTTATTATAGGAGGATCTCACAAAAGTCAAAACTTTCACCTTTGACCACCATTTTATGAATAGTGTAGATAGCAGTGTATGTGGCAGAACACTCATGGTTCTTATAGTAGATATTGTATGTCAATCCCTTGGCTGCATACTTGACACTTGAATCAACAATATCATCTACAAACATAGTTGTTCCATTAGATTAAGCACCCATTAACTATGTAACTATTCCATTCTTGACCACCTTTAATACCAGAAGAGTGTCGAAGGAGCATAATATTGTCAATGCCCTAATCACATCCCTTGTGATTTTGTGTGGTTGATTAAGATACATGATATCTCTATGAATCTAACTCAAAATTATCTAAATCCACATGTGTTCATAATTGAAATTTCAAAACTTCTTCTAGATATTGAGATCCAGTTTTTTAATATGCCTATACTTAGGTTTGTATTTTTTTAGGTTGCCTTCTACCATCACGTCCTTCCATAGATCAATGAATTTGAAATGAATTATATCCTTTTTTAAGGACATGTCAATGTATGCCCTCCATAAAAAAATGCAAAAATTCTCCTTCCTTATTTTTCTCCATAGACACAAATGGATATAGCTTGTACTTAGGTCATGACTCCAACACAAGATCAACTACAATCAATAGGCCTTATTGATCAACAAAAAAAGTTGATCAAACAAGAATGGGGAATACCTTTTGATTACAACAATTGCTAGGGTTAGAAAAATACATTGCATAAGGATTCACCTTTCACACACCAAATCTCTCAAATTCACAAGATCACAAGTGATCAAAATGAATTCAAAACCTTAATTTATCCTCTTCCACTGAAAGCTTAGGGTTTTTCATTAAATTCCCAAGAAGGTGCTACACTATTCTAATAGTGACTGAAAAACCTCTACAAGTGTCTATAAAAGCTTGGAATGCTCCAAAATGTCTTCATAACATCTACCATTATAAAAACTATCCAACATCCAAACCATAAAGGGGTTCTTCAAATCTAAAATCAAATGTCCCCCTCATATAACTCTTATAGTTTCATTTTCAAATAAATATCTACACCACCAAGGGGTACAGGCACATCCTTTGACTTATCTTCCACATTCTCATTAGATTTATTCACCCATGTCTTCAAAATTCTCTCTCTTTCCTCATTTACATCAACCTTCTTTATTGGAACAAAGGTCTTCTCATTATTTTCTCTGCAAAGCCTATCAATGTGTCCTAACTAATTGTTTACAATTATAACATGTAGGACCTTGTTGCAAACAACTTACATTCCTTTTGACATTAGATCTACACTCAATAACCTTGTACCCATATTTTTTGCATGCATAGAAAAATCCATTGAAATACTAAATATTTCTATCATTGTTTGTATTCACAAATCCATTTTTTTAGTGTTATACTTTTGCATGCATTTTCCTTATGTCCAAACTTACTGCATGCATTATATTGACCATTAAATGGTTGAGTTTTGATCTAAGTTTACATTCACTATCTCTATGTGTAAAGGGGTAAAAATAAATATGTTGGATCTATCTTTATCATTTACAAAATATATTGTTATATCTATGTGAGGATGGGGGAAATATAGAATCTATCCCGAAATCCAAATTCCCAAAGGAGAGATCCAAATTGATCAACCAAAAGGTTAATGCACAAAAGAATCAATCTATGGAGAATATGAAAAAAGGAGAAGATCTTATAATTCGCTATAAAAATTATATGCTTGAAATCTTAAATGAATAGAAGATAAATACTAACCTCAAAATAGGGTAAATCTGGAAAAGAGTGTTATCTGATGTTTGTGCACAGTTTCAGAAAATTCTACAACCTGCTTCAGACTGGAAATGCCGAGATAGAGAAAACCAAGAAAACATTTTCAATTCTGAGGGAGGTCAACCTTGACCCAAATAGCAGGGTACAATCTTACCCCAAGGCACAATCTTATCCCCCATTAAAGGTCGACCTTGACCTGAAATAGCTCCGACAGAAATTTTGTTTGCGGATCTTGGAAGTTCGCCGAAAAGAGTATCCAGATCTAAACTACAATTTGATGTCATGTACCTGTACCTACAAGAAAAATGGTTTTTGTTGTTTGGATGGGGGTTTTTCCTTGGTCAAACCCCAGTTTGGAATCAACCTTGAAATGTAATTGAAATTGCAATATATAAACAAATTAAATGGAACTATTCACCTTGCTTATGTTGAAATCCTTGTGGAGGATTCAAATCCTTGAATCCACAAGTAGGGATGCTCCAAATGAATGTAGAATTGTATGTAGGATGTCTCAAATCAATGGCACTAGATCTTCAACACCAATCTTGAATGGATCTTGGATTAGGAAGAGGCTTGGATGGACATGGATGGAGAAATCTTCAACAAGAGGGCTCCATAGAGCTTGAATCCTTCAATGGATACTAATGGATCTTCTTGATGAATTGGATCTTGAATTCTTGAAGGTGGATGAATGCTTGAACTATTTTCTTCTCCTTCTTTCTTTCTTCTTGATGGCTTGATTTCACTTGCTTGAATTCAATGGTGAGTGAATACTTGCTCATGAAAAGTGCATGTGAAAATGAGAGAGGAAGGCTTCCTTTTATAGTGATCTAGGGCACAAACTTCTAGAGAGGCCAACATTGGAGAATTAAATCCCAATTAACCTTAACCCCTAGAAATGGACCTAGATTAAATGAAATTTAAGATTTTACCATTCCAAAATCCAAAACAGCTGACCCGGAAGTGGGAAAATGAAACTTTTCAAAGCTCGATATCCCAAAACCTTCAGAACTTGAAAATTGGACCCAGGGTTAGGGTCGAGGTTGACTCTACCCTAGGTCAAGGTTTAGGTCAACCTTGACCCAGGAGGTTGACCTTGACCCTGAGGTCTCAGATCTCAAATTCTTAGGACCAGGTGCCAGAAAGAGGCTGGAAATGGGTGGAGAGAGAAGTAGAATAGGGAAAAAAGTTAGATCCATGCAAAAACCTATTTAAGGTGCTTGACATGACCCTAGACCACTTACTCAGAAGGCTAAACATTCTTAACATGAAAGTGCTTCCATTTTAAGATGATACATTAAGCCCCCACTTTAGCAAGAGTATGGACTCGATGCAAACTCTTGGTAAAGGATATCATAATGAAAAGATAATCTTATTCAAATCAAAGGGACAAATAAATCCTCAATCCCCCAGGGACTCAAGTCTTCATCAACTTCAAGATCACAATAAGAGAGACATCTCAAGAAAAGAGAGAGAAGAGAGTGTGATTATCTCACCCAATGAGAGCTTATGTCCCATTGTAAACCACACAAGGAAACAACACAACTGGAAAGATGGAATTGAACCGCCTAGTGAATGTGGCTACTCACTAGTCAACCAATCAAGGATTCACCCTCAGGAATATTCTATTCCATGAGTAAAACCAAAAACAAAAGAGATCCAGTCCTAAGGACACCTTCGACCTTAAGGGATCAAAATATTAAACTGGAGGGATCAAGAGATCCTAAATAAAAATCCATGCTTTAAGGATTAGTCACTAATCCATAAAGGGAGAAAAGTATCTTGAAAAAAATAATATGTGTATATCGAAAAGTGTGTGAGTGCAATAGGTGATCAGAGCGTATGCCCCCACATTAAAGTCATTTCTAATACTTTAATAGGAGCAATGGCTTGAAGGGAAACATAAACAACTCCACTAATTGTCTTTCCACTACAAGATGCCCCCAAATGAAGATAAATCAAGGGAAATACCACATAAACATATAGAGAACACAGAAGGGATCTACCTATAGTGGGGTCAATATGATCATAAGATAATATATATATGATATTATTGCAAATGAATTGACATCATTGCCCAAAGAAAGTATAACTGCAATCACAATGGAGGAAAGATCACATAAGAAATACAAAGAAGAATCTTTTCAGACCATGACATAGAGACCAAAAAGAATTAGTGCTACCAAGTCGCAAGTCCAAGCAAACTACACAAGGAAACGTTTACGAACAATAGCATAGGTACAACATAACATGAAACAACATATGGAAGAATAGAGATACATATAGAGGAATTTTACAATAGGTTTGATTCCTTTATCACCTTGTACCAACAAAGTAACAAGGGTCATATAAAATAATCTAACAATATTTAGCAAACACATCATAGGAGAAGCACAGTACTATAGGCAAACACACAAAAAGCTACCATAAAGGAAAAGACAATCAAGCATGTTTCCTACCCTCTCCATCTTGTTTTATATCATTTAGGGAAGGTGGGTAGCTCGCAAGAGGGACTATATCCAACACAATAGGAATGATAGTCAATTCCAAACAAGGATCCTCTTGAGAATCACAATGTTTGATACTAGGTGTAAGTTTAAATTTTGATGAAAGCATATTAGGTAAATCAATGTCAATGTCAATAGTCTCATATTCATCATTAACATCATCAAGAGGATCTTCTTCATCTAGATTAATCAAAATAGGATCTAAGTTACAAATAGGATCATCATAATCTTGCATTTTAACATTATTATTAGCAACAACTTCTTCTAACACATCATGCATAGGCTTATCAAAAGAAGGTAAAAAAATTGTGAAGAATAGAAGTATGAGCCTTTGCTTGAGCATGACACTTCTTACGACCTTCATTAGCAGATTGATTACATTTTTTCTTACTTGAAATATGTTGAGAACTAGGAGGAGAAATTACCAGATCCTTCATAGGTTCTATAGGAGGATAAGTAGGATTTTCAGCAAACTGACAAGCAATAGTAGGAGCTTGATTAACAGATGTAGAAGTCATAGATAAAGGAGGTATGGAAGGTGTAGGCAAAAGACCACAATTAATATTCATAGGAGGTATGCTTAATTCAAGAATCTTATGATGCTTATAGGCTTGATATGAGTGGAAAATATTATTAGGTCGAGAAGGACATGAATTAGGTAATGAAGGCCAAAAGAAGTCAAGAGTAGCACAATCCCTGGGCCCAGAAGGTTGGTATAAACTATGGTTTATCATCTTCACTTCATCATCATGAATGAATTTAAGACACTTATGAATAGGTGAAGCAACAACATGCATGGCATTTAACCATGACAAACCAAGCTTAACTTGAAACTAATCAGAAGTAGGAACAACAACAAAGGTAGTGTTCATAATTTTACAACAAAGTTCAACCGATAAATTAATAGAACCAAATGATGGATACAAAAAAAAATTACAATTTTGAATCCACACATCAAATGTATCATAAGAATCATGTTGCAAGTTTTTCATAAAAAGATTTTCTTCAGTAATAACATTGACTAAGGATGTAGGATCAACAAGACAACCATGACTAGGTATCTGATAAATCCTAGCATAAATGTAAATGGGACCATCAGGAGCCTTAATAGTCTCAGAATCATCAAAGGTAATCAAAATTTCTTGAGGTCTTTTATTCTTAGGTTGTTGTCGACATTTAGGTTGATTTTTCAATTTAGGTTGCGGTTTTGGTTGAGGTTGAGATGTAACTTGAGATTGAAGCTAAGGTTGAGGCTGAGGTGGAGATATAGATTGAACAACATGCTCCACTTGATTAACAATATGATTAAGATCATCCATTCTTGAATCATAAACAATATCCATAGAAGATGGTTGAGCAATGGTATTAGTATCATGTGTAGGTAAAGGATTCATATAGATTTGAAAGTTTTGATTAGGAGGAGAGACAGATTTGTTCCCGCTACCATCAAGATTATCAAAAGATAAGGTATTAGAGTTAATTAAGTCTTGAACCTTATGTTTTAAAGAATAAAATTTCTTAGTATCATGACCATTCTGACAATGATATTGATAAAAAGCTTTAGGATCAAAGGATTTAGATGCAATCATAGCAGGTAAAAGAGGATGAATAGGAGATAAAGTAATCATATTAGCAGTTAACAACCTATTCATAAGAGAATGTTAAGATTCAAAAAGAGGAGTAAACATATGAGTTAATAAAAAATCATTGGATGCAAAAGTGGAATTGTGAGATGCAACAACAACTTGATCAGCAACTGCATTCGCTTGTTTGTTTGTCTTGACATAGCTGTTGATTTTTTTAAATTTGTTTGGATTAAGAGCAGCATCACTCTTATCAACTAGAACAAGAGCCATTGGAGTTTTTCTCTCAAAATGACTCACTTGTAATTGATAATGATGAAGCATTGCACAGAGTTTCTGAAAAGAAGTAAATTCAATAAATAGAATCTTATCTCTAATATCCTTTTGCAAATTTGAAATAAACATACGTTGAATATCAATATGGAATAGGATAGAAAATTTGAGCATGTAAATGCTTAAATCTACCAATGAATTCAGTCAATTTTTCCTTAGAACTTTGTTTACAATGCATCAAATCAATCAAAGACACTTGTGGACCAATGTTATTTTAAAATTGTTGAATAAAAGCATTTGCAAGTTTTGGAAATGAGTCAATAGAATAAGGAGGCAAGGAACAATACCATTGTAAGGCCTTGTCACAAAAAGTTCTAGAAAACAACTTGGCTAAAATCCTATGGTCATGAGCATAATCACTACAAAGGATTTGAAATGTTTTAACATGATGAACTATTAGGAATGAATGCTAAATGTTTGGCCACCATTCTGTAGCAATTGTTTCATTCATGACTATGATTGTCATTGATGTCAACACAGTGATTTACCGAAGACTTGCAGAGAAGCAAACAGAGTTTGGATTAGCGCATGTGGTTTATTGTAGTTGGAGCTATGTGATGTTGATGTTATACTCTTTGATATCTTATATGTCTATGGTTAAGAGCACAGACAGTAATTCATTTATTCACGGAAGTTATGATCATTTTAGTGGAAGTAGTATTCAAGCAGTGTTCCTGAGTAGCAGTTTGTGGAAATTGGATGATATCTCCTAATCGGGATGGAATCTAGTTTTGTGTAGTTAAATGGAAGATGAAGACACATTGATAGTGATGTGGATGATAGCACAAAATTTGAGGTCACACGAGTGAAGATTTATTTTATTTGGAAGCTGATAGTTTTATGTATTTTTGGTGTAGCGTGTGGAAACTTTTATTTTGTAATTGTATGCCAACTCATTTGTAATTATTTGAGTGTGCTATAAAGGAAGGAATGAATTTCCTTGTTGTAATATATTTTTATGTAGGAGTAAGTATTTGTGATGTGGAAGTAGTGATTGTATGTGATGCATGAAGTGAAGAAAAGAGCTAAGTATGAAAGCAAATTTGTGAAGACATGTGAAGTAAAGAGATCTAAAATTGAGATCTGATGTAATAGTGAGTGTGGTTTGGAACAGTCAGAGAAGAGGTAACATATTATTCTATTGAGTAGTACAAAGATTATTTGGACAGTGTGTTCAGTCATCTTACCCTAAAGCTGTTTGGGCAGTGGGTCCTTCTGTCTTCCATAAGTCTTAACAGGGTTAGAATCTTTTAACATGGATTCAAAATCTCCTAATAGGGATTCATATGTACTGAAAGTATTTCATAAGACTCCTAACAGAGTCCATCCTCTCATAAAGAATATACATATTAGTGCATCTTTTGTGGGCATCATTCCCACTGGGGTTTACTCTTTGATCAAGAGGTTCCCTAGTCAACATATCTTGTGTCATTGTGTTATTGTGTATGAATATCTTTCTATGGTTGGTAATTATATTGCTTATATGGTTCAATGTTGTTGAAGATGATAAAAGTTATAATTATCTGATAACTAATTCACCCCCCCCCCTCTCAGTTATCTTGGTGGACTTTACTTTCTAACAATTGGTATCAGAGCAGTAGGTCCTTGAAAAAGAAGTTTAACAGCTTAAGGAGATCCATGGCAAATTTCAGGAAAGAAAGCCCTAAGTTTGATGGAGTAAATTTTGATAGCTGGAAAGAAAATATGAAGACACACCTACTATGTTTAGGACCAGTTTATTGGTTGATTACAAAGAATAATAAGACTATCATTGAAGAGGACAATCTTGAAACATGTACTGTGGAAGAGAGAGATCTATTCATGTGTAACATACTTGCAAGAGAAGCACTTTTGACAGCACTTCTGGAGAATAAGTACAGTCAGGTAAAATATTTGAAAAAATCTCATGAAATTTGGAATGCTTTACACTCTACTTTTGAAGGTGATGAACATGCAAAAAGAGTTAGATTACATAATTGGATATGTGCATTTGAAGATATAAGAATGTTGGAAGATGAATCTATTAGAAGTTATATTGATAGAATGTCAAAAATATCACAGGTATAAAATTTTGTGGAGGAATAAAGAAAGAGAATGAAGTGATATGGAAAATTCTAAGGACATTGACTCCTTTATTTAAGAAAACAACATAGATGATTTAATAAGTGATACCTTGTACAACAAACTTTATAAGAGAAACTCTTCTTGGAAGATTGGAAGCAGAAGAAATGAACCTGAGACTATCAGGAGACTTACCTAGAATGGAGACAGCATTCAGTGTTCTTAGTGTTCACCCTACTTTGTCAAGAAGCATTGGTGTGAGTGGAGATTATGCTGGCAACAACAGATCTAGAAATGAAGAAGACAAGAAGATTGAAGAAGGTATTGCCTTGCTTGTGAAAAGAGAACCAGACAGTAAGAAAATATTTAAATGTTGGAGTTGTCAAGAATATGGTCATTTTGCATCTAAATGTCCTAAGAGAGTTAAAAAGTATAGAAGCAAATTCAAACCTAGAAGATCTAAGGAATGTTATTATGCTAATGATGAAGATCTTGAAGCTAGTATAGAAAGAACTTTAAGTGAAAGTGATACTGAAAATAATGATGACATAGGATTTGTAGCAATTAAATATGAGAATCCTGAAACTGATGTTAAGGAAGAAAAAGCCTTAGTTTCTCAAGTTGAAAAGAAAGCTGATTGGATTATAGATAGTGGTTGTTCACATCATATGACTAGAGACATGAAAAAGTTCATAAAGTTGAATGAATATGATGGAGGAGTTGTTAGAGTTGGAAACAATGCACCTTGTTTAATTAAACATATAGGATCTATTACTCTTGATGGAAAGACTAATACTAATGATGTTTATTTTATGGATGGATTGAAACATAATATTTTGAGTGTTGGACAATTAGTTGATAAGGGATATCAAGTTTGGTTTACTGAGAAAACTTGTGTGATAAAGGATAAAGATGGAAATCTGATTGGAACTGGATCTAGAACCAGAGGTAATGTATTTTAGTTGAATCCTACTGAGATGACAAGTTTGATTACAAAGATTGATGATAGTTGGTTATGGCATAGAAGGTTCTATCATATAAACTTTGATAACATTGTGAAAGTAAGTACTGTTAGAGTAGTCGAGTATTGCTAATAATTAAATTAGTTAATTATTAGTTTATCTACTCTTTGCTTAAGTTAGACTTAGGAAAGTTTCCATTTCTTAGAAGTTTCCCTTTTAGGGTTTCGGTATCCTTTATAAAGATTCACCGCTTTGTAATTCATAAGGAGATTGTATTATTATCATCATTGTTAATAGAAGATTATTTTCTTGCAACATGGTTTTGCAGTCTCTGGCCTATTGGCCGCCATAGCTTTCTGTCTCTCTTCTGTCTTCATTCTTGTAGCAGTCTTTGCATGCAGGTGTTCTTGGGAAGATTTGATGGTTATCAAATCTAACATGGTATCAGAGCCATCTTGTTGTTCGTGTTTTGTTGAAGTGTTTCAGAAGCAGGAGATTTTCAAGGGTTTCAGGAGTTTTTTTTGTGGATCTGGGAGGAGCCAAAATTTGGCTCACCTTGGGCAAAAACAGACACCACCATTGTGTCCGGAAGGCCCAAGAACCCCTAAATCCATATAAAACTTGTCTATTTTGGACATAGTGGCATCTGAGGCAAAAAAAATTTTGCAAACCAGGGCCGTACGGCCCTGGCACGCACTCCGAGACGGCGATTTTCAAAAAAAATTATTAAAATTTTTTTTAAGGGGCGGCCTCCTGGGCGCCACCCAGCGGCCACCCGGGCGCCACCCCGCGGCCTCCGCCGAGCCGCTAGCAGCTGCAGAGCCGCCGCTGGCTCCTCCGCCGCCCCGCTCCGCGGCCCGCCCAGCCGCCGCCCGCGCTCGCGCCCGTGCCGCCGCCGCCCTCCGCGGCCTCCGCTCCATCAGCCCCCGCTCTGCCCGCACCTGCGCCCGTGCCGCCGCCGCCATCCGCGGCCACCGCTCCGCTGCAGCGCCCTCCACGGCCTCCCCTCCGCCGGCCCCGCTCCGCCGGCCGCCCGGCGGGTTTTTAAGCCCGCGGGCCCTAAGCGCGGTCATATGGTGAACCGAGGGCTGCGGCCCAGCCCCCGGCGCGCGCCATGCGCCCGGGGGCTCATTTTTTTGCCCTTGGGGCTCTTTTCTTGCCTTTTTGTGGGTACCTGGGCCTTTTTCGCTCTACAGGGAGCATCCGAGGGTCTTTTTCTGACTTCCATATACCGTCGGAAAGCTCTTTTCGAGCACTTTTCGATGGTGGAGGTTAGGGGTTTTGGTTCCACCATTTCAATAGCATTTTTTTCTGTTGAAGTCTGATGTCTCTTTTTGCCTTCCAGGAGTCATATCTAGCTCATCCGGACTCCTTTTTCGACACGAGATATCGTCGGAAAGCTGGTTCAGTGTGCTATTCAGTGGCAGAGGTTATTTTTCCAAATTCTACTCTAGGTTTTCACTCCTCTGAGTTATGCAGTTTATGCCCTCTGGTGGTGTGCTTGGTTCTACAGGTCCGGGGATCTCTTCTTCTGGTTTCTTAGTGCACTCTTCTTTCTGACTTCTGAGCTTGCATGCTCTTTCTGATGTATCTTTTTTCTGTAAACGCACTGAGATAAAGTGCCCTCTTCTGTATTTCTGGGATCTTTTTCACCTGGTTCAGTTTTAGTATTCGCACTCAGTTATAAAGTGCCATGGGGGGATTCTGATGCATTTGCCACTATAGGCGCATCCACTCTTGTCAAGTGAGCGTACCTTCCACGACTTTAGCCCATGTAGACTGTGTCTATGACACCGCCCTTTATCCTATGTGTGTGCTTCTGTTGCACTGTTGGTGTTCCTGGTTCTTCTTCTGCAGCTGTTTCTGGCATCACATTTCAGTGTTCCTGTCACCTCTCCCAGTTCAGCATTATGGGGGGGTTCACCTGTTGGTTCTATTACTTCCTGGTTCGATTGATCAGCTCTTCAGACACTTGTCTTCTCTACCTGGTCATGCACTTCAGTGGGGGTTCCAACAATATCTTCTGACAGAGTTTTCAGACATGCTTCGGAGGAGCTTCTTGCTCTCTTCTTGTTCCTTTCTCTAGGACATCTTTTGCTTTATGTTTTGGGTACCTGATCAGGCCTAGTTGCCGGGACCCATCTTTCCTGCTTTCTGCAGTAGTTTAGCTTTTTTTTCTTCTCCCTAAGTTACACTTAAGGGGGGGTGTTAGAGTAGTCGAGTATTGCTAATAATTAAATTAGTTAATTATTAGTTTATCTACTCTTTGCTTAAGTTAGACTTAGGAAAGTTTCCATTTCTTAGAAGTTTCCCTTTTAGGGTTTCGGTATCCTTTATAAGGATTCACTGCTTTGTAATTCATAAGGAGATTGTATTATTATCATCATTGTTAATAGAAGATTATTTTCTTGCAACATGGTTTTGCAGTCTCTGGCCTATTGGCCGCCATAGCTTTCTGTCTCTCTTCTGTCTTCATTCTTGTAGCAGTCTTTGCATGCAGGTGTTCTTGGGAAGATTTGATGGTTATCAAATCTAACAAGTACTACACTTGCAGTAAGAGATTTACCTAAAATTATGAAGCCTACTAACATGATTTGCAAAGAATGTGTAATGGCTAAATAGAAGAGAAGTTCTTTTCCTAGTAAGAAGTTTACATCTACAGAGAAGCTGAAGATTGTTCATACAGATTTGAGCGGTCCTACCAGGACTAGAGGATTCTATGGTGAAAGGTATTTTATGATTCTTGTTGATGATTTTACAAGAATGATGTGGATTGCATTTCTTAAAGAAAAATCTGAAGTATTTGATGAGTTTAAGATTGTTAAGAATAAAGTTGAGAATGAATCTCGAATGAAGATTAAATGTTTGAGATCTGATAGAGGTGGATAATTTACTTCTAGAGAGTTTAACACTTTTTGTGAAGAAAATGTCATTAAAAGATAGTATTCAGCCCCTAGAACACCTGAACAAAATGGCATTGCAGAAAGAAGGAACATATTAGTGACTGAAGCAGCAAGAGCTATGTTATTTGAAAATGATTTGGTGAAGATATTCTAGAGAGAAGAAGTGAACACAGTAGTGTATACAATGAATAGAGAACAAATCAGAGCACACACAGATAAGACACCTTATGAATTATGGTTTGGACATGCACCCTTAGTTAAGTATTTTAGAATTTTTGGAAGCAAATGTTATATAAATAGAGATGATGATATTGGAAAGTTTGATCCTAGAAGTAATGAAGGTATATTTCATGGATACTCTTTGAAAAGAAAAGCATATAGATGTTTCAATAAAAGAACTAAGACTATTGTTGAAAGCGCAAATGTTAAAGTTGATGAAAAGTTCAAAATTCAGGAAAGAATGCTTTATTATGAATTTGATGAAGAAGCTCATCCTAAACCTAACACTAGACTTACTAAATTGTTTTATGAAACTGACAGTGATTTGTTGAATGAAAGCCACAGTGAAGTTATTGAAGAACCTACATCTAAAGAGAGATCTAAGACAGTGACACCTAGCAAGAGTTTGTTAAGGAATCATCCTTTTGAATAGATTATTGGGGGCATCAAAATAGGAGTTCTGACTCAAAATAAGGCACAAGAATAGTTATGTTTAATTTCTCAAATTGAACCTAAGACTACTAATGAAGCTTGTGAAGATGAAAGTTGGACTAATGCTATGAAAGAAGAACTAGATCAGATTGAAAAGAACAAAACATGGGAATTGGTCCCTAGACCTAAAGACAAGAATGTTATTGGAACTAAATGGGTATTCAGAAACAAGATGAATGAACAAGGAGTAGTAAGAAACAAAGCAAGATTGGTATGTAAGGGTTACTCATGACAAGAAGGAATTGACTATGAAGAAACCTTTGCACCTATTGCAAGAATTGAATCGGTAAGAATGTTTTTGGCATATGCAGCTTGCAAGAAATTCAAAGTATATCAGATAGATGTGAAGTCAGCATTTCTGAATGGAGAATTGGAAGAAGAAGTCTACATTGAGAAGCCTGAAGGTTTTCCTTTAACTCAAGAAGGAGATATGGTATGTAAATTGAAGAAAGATTTATATGGACTTAAACAAGCACCTAGAACTTGGTATGCAAGATTGGATAAGTATTTGTTAAAGTTAGGATTTACAAAAGGAACAGCTGATAGCAATTTGTATGCAAAAGAAATTGAAAATGGTTTGTTAGTTATCATTATTTTTGTTGATGACATTATCTTTCGAGGAGAAGATGAAGCTAGTGACAAATTTGCTGATGAAATGAAGACTGAATTTGAAATAAGTATGATTGGTGAGATGAAATACTTTTTGGGATTATAGATAACACAAAACAATGATGGTATCTTTGTAAGTCAGAAAAAGTACTTGAATGACTTGTTGAAAAGATTTGGAATGGAGGATTGTAAACTAGTTGTAACACCTATGGTGATCAAACATAAGTTATCTAGCATAGATGAGACTCCTACAGTAGAATAGAAGAAATACAAATCTATGATTGGAGGATTGCAGTATTTGACTCATACAAGACTTGAAATAGCACATTCAGTTGGAATTGTAGCAAGATTTTAAGTTTAACCTAGAGAATCACATTATGCAACAGTAAAGAGGATACTGACATATTTAAGAGGCATAATAAACTATGGACTATGGTATGAAAAAATTAATGATTTTACCTTGTGTGCATATATAGATACTGATTGGGGAGGCAGTGTTGATGATAAGAAAAGCACCATTGGTGGAGCATTTTTCCTTGGAGGAAGATTAGTTTCTTGGCTAAGCAAGAAGCAGAATTGTATCTCACAAAGTACAGTAGAAGCAGAATATGTAGCAGCAACAAACAATTGTAACCAGATAATTTGGATGAAGCAAATGTTGAAGGATATTGGAATAAAATTTGTTGAGCCTGTTGTCATACATTGTGACAACACTAGTACAGTTAGTATGTCTAAGAATCCGGTATTACATTCTAAGACAAAGCATATAGAGATTAAGTATCATGTTGTAAGAGAGAAAGTTGCTGAGAAAGAAGTCAGACTTGAGTACATAAGTACAAAGGAGCAGATAGAAGATATATTCACAAAGCCTTTGCCTAAGGATACATTTGAGTATCTGAGAGGTATGCTTGGGGTTATGCCCCAGCCTACTTTTGAGAAGTGATGCATTTGGTTGCATCCATCTAGTGGTATATGAGCCTTATCTTTCTTCTAGACTGGATGTTGGTACTTCCTCTATGGGGGAGTATGTGTATCTGAGCTGAGTCATGAGGACTCTAGTAAATGTATTTCCTGAAAAGTGTCTTTTGACATTGAGTTGTTTTTGACATAGTGATGGAATTTCTATCATTGATTTCAATGGGGGAGAAGTGTACATGAAAAACAATCTGAGACATCTATTGGAGAGAACTGAATAGGATAACGAAGCAAGATTTTATTAATGAAGAGGATTTGAAGAAGCAGTGTTGCAGTATTGGATTTTTTGGAACATTGGATGTTTTTCATCTATGTTGCCATCAATCCCAATGGGGGAGATTGTTAGGAATGAATACTAAATGTTTGGCAGCCATTCTGTAGTAGTTGTTATTGTATTCATGACTATGATTGTCATTGATGTCAACACAATGATTTACCGAAGACTTGCAGAGAAGCAGACAGAGTTTGGATTAGCACATGTGGGTTATTGCAGTTGGAGCTATACAATGTTGAGTTTATATTTTTTGATATGTTATATGTCTATGGTTAAGAGTGCAGATAGTAATTCATTTATTCATGGAAGTTATGATCATTTTGGTGGAAGCAGTATTTAGGCAGTGTTCCTGAATAGCGGTTTGTGGAAATCAGATGATATCTCCTAATCGGGATGGAATCTGGTTTTGCATAGTTAAAAGGAAGATGAAGACATATTGATAGTGACATGGATGATAGCATAGACTTTGAGGTCACATGAGTGAAGATTTATTGTATTTGGAAGCTGACAGTTTTGTGTAATTTTCATGTAGCATGTGGAAACTTTTATTTTGTAATTGTATGCCGACTCATTTGTAATTATTTGAGTGTGGTATAAAGGAAGGAATGTATTTCCTTGTTTTAATGTAGTTTTATGTAGGATTAAGTATTTGTGATGTGGAAGTAGCGATTGTGTGTGATGCGTGAAGTGAAGAAAAGAACTAAGTATGAAAGCGAATTTGTGAAGGAAGACATGCGAAGTACAGAGATCTAAAATTGAGATCTAATGTAATAGTGAGTGTGGTTTGGCATAGTCATAGAAGAGGTAACATATTATTCTATTGATTAATGCAAAGATTATTTGGACAGTGTGTTCAGTGATCTTACCCTAGAGCTATTTGGGCAGTGTGTCCTTCTATCTTCCATAACTCTTAACAGGGTTAGAATCTTTTAACAGGGATTCAAAATCTCCTAATAGGGATTCATATGTACTGAATGTATTTCATAAGACTCCTAACAAAGTCCATCCTTTCACAAGGAATATTCATATTAGTGCATCTTTTGTGGGCATCATTCCCACCGGAGTTTACTCTTTGATCAAGAGGTTCCCTAGTCAACATATCTTGTGTCATTTTGTTATTGTGTATGAATATCTTTCTATGGTTGGTAATTATATTGCTTATATGGTTCAATGTTGTTGAAGATGATAAAATTTATAATTATCTGATAACTGATTCACCCCCCCCCCCTCTTAGTTATCTTGGTGGACTTTACTTTCTAACATGAACATGGTCTCCCTTACCATTATAATTCTCAAGATGAGGCATATCGACTTGCTAAGGAACAGGAGTACGAATGATGTCTAGGGACAAAGGACTTCCCATGTCACATGTAGGAATGCTAAACTTGTTTTGTGTCAAGGATGCAAGTTGTTTTTGTAGAGATGACATAGTTTGAGCCAAACTAATGATTGTTGAATCATTAGATGAAATAGGAGGAATAGAAACGTTAGAAACACTAGGTAAAGTGTAGGAAGCTGCAGGAATGGAAGACACAATTGGAGGAACACGTGGAACCATAGTTGGAAGAGGATTGGAATAAGTAAAAGTAACATTATGGTAAGAAGGTTGTGATGTAGGAAGGGACACAAGAGGAACACTCATAGGAACAGAGGGAACCATCACAATCACCAAAGAAGGAGTATGGGTAGGAATACTAGATAAAGGAACATAAGAAGGTTTGACACTAGTAACTAGAGGAATCAACCCTAAATCTTGAGCTTCTTGAGCTACAGGTTTGACATTTGAATGCACAAGATGAGTAATACCACGTAAGAGATTAACACCTTGATCACTATCACAAAGAACTTTCTTAAGAGCCTCGATAGCTTGAATAAAATCTTGATTATGGTTTTCTTGAATAAGCCAATTACCCATTTTATCAAGTTCAGTTGAAAGTTTTTGGACTTGTTCAGGAGGAACTCTTAAAGCATCATCCTCATCATGAGATGAGTGAGAAGAGTTTTTCTCCATAATAGGATTGGAATCATGAATAATCAAATTGTCATCTGGGATCCTAAGGAAAGGAGAGGAAGATTCAAGATCAAAAGCATCCATGAGTCTATGACTTCTTCTAATCGGAATATTATAAGTAGAAATAGAGGTAGTAAAGCTCATATACCAATGCAACACAAATGAACTAAACTAAGAAAATACAAAGCATGAATAAATGAATATTTTTGTATTTTAAAGAGATTTTGTAATTTTTCTGTATTTTTGAGACATAAATGCAAGAAATCTAATTTTATGAGCAAGCAATGTAAATCTAACACCACAAACACAATAGGGCATCTAATTTTAGAAAGGTGGGTAAGCGTGTCAGGTTCACTAAAATGTAAAGGGGTAAAAATAAATATGTTGGATCTATCTTTATCCTTTACAAAATATATTGTTATATCTATGTGAGGATGGGGGAAATATAGGATCTATCCCTAAATCCAAATTCCCAAAGGAGAGATCCAAATTGATCAACCAAAAGGTTAATGCACAAAAGAATTAATCTATGGAGAATATGAAAAAGGGAGAAGATCTTGTAATTCGCTATGAAAAGTATATGCTTGAAATCTTAAATGATTAGAAGACAAATACTAACCTCAAAATAGGGTAAATCTAGAAAAGAGTATTTTCTAATGTTTGTGCACAGTTTAGGAAAATTCTGCATCCTGTTTCGGACTGGAAATGTCGAGATAGAGAAAACCCAAAAAACTTTTTCAATTATGAGGGAGGTCAACCTAGACCAAAATAGTGTGGTACAATCTTCCCCGGGGCACAATCTTACCCCCCACTGAAGGTCGACCTTGACCTGAAACAGCTTTGACAGAAATTGTGTTCGCAGATCTCGAAAGTTCACCAAAAAGGGTATCCATGTCTGAACTACAATTTGATGTCCTATACCTGTACCTGCAAGAAAAATGGTTTTTTTTATGGATGGGGGGTTTGCCTTGGTCAAACCCCAGTTTGGAATCAACCTTGAAATGTAATTGAAATTGTAATATATAAACAAATTAAATGGAACTATTCACCTTCCTTATGTTGAAATCCTTGTAGAGGATTCGAATCCTTGAATCCACAAGTAGGGATGCTCCAAATGAATGTAGAATTGTATGTAGGATGTCTCAAATCAATGGCACTAGATCTTCAACACCAATCTTGAATGGATCTTGGATTAGGAAGAGGCTTGGATGGACATGGATGGAGAAATCTTCAACAAAAGGGCTCCATAGAGCTTGAATCCTTCAATGGCTACTAATGGATCTCCTTGATGAATTGGATCTTGAATGCTTGAAGGTGGATGAATGCTTGAATTCTTTCCATCTCCTTCTTGCTTACTTCTTGATTGCTTGATTTCACTTGCTTGAATTCAATGGTGAGTGAACACTTGCTCATGAAATGGGTGGAGAGAGAAGTAGAACAAGGAAAAAAGCCAGATCAATGTAAAGACCTATTCAAGGTGCTTGACATGACCCCAGACCACTTACTCCAAGGGCTAAACATTCTTAACATGAAAGTGCTTCCATTTTAAGATGACACACTATGTTAGAAATTGTTGCATGAAAAATATTTACCATTGAAAGATGAAGAGTACCTTATTTGAGAAGGGGTAGGCTTCCTAAAGGTCTTATTATGAACCATTGTGAAACCCTTTTGTTGTGGTCCCACAACCACACTCCCCTTTCTTGGCCCTTATGGCCTCAGGGGCCCCCCTTCTGCTTTTTGCTTGCCTTGCTTTATCATCTTTAGGGTTGGTATCTTTAGTTTTTGTAGTTTTTTGGCCTTTTTTAGCCTTGTGTGTCTTTCAGACTTTCAGAAGTCCAAAAGTGCAAAGAATAGGGGGAGTGAATCAAAAGGCCTTGTTAGCCCTTTTGGACCTTGCAGATCTTTCGGACATAGCCATTGTCTACAAGATAAGTTTGTGCGGGAGTCGCACCTTTCACCGAGTCAGACCTATCGGTGTTGTTGGGATTTCGGAGTCCCGAAACGCTGAAACATCTGAAAGGCCGATGCACGGGGTCGCTAATATTAGGAACCCCATGAGCCTATAAAAGGAGGTGAGGGTTTTTAAACCCTCACTTTACCTTCTCGCTCCTCCACCCTTTTTATGCCTGTTGCTCACCTTTTTCACCGTCCAAGTGCTTTTCTATGTGGTTTTCTCTCATCTTCTCATTGGTCATCACCATCTTCATTGTCTCCATGGTAGGCATCTTGTCTCCCTCTTGTTTTGTTTTAGTTTGTTTTCCTTTTTTCTATTTTTTTTCTTTTGGGGTGTTGTCTTAGGTTTAGGGTTTTGTTTCCAGCCCTTTTCGGCCTGGTTTTCAGTTTGTTGGTCTATCTAGTCAGCCTCTTTTGGCCTTTGGGATCAGCAAGGTAGTCCCCTTGCATCCCTTCACGAGTTCATGGTCGAATCTCACCGTCGGACCCATTTTTGAGGTTTGGCCCTAAACCCTAGTTTCGGACCTTCGGGGTTTGAAAAACCATAGATTTCACCCAGATGAAAAAGCTAAGTCCTCAAAGTGTCAGCCCTTTTGGACCTTTTGCACACCGAACAATCCTACACCCCTAAAACATCCTGCATCCCCGAAACCATTGAAGGGGGCTCCTCTTCCTCGCTCTTGCCAAGTCCTTGAGTTGTTGGCATTTCGAAGGTATCGCACCCTGAAACATCTTGCAACCTTGAAAATGTCGAAGGCTATGCTCTTTTACTTCATGCTTGCAGTTGTTTCAGCCTTGTCGGCCCTTTCGAACCTTGAGGCATTTGAAATGTATGTCTTGTCTGAAAGAGAAAAAAGGCCGAGATCTCTACTTTTTGTTTTGAAAACATGTTTTCAGTAAGCGGTAATACTTTCCAGTTTCTTTTCTCATGTAGTGTTAATGATTCCAAAATTGTACTCTTTGCAGATATGGCTGAGAAGGTACTCGTATCACCAGCGATGAAATACCAATTTAAAGGATACCACCTACCTTCTAAAGTGATGGACTTGCACGTCGGAATAACTGATACTGACATCAGGAATGTAACCTGGAATGAATATCTAAACAAGTGTGCTCAACTAGTGGGCCATTCAGAGGATTGCACATCATTGATCCACTGTTCCCTGGTGAATGCATCGGCATACCCTGTCTCAATCCAATCGGCAGAGCTCATAAATACACTTGCTAGTCACTAGTTGCCAGATGAATGCATGGTTAGAAATAGCATGGGAGAAGTGGTCCTAGACCTGAGGCCTAACAATATCGAGGATGTTTTCCATCTACCCAAGGGGGTAGACAAGTTCTTCAACTTCAATATAAACAAAGGGATGGAATTTTACAACAAAGATACCCAGAGGGCACACAACATTGTCAACAATGAATACCTGATGCAACCATTGCCCAAGAACAGGCTAGATAGACTTGACATGAGGAGAGGTTATATGAAAGAAGATGTCCAGGCCGCTATCACAATGATAAGCAGGGTGTATGGCCTACCCAAGTCCCATCAGCTGGAACCCTGGATGATCTTCCTCATCCAAAAGATTAAAGAAAGGCAAGCAAGGTTCGATTGGGCCTCTATTCTAAGCGACCAGCTAGATGAACAGCTGATTTAGGTAATGACGGATCCACATTTTTATATGACGTCTTATGTTGTGTACTTACTAGCTGCCAGGGAAGTGTATCTAGGGTTGACTAAGGTTGGTAACATTGGGGAACCAAACACTTGGCCATTCACATTGTATCCTCAACTGGTGCGAAAGGAATTCCTCACACAAAATAGCCCAGAATTCAGGATAGTTAATGATGCCTTCATTTTTGCAATCATCTACTCCATTGAGGGTGATTTTGCTAAAAGGCTATCAACAAAAGTAGCGGCCAAAGTACAAGCCATTGGGGCATTTTACATTCAATTCAGAACTTTCACATACATTCAGGTGGCAAGAAGCACTTTAGCACCCAAGAAGCTCCCAAGATACCCTCCTGATAGGGTGGTTCTACTAGAGATAGCTAGGTAATTGTTTGATGCTCGCGAGCATATCAAGCATAAGAAGAAACATTGCTGGAATTTCCCTATTTCAATCGGTCCTCATTATGTTCCAGACATGAAAGTTTGCAAGTCTTTGGTTAGAGAATGGGATGAATTCCCACTGGAAACCTACAGTCTGGTAAGGCCACATTTTGACCCCATTGGTACTTACAGCCACATAATGGGAAGACACTACGTTCATGAGCCGCATGTTGAAGATCATTGGGCCAATTGTGTGGATGATTATGAGGTGAGAATCCATGACTATTGCTGAATGAGCATAGAGTTGGTGCAAGGTTCCCTTTCCCTGAAGATTCCACAGAAGGCATTAGATGCAGATTCTAATAAAGTCATGGATTCTATATATAACATGGATAAGGTGTATAATAGGGCCATCTTAAATGTAGAAATAGATCAGGATGAGAATGATAGTATGGACTTCAGGGCCTAACATGTGGTCAAGCTGACAAGATCATGGGTTGCTCGTCCTTTTCCAATGCAACCACTTCCTATAAAGAAACTCCCCAAGAAGACATCTTGAGGAAAGAAGAAGGGGGAAAAGATACTAGAACCTCAGTTTAAAGGGGTTGCCCCTCTAAAGCCTAGGACTGTATATCACCATGAGCACCCCACTACCTATGGCCCGGTCACACACTCCAAGAATGTGAAGCCCAAAATGAGAGGAAGTGTGGCATCCCTAGATGCACCTCTTTCTAGTGATCCAGGTTCTCCAAGCTCAACCAGAAAAATGAAGTTCAAAATAGTAGGACCCAAGCCAGCTGGAGTGATTAAAGGGCCACATTTACAAAAGGAAAGCAGGCTCAACCCCTATGCAAATGGATACTCTGGAAGAAGGTGATGAGGATTCATTGGATGAAACCCCCCTCATTAGGAGGACATGGTCAGCAGGATTCCTAAAGAAAGGGAGAATACTGGAAAATGATCCTAATGAAGATGAAGGGGCTACTCAGGGGGAGCCAATAAATTTGGATGCCCTAGGTGACGATGAATTCAACATCTCTGATTTTGCAGGCTTGCATGGGTTCAAAGAAGCTGAACAATAGGCTCCTATGCAGTTCACTAGCCTTTTTAGTGGCATGGGAGAAGAGTTACCACAGGCACCTCAAGGACAAAGTGAGGTTGAAATGGCCAAAGACCAGGAGGGAGTTGCAGGACCTAAGAAGGAGTCATCTGTTAAGATCACCTCGAAGGAGGAAACAAGTACACAAGTGCCTTTGGATGCATCTGTTCCACCTCCACCCCCATCTCACCCTTCCACACTTCCCACCATTCCACTTCAAGAGCCTCCCACTATCCTGCTTCCCACTCCTATGCTAGATACTCCACCGCCTCAGCAACCCTTTTCTTCCCATGTTCCTTTCCCAACTCCAACTCCACTAGCCCAATTTACCACTCCCCTCACATCCTCTACACCTCCCCCGCTCAACATTCCTCCCCAAGTTCATATGGAGTCAATACCCTAGAGCTCACAGGAACCAAAGAAAGAAGTTGAAGTCACCGGTAGAGAAGGGGGAGAAGAAATTCATATTGGATTCGAGGAAGATGGTGATAAGGGAGAATCTCAAACAGAAGATGAGCTACATATAGAAGAAGATAAGCCTTAAACAAATACTGAGGAGAAAATAGTTGATGAGCAATAGATGACTATTGAGGGAGAGCCAGAACAAGGTATTGGGAATGAGCAAGAGATAGAAGAAGAAGAAGTTATAGCATAGATAAGGACTAAACACATGGGGACTTCTACTACATTGGCTGCTCCCTATCAGCCATTGAATGCATCCTCAAAGCCCACTTGGTTTACCAAAGAAGTGCAACCAAGGGTTAGGGTATATACTGATGAAGAGGTTGATATGACCGCGCTAGCGCACACCTTCAACCAAATGGCACCAGTTCCCTAGGAAAAGAGAATATCTTATGTAATGAAAGATCAGGCGGGAAGGTGGAAGGCACAGGTGGCTATCCCCATGATGGATATCAGTGCAAAGGAGATCATTCTGAAGGACTATGTGTTGGAGGAGGTGGACTTGGGAGAACCAACTAGAGAAGGTAGAAAAACCTTGGCCACCTTGGGTCTGAAGCATGCTTTGGGTTTTATGAGTAAAGATGAGGAAAGAATAAAGGCATTGGAAGAACAAAATGAAGCAATGAAGAAATTCATTTTGAAGACGGCGGGTCCAATTGACCCAAATAACCCTGAAGCCTCATTACAGGAAATTTTGGAGAAGAAGGGGGATATAGAAACTAACATTCCACATTCTTTTATACAGGCTTGTGCGGATTGGAAGCTAGATTTTGAGAAATTCACTAGCTTATCTCTTAGGCAGATTTTAAGGCCCTTTCGAGGCATTTTGGCAGGAATAGTTTCTTTGGTAGAGATCATGAGTGAGGAGAATGGGATAGAAGAAACTATCCTAAATTGGAAAAAGGTATTAAATGAGCTAACAATGATAAGGAAGTAGCGCTTCTAGGTGCTAATGAAGATTTATGAAGGGGCAGAGTTAGATAACTTTGAGGAATGGATCCAAGAGATAACAGTGGCACTAGCCATACTTGAGAAGGTGCTCAAAAGGTTGGATAAGAAAAGGGATGAGGGCATGTTGTTTGTAAATGAGTTACAAGAGTTCTTTGAGGGGTTAGATTTAGATCTGTTCAAGGATGATGATGATAAGACTATGCACCCAGTCAGTGATATTATCAAACAGTATTTGAATATATTCCAATGGGTAAAGACAAAGGAGGATCTTCAGCAAATGTTTTATCAAAGGGAAGAGATTCAAAGAATGTTGCCTCGTGAAGAAGAAATAAAAGCCTTTGCTAGGGGATTGAAATATTACAGAGATAAACAGAAGGAAATTCTCCAAGGCATTAAGATGCCAGACTTCAATGAGGTGGTGGAGGTGGTTGATAGATTCAAGAAGGCACATCTAGAAGTACCTCCTAGCTAGTGGACCTCCAGCTCAAGATCTGTCAGCTCCCATGTACAGAAAGTGTAGTTTTGATACTTAGTCTTTTTTTAGTATAAGATTTTTGGCCCTTTCGCCTTCGACAACTCCGTAGTAGTGGAAATAAGGTTTGCACTTAGCCAATTTTGGGTGTTGCATTTTCAGACCAAGTGTCAGGTTTTGGGCATTTTTTGGGCACGTCCGAGAGTTGACTCCAGTTTTCTCAGAGATCACTTCTCAGTCATATGGGCTTCTTTCTTAGGATCATTTGGGCATGATTGCAGGATCTCTTTCAGTGATGACCACATGGAGCAACCAAAGCCAGAGATTAAGGGTACAAACGTGAAGATCATCAAGTGCGTGCAACAGTTCTGGCCCCATTTTTGAGATATCTGATGCTTGACTTATGCAAATTCTTGTAATGCATGAGGTTTAAATCCATGCAAGGACAATTCAACTCAGATTTAGTAGTAGTTTCTTTAATGCAATCTCTAGTTTAGATTTATTTTCAAGTTTTAGTTGCAGCAAAACCCTAGCTATTAAAATAAGAGCAGAGCTCTATAAATTGTAATAAAATGATGTAATGAGGGTCAACTGAATGATTAATATGAGTTATACAATTGGTGCTTCATCCACAGTGTGATTTTTCTACTATCTATGCAAAATCTATGAATGTGTGATTTGCTCATTCTTTATTTCAAAGATCTGATTGTTTGTTTGATGATTTCAAGTCTACAATTTCTTAATTTGGTGTTTGTTGGTATCATATTGCTCTGTTGTGATGAATCTCTGAGAAGATCTTTCTTTGGTGCCTAAAGATTAACTTGTCTCACATGTGCGTGCATCTAGAGCAGCTTCATGATCTGATAAGTTTTGACTTATCATACATCTGCATTGTTTGAATTCCATTGATGATTGCATCCATTCAGCTGAAGATTGTGATATGATCTGATCTCTGTTGTGTGGGTTCCTCATCTTCTCGGTCATTTAATTTTCATGGTGGTGTGATTACTAGCATATGTTCATTAGGTTTCTTTTCAAGTATTTCCTTTCAGGTTTCTTGTTACCTTACTCTTTCTAACCTTCCTTGCAAAGTCACTTTCAATAGGATAATTTAAATTTTATGTTGTTTTCATTTCTTAAATCTGAAAATTGAACAAAAAAAGAGAGATATTGTGGAATCCTAAAGTTTGTTTCGCAGTTTCCCTTAAGAGAAGAACTAGCAAAGGCCTCCTTGATAACAAATCTACATTTTTCTTCCGTTGAGTTATCCGAGCGGTTGATATCCAGCCATCTGGAACCTTGAGATTGATTCCATCAATCTTCCAAGAGAGGGGTTTGTTCTTACAGATTCCTAGTTGTTGTCTTCATGCAAAAATGACTCTCAACAGAAGTGGCGCTAGAAGGAGGGCCCTCAAGAGGGACACCCTAGAATATTGGATCATTCTCTCCCAAGAGATTCCAACGAGTCCTTAGATCTTCACCCAACAAAGGGGAGTTCCTTGAACTTACAGAGTTTCACAGACCTCGCAGCAGCAAAACAAAACACAGAGAGGATACCTCAGATCATTCAGATCTTCCTCCAATTCCAACCATTGCTGCCCCACCTACTGCTCTGCCACCACCAGCTCTGATGGCATTTTTTGCAAATGCCCAAAGTTCACCACTGGACTTGCAGGGACAGCTCCATCAGCTGCCCAAAAATCCTAAAAAGTTTTGCCCATGATTCATCTATGGAGAATCCAGGACCGCGGAAGAACACGTCCATGCATTCAAAGAATTATGCAATTGAAAAGAGATTTCTCATCAAGATGTCGCGTGCCACCTCTTCCCATACACACTGGGAGAGTTTGCATATAATTGGTACCTAAACTTACCATGAGGATCCATTACTACCTGGCAGGAGTTTGAAACAAAATTCCTTAATTAATTCAAACTATATGTGGATCCGGAAACTCTCCATCACTAGTTCATTTTGGTAAGAAAAGACCTTAACGAATCTATCACCATGTTTAACCACCATTTTCACAAGATGTATCAGAAGCTTAAGGCTCCATACACGGTGTCGGTCGGCACCGCCATACAAGTATACTTGTGTGCCTTGGACCCACTAACGTCCATATTATTGAAAGTATTTGCAGCCAAGTGAAGGTTAGCTTGAGTATCTTTAAGAGGTAGCCCTTGAGGATAACTATAGGAAACCACATGAAAAGTATTAGGACCTTTGGTGGATGAAGGACTTGTGAAAGATTTGATAGACTTGGAAGCTTTAGGAAATGTATGGGTATTGGAGGAAGTAGGGGATGGAAAGGAACCATCACAAGACAAAAGTTCAGCATTAACATGATCTTTCTTGAGAGTATAATATTTATTTTCAGCATGAGAGTTCTTAGAGGAGAGATCCTTATAGTATTGACGTTTCAAATCAGTGCTGTACATTTTATATTCCTCAATAGAAGTAGATGTATCATCTAGGTATTGTTCATAGAAATCATCAAAGTCTCTTTCAAAATTAGAATCATATGGATCACCATCACGATCTATCCAATGTAACATCCCATTTCCAATAAGCACGAGCACACGGCGAGGAGGACTCTTAGGAACAGAGGTGTCATAGGTATCATTATATTGTCCATCATCATAGTCATCATAGTCTCCAAAGATGGATGTGTCACTCTCCATGGAAGAGGTATCAAAAGGATTGTCACATTGCTCACATTCTATCTGGGGGCATGGTGACATGTACAAGTCTTTATCAAATGGAAAAGGGCATAGAGCTTCCATGGAGAACTCTTTAGGTTCCTTTTCTTTCTCAAGTTTGTTAAGTTTGACTTGCATAGCATGCATCTATTTCATCATAGCGGTGATTAGAGTTTTTTTCTCATGTGTACTAATTCTTTAAGACATGTTAGGAGTTTTAGGACTCCCTGGAATAGATTGATGTAGAGTTTGTTGATTGACTCCTTGAATTGATGGAGGGGGAATGTAACCAATTTTTAATCGAAAGTTGCCAAGACCGTCATCTTTGTAAAGACCAGAATTGTAGAGTTGCTCAAGAGTTGGACCCTGGATATGAGTCAAAGGTAAGGTATGAGATGCTTCTCCAGATTTCTTGTGAGAGGAAGCTCTAGTTTCCACCATTAACCTTGGGTGAAACAAAAGAATATGATGAAGACAACTGAAGAAAGATCTGATTCAAGAAGATCAAATGACGCAACCTTGTCAAGGTTTGGTTGATTGAAGCTTGGATTAGACATAAATGAAGGAGACTGTGCCTTGGATGTATGGGTGGATTCCCAAAAGATAGCAGACACAAGTTCACAACAGTTAGCCATTTTGAAGATTGATTGAAGATTGATAGTTATGACAAGGTTTTGACACAAGATGATAAAGACTCAAATCGATTAAACACAAAGGCCACTTTAGGAAAATGATTGGATTCTCAGTAGTTTCTGCTTTGTTCTTGACACAGTGATTTGTTTGACAAATTCCAAAAATAGGCTGAAAAAGCTGGATATCTAGCAATTTTGACAACTTCTTGGCAATTTTTCAAAAATTCTCAAACGACTTTCTGCAGGCTCGTACGACAGTGGGTATAGCATGAAATGACAATTGAAAAACTCGTACGACTTTATGACTTGATGAAATGACTTTTGACTCTAGAAAGGAATTTCACTTCAATTTTTGCAAATTTTTGGGTTCTCAGTTTCAAATTGTTCACAAAAATGTCTGTCCAGATTTGAAGATTGTAACAGATTTGTTCATTTTTAGTAACTAGATAGATAAGCAAGCACGCAAAATAGCAAGCAAGTGATTTCAAGCATGTCTGAAGACAATGAACAAGGGAAAAATCAACCTTGCACATGAACAATCAAGTGACTTACTTGTGCTAATCCTTACAAGTGCTAATTGTGTATGTTCCAAAAAGTTTTGCATTAACGCACATATTCCTAGAAAATGAAAATTTGGCCTCACTAGGGTTTCTAGTAATGGTTTGACACTACAACTTTTATGATCCAAGAGGGAAAACTCCAATCTAGGTGCACCGGGGTTTTGACATAGTCTGAGAACTTAATCTTCAGGATCTACTAGGGAGATCTGACAGCCCAACAAGAGACCACACCTGTGGAGATTTCTTCCAACGGGACATTTATATAGTGGTTGTCACTACCACAGCGAAAATGGCTATTACCGCTTGAGGTTCCATCAATGTGGTTGACCCAATTAAGGGAATCCACTACGATTAACCCTCTCTAAAGGTGACTCACAAGATATACCACATGGAGAGTGGTTCTAGATTCAAGGATTTGGGTTTCTAGTACTATCCAAAAAGGAAGTAGAGCATAATCCCCTAGCCTTTTCACTTTTAACCCAAATAAAGCAGACAGATTAATCTGACATGCTAAGACCAAGATTATCTCACAAAGATCTATGACGTCAACCCCTTATGATCTTTTAACCTCTCTAGAGAGAGAATGCCTCGATGAAAAGTTGAAGACACATGGATCTAGTGGAACGTGAGACTCTCTCAGTATCCTCCCTACCTAAAAGGGTTCCTTCATTGAGAAGAGTTTCATTGGAAACTCTCTCTCTCAAGAGCCACAAATAGTGTTCATAAGGCCTATTTACTATGTGTAACAAAGATGCTGAAAGCAAATCTATGTTCATTTTTTTTAGAGCCCAAAATGAAGTCTATGATATGAAAGCAAGAAAAGTCACACAAGTTTGACACAAGAGAGTTTGTTTTATGTCCCAAAATGAAGTGTTATCAAATGTAATAGAATATCTAATTTCCTTGCAACGCGCTTAGTAGATTTTACCCATTTTAACAATTTTTGTTGAGCTTTTCCATGCAAGCAAGCCACGAACTCTACAACAAGCAAACAAGCAAACAAGATATGCAAGGTATATTCAACTTATGCAAACCCTAGGGTTAGATCTGAAAACCAATTGTTAGGAGCAACAATAACAAGCAAATAATCCTAATGACAACTCATATCATGCAGTGAATCATATTAAAAATAAGTGCATACCCATCACAAATTTTTATTTTTATTTTTGTTGCATTTGACCTAGTCAACAAGATCTAATTTTTTTGATATTATTTCAGCCACAAAAATAGAAATGCAAAACAAAGACCCCTACTAAAAAAAAAGAGCTTTCCAAAAATGTAAAAATTTTAGAAAAATATCTCCATTTGTGCCCTAGAGACCTATTTTACCAAAAAAGACTAGTTTTTGTAAATTGAGTATTTGAACTATTATCTTGCATCCAAATTTAAAACACAAATAATGGACCCCCTGTATAATTTGAAGAGATTTCCGAAAATATAAAAATTTTCAAAAAATATGATGATTTGCGCTGAAAATGAATTATTTATGGAATATCAAAAACAAATTATTAAAAATTCAAATAATCTCAAAAAATTCTAAATTTTCTATCAAAGCTTCCCTGATCTGTTTCCAACTTGCAAAAAAAATTTCAAACCAAAAATCCAAGATATTTGGGAGATAAAATTAAATCTTTGAAAATTTAGGGTTTTAGTCTCCAAGTAAATTTGCACAAGGGAGTTAGCTCCAAAGAAATAACCAAAACCAGCATGTAAAGGTGGGTTGCCCCACAGCGGGTGCCAAAAATGTGTGTGTGAATTTTGTACCTATTCTGCAGACACAACACTTCAATAAAATATTAGAGGTTAGTTGAAATCGAAATCATGCAATAAATGAAAAACTAAACTAACCAGGCGATTTACTGTCTTCTAGTAGATGCGAGTATGTATTCTCAGATTATACCGAGATCAGTGACCTTGACTACACCTAAACGAAGGATTTGAATGCAAAATCTAGATATGAAATGAATACAAATTAATCTATATTTTTGTATTTTCTATGCAATTATGATGAAAAATCTAATATGAGTTCTAAGCTACATAAAATTGATCTATGATATGCAAATTAAGCTAACAATGATATGAAATATGAAACTAGAATGAATTGAAAACAAGATTGATCTCACAAAACGTTGATTCACAAGAAGCTTGATGATTCCTCTGATATCAATTTGCCAAAGTAAGTATGCAAATTCTGTAGATTCAGTGGATGATTTGTGAAGAGTTGAGCCTTGATTTTATAGAAATCTAGGGCTTTGGAGGTGCATGAAAAAAAAGCCATAAATCACTCAAATAACTCAAGTTGATTTTTGAGTTATTTTCAAATAAAGGATAATTAACTCACAAAAACATGCAAAAGTAGAGTTCAACTCAAAATAGAGTTTAGCTTTAATTGATAATTGATAGTTGTCTGCTTTTCTGATTGTGCATGATTTAATATGAATTAATTTAAAAATAAACTGATTTATTCTCAACTTAACTGATTTTAAAAAAATAAAACAATTGATTTATGGGTTAATCAATTATTTTTCAAACTTTTATTCAAAAATAATATTATTAAAAATTGACAACTTACTTTAATTAATTAAATAAGAATTTAATCAATTATTCATAGGATTTTGGATTTATTGTCAAAATTAAATAATATAATTTAGGAATAAATGTAATTAGCTTCAATTAAATAATTAAGTGGCAATATTAAATCTAATTAATTAAATATTGAGAATATTCAATTAATCAAACTTTAGGATAAATAGGATTTATTGCCAAATAATCATTAAATTAAAGATAATTATGATAATTAGGAATATTACTAGGAATATTCCCCGATGCAGAATTTGAGATAATCAATTAGGATTCGATGATGTTCAGTCGTGCCTTAGGTTAGGACTTTGATGTCGATTCTGTTCGATATGTCGATATAGGAGGTCAATGAACCTATAGCCCATTTTTGGGGTATTACAGGACCTATGTACTGGCTCTCCTATCCTTCATCACATTACTTCTACGTCTCTGTGCCCTTTTCCAATATTATGTTATGTTTTCCCATTATTATAGGTCTTTGGCCAACCCAAAAACCTCACTAAAACTCTGAGTGGACTGGCCTAAAACCTCAGGTCAGGGTTGAGGTTGACCTTGACCTTTGTCAAGTTTTGGTTCCCACTTTCAAATTTGGATCATAGCGGGGCCATAAATTAAAAATGGGCCTCTGGATCTGAATGTGGAGGGGTTTTTATTCAAAATTCATTTATTACATTTCCTCCTTAGTTGGCTATTGTGATTGGACCATAATTCAAGGTGAATTTTGAATTAGGGGCCCTTACATTGCTTGAGGAACCTTGCCTTGAAATCTGTATATAAGCACTCTCTTTTGCCTTCATTTCAACAAGTAAGAAGTCATAACAACAAAGAAGCAAGAAGTGATGAGGAGATGATCATGCAAGATTGCAAGAGGATGGTATAGGAGAACAAGATATAATGATGCCTTGATGTAATATAGCCATTTTGGACATTCATTTGGAGCAAGAAAGATTCCTTCTTCCTTGATCTACCATTTTGAACATTCAAGCATTCTAAAGATACAATCATGGGGTAGCAACTATGGATTGTGAGTTTGGTAGGAGTACTTTAGCCTTGGGAGATTGGTATGCTTTCTTTCTCATATTCAAATCTATGCATTTCTCTCTCATTTCAATTCATGTTAGGGTTTCAATCTAGGGGATTAGATCTTGGTATTGCACATTCAAAGCTCTTCCTACGAGTAACACACACATATTTTATTACATCAGGCTATTCGTGGAGGTGGAAATCACCAAAATGGGGGTTTGACTAAGGCAAAACCCTATATAGCCACCCCAAAACACCATTTTTAGATATCTACAGTCATTATTTCAGGAGCTGCAAAGCAGATTTGGGTACCCTTTTCGGCAAACTTCTAGGATCCACGAATAGAATTTCTGTCAGAGCAGTGCAAGTCAAGGTTAACATAAAGGGGTCAAGGTCAACATAAAGGGGTCAAGGTCGACCTGTATTTGGGTCAAGGTCAACCTAGTGTAGAAAAGGAAAATATTTCTAGGTTCTCTCTATCTCTGTGTTTCTGTTCCAGATCTGGTTGCAGAATTTCCAGAAACTCAGTACAGATGCCAGAAAATAGGTATTTCCAGATCTACTATGTTATGAGGTGTGTATTTCATGTTATCTGATTTCATTATTATTTTCGATCATTTCCTTATTTATATTCCTTATCATTAGAATTTCATGTTTGTGTTAAATATGATTTAGGGTCTCTTTTATGTGCAAACCCCCATTGTTCTAAACCCTGTCCATATTTTCCACCAAACATTTTGGTGAGCCTGTTTACAACAACTCTTTCTTCTTGGTGTTAGATTTTCATTTTATGGTATATCTTACATGCATATAAAAGTAGATTTTTTTTATGCTCTTGCATTTATCTTTCAAAAATAAATAAAAAATCACAAAATTTCTATAAAAATACAAAAAAAAACATTTACATTTTTAATGTTTGTAGTGCTACTTTGTGTTCAACATGTATGATTTTTGTTTTGAATACTTTGATGAGCCTTTTATTGCAAAAGAGGATAGATCCCCTAATGAGGTACATGGAAGTGAGGATGAAAATTTTTTGAATGTGATCTTCATTGATCCTATTCCTATTTCATCCTCCTCCACAACCTCTTGAATTGACCTTTACCATAGGGTGTGTGCATGGTTACCTTCATGTTCCACTATTTGCAACATTTATGCACCTAGAATGTTATATCCTAAACCTTTGTTGATGGTAAAAGGATGTCCTCAAATAACAATTAAGGGTAAACCTAGAGATCCTTTGGATTTCTTTGATAACACAAATTATGTTTCACATGCTTATCGCACACGAAATAACACTCAACCTACTATTCTGGTTTCTTTACCTCCTTCTCAACCTATGCTTCATCAAGTTCCTAGGTTTACATCTTCCTTTAAGGAGTATGAATTAGTAGAACAATTACGTGCTACTCCTGCTAAGATATCTTTATGGGAATTACTTCAAACTTCCCCGACATATCATGCGGCATTGCAAAAGGCTTTATCTACTCTTCATGCTTTGCCTCCTAACCAAGAGAACATTAATTCCTTTTTAGAGTGCATGCATATTATGCCTTCTATACCTCCTATTATGTTTACCGATGATGATTTACCTTATGTTGAGGTGCAGAATCAATATGATTCTCTTATGGTTGTTGTTTCTATTAATCAAAGTATCATTTGTAGAACATTAATTGACAATGGAACTGGGATTAATGTTTGTAGCATGGATATGCTTAAGGAAATTAAAGTTGATCTTACAACTATTCAACTTGATAATGTTCCTATTCATGGATTTAATAATATTACAAAGAGAACTTTGGGCATTATTACGTTACCTATTAAAGTTGGTCAGGTTATCTTCAATACACCTATTCATGTTATGCCTAGACCTCTCAATTATAATCTTCTTTTAGGTAGACCTTGGTTACATACTATGCATGCAGTTCCTTCTACTCTTCATCGCAAGGTTAGGTTCATTTATAATAATTTGATGTATATAGTACATACAGATGATGTGTCGAATCCTTGCTTAAATGTGAAATATGCATAAATGCGGAATGAAGCCTTGGTAGATTTTATAGGAGCTTATGAGGATCTACCTATGTTTCATCATAAAAGATGGAAGCCCTATTGTATAAATACAGAAGCTTATTTTGGAGAACATGATGAACAAAATATTTCTCCTTTACCAGTGAATTCTCTAATACAAAGTAATTTGCTAATAACTAACACTATTGAGGTTCAAATGGATGAAAATGACTCTGAGAAGATGATAAAAATTGGGAAATGTTTGAACCAAGATGAACATGATCAGTTGGTTTCCCTTTTACTAGAATTTAAGGATATTTTTTCTTGGACATATTCGAATATGCCAAGTATAGATTCTAAGATTGTTACTCACAATATTGTTCTCAAACCAAATGTTAAACCTGTGAAGCAGAAAATTTGAAAGATTAATCCAGGAAATGCCTTATTAGTTAAGGCTAAAATTGAAAGATTATTGGATGTTGGATTCATCCGCTCTATTGATTACTCAGATTGGATTTCAAATATTGTGCTCGTTTCAAAAGGAGAAAATAAGATAAGAATGTGTACTAACTTTAGAGATTTAAATAAAGCATCATTAAAAGATGATTTCTCGTTGCCTAATATTGATATGATTGTTGATTCAACAACGGGTCATGCTTTATTATCTTTTATGGATGGCTTTTCAAGATATAATCAAATTTTTATCCTCCTGAAGATCAATTTAAGACCGTATTTATAACACCTTAGGGAAAATTTTGTTGGGTCATGATGCCTTTTGGATTCAAAAATGCGGGACCAACTTATCAGCGAGCCATGACTTTGATTTTTCATAATTACATTCATAAGATTCTTGAGGATTATGTGGATGATATCTTGGCAAAATCTATACAAAGAGAAGGTCATGCTAGTATTTTACGATAGATATTTGAAAGGATTGGAAGTTGCAATATGAGGTTGAATCCTAAGAAATGCATCTTTGGAGTTGATTCCGGTAAATTATTAGGGTTTATAATCTCTAAGTGAGGCATAGAGGTAGATAATTGACATGTGCACACCATGGAAAGCATAGCTTATTTGGTTTGTCTTGAGAATAACGTTGAAAACTTTCAATTTACTATACATACTCTTAAAAACCCTACAATTTCCAATAAGGTTACCTCTGATTGTTTCAATTTGCATTTGGATAAATGGTATTCTCACATCTTTCATTTTTTAAAAGATGGTACTTTTCCTGAATCGGCAACAAGGAACATGCATAATCATATTAGGAAGCTTGTAGTACATTATATCATTTTAGGAGATACTCTTTACAAATTCTCTTATGATGGTTTGCTATTAAGATGTCTTGGTAGAGCCAAAATTCCAGTAGCTTTGATAGAAGCTCATTCTGGTTCTTGTGGGGGACATTTTGGTGGAAAATATTTAGTTAATAAACTTCTTATAATGGGATAATTGGCAAACAATGGAACAAGATTCTTTCATGTTTGTTAAGAAATGTCCTCAATTTCAATAGCATAGTAATTTGATTCATTTTCCTACTCGTGAGCTTCGTAATCAAGTTGCTCCATGGCCTTTTAGTATTTGGGGTTTTGATCTTATTGGAAAAATCTCACCAGCTTCTTCTCAAGGACATACATACATTCTGATAGCTACATATTACTTTACAAAGTGGGTGTAAGTTGTCCCTCTCCATTCAACTACCACAAATATTATTTGTGATTTTATCCTTAACAATATTATAACATGACTTGGTATTCCTTTGATGATAGTTTCAGATAATGGTACCTCTTATAAAAATAAAGAAGTCGCAAAATTCTTGGAAAAATATCAAATTCAACATAGATTTTTCACTCCTTATTATCCTCAATCTAATGGTCAAGTTGAAGCATCAAATAAAGTCATTGAAAAAATTCTAAGGAAAACAGTTAATAAGCATGTGAAAGATTGGCATACCCAACTTACCTATGCTTTATGGGCTTATAGGACTAGTGTTCGTACTGCCATGGGTACTTCTCCTTATAATATTGTCTATGGTATTGAGGATATTATGCCTTTGGAATTGGAAATACCTTCTTTACGTGTTTCATTTCATGGGATAATTGACAAAGATACATTTTGAGAACAACGATTACAAGAATTAGAAATTTTGGATGAACAATGAATAAACGCTTTGGAACATATAAAGGCTTATCATAAATCACTTCAAAAACAATATAATCATAAGGTAATTGAACAATCATTTTCAGTGGGTGATTTAGTATTATATGAGAATCAAAGAAATGTGAATGTGTTACCTAGTGAAAAAGGAAAGTTTAGCCCTAATTGGCTTGGACCTTTTGTTGTAATTGAGGACTTTGGTTCAAGTTCTTATTAAATTGCTGATATGGATGGTGTGCCTTTTAAGGAACCTATCAATATTATGCATCTCAAATGTTATTATCTCTAGTACATATTTCTTTCCTTGTGTATTTGTATTCCTTATAAAATAGTTATGTTTGTTTTATAGGTTATGTGATTGTAGCAAATTACATTTGAATACATTTATACATTTTCTTTCTTTTTGTTAAGTTTTATGTTATTGGTGAAAATATAGTAATAAATGAAAAAAATAACTAGCGGAGAGGTTTTCATTTATAAATTATTTTGAGTTTGATACATATGTGGCACAAGGCCCTATCTATCACTCTCTCTTTATCTATGCTCTGGTGGTCGATGGCTCCCAGATCTCTATGATCTATGATGAGAAGATGAAGATCTTTGTCCAGTAGTCCGCGAGTGGCTCCTCGATATGCTAAGCTCATATATGCACTCATGTGATCTCTATAAGTCATCCATCAGCATCTCCTCTCTTTCTCTACATAACCTCAGCTCTCGTTGGACACACACAAAGATATTGGCATGCCTCTCGGGATCTCTATGACCAATGGGAAATTCTCAATCACTGGCTAGTAGTTGGTAGGACAGACATGTATCCTTCATGACCTTGGACACAAATCTCCTCCACTCCGCTATGCTAGCTATAGAATCAAAATATATTTTTCTTTTAGTCATTTTTCTTCACAAATTAAGTTAAATATTTAAATCATATGCATGCTTCATACCTGGATCTCCCTGCTAGGTATCACTGAAGGGTTTGGATGGTGGGGGCATGGAGTGACTACTCTCTCCATGCTCACTATGTCTAGGTCTTGGAGGTGTTGTCTCTATATGCACGTGTGGAGTTCATCGTGACCTCAATGGTGATGCATGAAGAACATGCACATCTACACCGGTACTATCAGCTGGGGGCATCCTATATGTTATATCCTCTATTCTCTCCTCCTCCATGGGATCTCCTATAGAGATGGTCTCCTCATCATCTCTATAATCCTCCTCCTCCTCTAGTATGCTATTATCTTGGTGTGTCCTCTCTGAAGGGCCTAGATCACCTGTGGGATAGTCATCAGGGAAGATGGGGTGAGTTCCCTTTAGACTCCAGTATCTGATGTAGTCCCTACTGATGCCTAAATAGGTTGCATCGTGGGCTACCTCTATATCCTTTGTCTCATATGTATCATTTTCTATAATGTCTACTACTAATGGTTAGTGTATAGTGTCAAGTCTCTGATATTATCTTGTCAAATGTGCGTACCAAGGTACTGCTCCAGGGACCCCCTATATAAGAAAAAAATTGTCTCGTCACTCTGTCATAGTAGTATGACATCACTATGTGACTAGGATGACCCTCTAGCACCTTGTGTTGCTATGAGTGTCTCATATGATGTCGTGTATCTATAATACCTAAAATGTAATGTCTAAGAATACCAAACTAAGCTAGCATTCAAAAAAACAAAGCAAGTAAAACCTTTAAGATTAGACCTACAAAGTGAAAGAAAAATACTCAAAAGCAATGTAAAACCTTCAAGAAAACCTCCAAGATGTAGAGGATTTGTCCAAAGATTGGATGTGTGCTCATAAACTATGCTTCAAGCTTCAAGAGAGAAATGGGCATAATAAATTTGCTTCAATGGTGGATGAAAATGAAGGAGGAAGAGGCTCAATATAAAGGAAAATGGGAGATGAATGGACGGTCAAGATGAAAACTTGAGAAAGGCTGGAGATGCATCCAAGAGAGAGCACATGGATTGTGCTTTCTCAAATGCATAGCATTGTGACAAGTGTCACAATGGGGGAGGATGAGAGGAGAGGCCAAATCCATGAGGAATGTGACCTCTTTGGAAGGTGTGAAGGGGCACAAGTGTGTAAGAGATGTGTAAGAGGCTTTATGATTTGGCATTGGAGGATGTGGTGATGTTGACATAAGGGTTGACTTGTGATGGATTAGCATTTCTTAATCTTGGATTATGATTGTGCAAATAGTTAAGGGGTAATTAGGCTTGGTTTAGAGGGTAAGTGGAGGATTAGGAAGATGTGATGGGAGGAGAGAGAATGAGTGGAGGGTTAGATTAGCTAAGCATGTGGTTTTAGATAATTAAATAGGATTTAGAATTAAATATTTTATTTAATTGCAAGTGGGAGGAAAAAGGGGTTTATGAATTAATGTATTTAGATAAATGTATCCATTTAAATTAATAGAGAAATAGGGATTTAATTAATTATCAGACTATAAGTTTTTCATTTAGATAATTAATTGGACTATAGTTAATTAATTAAATTAATTAACTAGGGGATGACATAAATTAATTAAATAATAATATTTAATTAATAAAATACTTAGGAGAAGACTAAATAAAATTACTAAATGATGTAATAAAATTTAGGTGTCTACATTTTGCCACTCTTCGACATAGTGTTAAAATAACATTGTTTCAAAGATGTTTTTAGCAATAGACGACATGAAGAATGGACTAAGTAGCAGAGTTGCCCCAGTTATGGGTCAGGATGGTTAGACTAGGTGATGCCCCCTCAAGAGGATAGTGGGGAAAGAAAAAGGGGCCTGGGTGGTGGCTCAAAAGGAAAAAAGGGTGAAAAAATGAAAAGGTCGTTACAGGCCAAGAAGGGGAATAAATGAGGAAAAAAGAGGTGAAAATACAATGAGGGATGAGATTGGGCATGAGGAGAACGGGGGGAAAAAGGAGTGTGGGGGTGAAAATGAAGGCTCGAGAGGGCCTTTATAAGGGCCGAAGGGGTCAAAATGAAGTCATTTGCACACCGAGAGCCTAGAAATTATGATTGTGGAGCTTTGATAAGCGAGGACAAGATGGCATAGAGATTGCGACCGACCCACTGATCAGACATTGTGAGACGTGTATAGTGAAATGGAGGGCTTGAACGACAAGTAGGATCAAAAAACTTAGCTTTTCATTTAGTTTTTCATGCATTTAATGCTCTTTTAAGTTGGAAAAATGAAATTCCTGCAAGACACATGCTTAGCAGGAATGTACCTGTGCTGGTGGGAACTCGTTCCTACAAAATAGATGAGGGGTGGGAAAAAATGGGGGGTTAAGGGGTTTTTCATGGGAATGCAAAAATCCCAAGAGGTTGTGTGGGACCACGATCTCACAAGGATATCTTGCGAGATCATGTTCTCATGAGCTAGGGTAGTGGGGTGCCAAAAAATGGCATTCCCGCGGGAGGGGGGTGGGATTGCAAGCAGGATGGGAATGCGGGAATGAGGGAAAGGGAGTCCCCTATAGGAAAGTGGGGACAAGGTTCTTTGCAGGAATGTGGGAAAAAATGGTCTCCGTGGGAATGCAGGAAGAAATAGGTTTTGGTATAGCAGAAAATTGACATATTGGCTCTGCTTGGATGTAGTGGTTGGTTGATCAATTGACAAGTCAGGAGAGATGCGTGGTGGTTCTGATTATCTTAGAGTAGTTTGTGGTAGCAAACTAGGCTCGAGTGGATGCACTAGGGTTGGGATATCTAGTGCGGATGCCATGGAGGTAGACTTACATGGCGTTGGTGACAGTGTTGTGTGAGTGTTAGCACTCAAAGATGGGGACATTCCATCTCCTAATCGGGGAGATGACCGTGACTTTGGAGGATGTATATCTCATCTTTTGGTTACCGGTGCATAGGACACCTGTGGTAGCGGGGGTATACACATAGGCATAGGTAGTGGCCCCACTATGAGGGCTAGGAGTAGTGTTGGTTTTGTCGCAGGGGCAGCTGGCATTAGCACAGCATGCGGCAATGACACCAGCAACATAGTGGGTGCACTTTTATGTGTTAGGATTGGTGTTGGCATATCTTTCCCTAGACATAGGTAGGAAGAGCGTGATACTATTGTTGATTCCTGTGATTTGCCAAATTGTGGATGTAGGGGTACCAATAGCATCAGGGACTCTGATGCTCACAGAGATGTATCGAGACTTACATCAAATAGTCTACCACGGAGCAGGGATGATGGGGAGGAGCTTTGGTTTTGCCTCCCTTCTACAGGTTTGGGCATGGAAGCACATAGCAGTGCTATGGCCCTTAGGCCGAGTGGATAGGTAGGCTAAGGAGCCTGCAACATACAACTCAGGGGATTTGGTTACGTACTAGGAGAGCAGGGACATTGACTTCTAGCAGGAGACCCTAGATGGCATACGGGACAGGATCACATGGCGTCCATACCTTGGACAAGCACCATGGGCGGAGGATGCATGGGAGTTACCATACACTGTGATGCTGAAGCATCTCATAGGGTGGTGGGATTACATTGTTGAGTATTACAAGCCCGACAGGACCTCATGATAGTTTGGTTTCAAACAGGATACACCAGATGCAGAGTGGTGGTATCAGCGGGCCACCCACGAGAGGATATCAGAGTTCAGGCTGCCACTGGATAGGGGAGGGTTGTTGGCCGCCTATCAGGCCATGCAATTGTTTCAATGGGATTAGGTTGGCGGGGTGGCAGATCCAGGGATTACGCCAACATATGATGTGTGGTTTCAGCCACCTAGGGTAGTAGGGAGGTTAGGGTTGCCAAATGGAGAGTGAGCCGCACCACTGGTGTAAAGGGGCTGGGTAGGGAGAGGAGGGAGGATTAGAGGAGGGGATAGGGTGAGGATTGGAGGGAGGGATAAAGGAGGGAGAGGAGGAGATGAAGACAAAGATAGAGATGGAGATAGAGATGGGGATGGGATGGATGTGGATGAAGGAGGATAGATACCTACAGGGCCACCACCACCAGGATCGCCACCACCAAAAGGGCCACCACCACCAGTAGGGCCACCACCAACAATAGGGGCAGGGTCTTTGAGAGGCAGAGGGGATGATACAGCAGGGCACCTGGCCTCACTATAGGCTGCACATGATAGGACCACCTAGATGCTTCATGATGTATAGGGGGAGTGGGATACTTTGAGAGCTAAAAGGGATGGTCTAGTGGGAGAGACAGATGGGTTGATTCAGGAGAGAGATAGCCTGATTGTGCACTTAGCACAATCCATATTAGAGGGATTGATGATAGTGGAAGAGAGAGAGTAGCTACGGTGAGAGCGGGATGCTCTATTGGCAGAGAGGGACAACTTGTGGGCTGAGAGAGATGGTCTGTTGTTGGAGCAGGACCGACTATTGGGAGAGAGGGACACCACCACACAGGGGTCCCATGAGCAATCAAGGGAGGTATCTTGCCTCCAGCAATAGCTTATGAGATTGGGGGAGAAGATTGGATTCTACCGAGGGTTGTACTATGTAGTGATACCACCAGAGCAGGCACAGCATTATAGGGATCCAAGTTGGCCACTGATCATAGGATCAGGATCTAGTGGGATTCAGAGGACAGGGGCTAGCAGTAGCCATAGGATAGGGACCAGTGGTAGCCATAGGAGAGGTCAGGGGAGCTATCAGTTGGGCCACTCATAGAGTCAGTAGCACTCAGTCGGTGGTTCGGTACAAATGGTGGAGGCTAGGGGTTTAGAGGTAGGTACAGGGATGGAGATGGACATAGGGGCTGTCTGGATATCTAGAGAGGTACAGAGTATAGGTGTATAGGGCACAGTGGGCAAGCTACTAGTCCTATAGGTACCACTAAAGGTAGACCCCTTGGATGGGGATTTTGACATGCAACCTCCCTCGGGAGAGGCAGATAGGTAGTGATATGTTGTAGTTTTGATCATGTACTAATGATTTATTCATTGATGGAGGGCATAGTCCCTATTGTATATGTATATCTATACTTTGATATGGTCATGGACTCAGATAGACTTGTATTCTTTCATGCTTTGGGTGGGGACATGTACTTTATTCTTTGCGATGATTCTTTTGATATATATATGATGAGTTGGGTGGGATATGATGTGTAATGTATGGATGTATGGATGCATATGATGTACTGACATGGATGATGCGGGATGTGATATGATTTCTATATGTTGTGAGACTGACATGTATGTGATGCAAGATGTGCTTTATGTGAGATGATATGTGTTATGATATGGGTTATATATGAGATGCATGTTCTGACAACTTTTTGGATGTAGGATGTGATGCATATGCTTTTGATGTACAATGCATGTATGTTATGATGAAATGCAATGGCTATGGATATCTAATATGTTTTAACAATGCAAGATTAAAATGAATCAAATGATATAAATGAAAGATGGGAATGAACCTAAAATGAACCCTAACAATGCAAGATTAAAATGAACCTAAATGAGATGACATAATGCAACCTAGGGTAAGGGTGGGAAATGAAATGTGTGCATGTTAGGAAGGTGAATGGGAAAATATGAATGCAAATGGGAGGTTGAGGGTGAGGTGTAAGGAGGTGGTGCAATATATCACTGCCTACTACACCCTCACTAAGGGAGGGAGGGGATAAGGGGTGAAGGGGGATATTTGCACAATCATAATCCAAAGGTCAAGAATGTGAGGCGAGGGAGGTGGGCAAGTTTGCAGCATGATGAGGTGTTCATGGGAGATGTGAGAGAGATGCTTTTTGAGGGACTTGCTTTAGGATGATGTTTTGATACTGGATAGGGATGATGTGAGCTTTGTTTGGATGTTGATAGGTCAGAGGATGTTTAGTGAAGCTTGAGCGTGGGGTGTTCCGAAGGGGAACACCACCATGAAGTTTGAGCACTTATTTTGATATAGCAACAGAAGGGACTAACCACAGTTACTAGGAATTTGAGGTCATGTTGCTAGTGTTGTATAGGACTTATGTGAAAAAGACACACAAGGATTGCCCCAGCATCACACATGCACCCAAAAGGAAGCATGGTGGAAATGATGTGGGGGAACCCACAAACAAACAACACTTCCCAAGTGCACCAGATAACCCAGAAGATCACCTGTGAACTGTGCAAGGGTCATGTCCAACTGACTCATAGGCAAAAAATATCAAGACCTTTCCCCAAGTTCCACCATTCAGAGTGCACCATGATATAAAGGATTGTGGTGACCATGAGACGGTGGACCAAGGAAGCTCAAGATAAAAGATAAACAAAGATCCAAAAGCACCAGAGAAATAAAAAGTATCTCACAAAAATATTTTTCCATAGGGAGGATGATGGATGATGATTGATTTGATTGGTTTGATATGAGGAAGGATACATCCTACGAAGACTGATGATGGATTGATAGATTAGAATTCTTATCACAAGAGATAAGCGAGACACTCAAACCTCAAAGGGACTAGGGGATGGTTGCTAAAGCACTTAGCTAGACGGGGAAAAAGGTCATGATGACGCAAGGACTAACTGACACAAAGGATGGGACCTAAAGAAACATATGTACAGATGAGCCTAGGTGGGGACATTACTGATGCTAAGACACTAGAATAGGATGTACAAGGGATCTCGGGATGAGGTTGATGCTATAGAGATATGCGAGATGATGCCCCAGATGGGCTGGAAATCCAAGATGGACTGATGGTGGGTAGGGTGATGATGGATTGGGAAGGATGCATCCCAATGATGATGATTGGATTGAGATCAAGGCTTACAACAAGAAATAAGGATGTGATTGGATGTGTTGGTTGATGTTTGGGTTTGGATATCTTAGAGGCTATGGATAGGATTTGCATATGATGGTAGATTGCTACTAGCATTAGGATATGAATGGATGACATTGGCTTGCATGGGGGGTAGCCTAGAGCTAGATACCAAATACAAGGGAAGTACCAGGTGATGGAAAGATGGAGGAAATGTTGAGGGATGGGGATGGAGGAACTGTTGAGGGATGTGTAGAGAGGAATGCTTGGGGATTGGATGGAGGCATTGCGTGGGGATGTGGATAGAGGAATTGATGGGGGATTGGTATAGAGGACTTCTTGGGGATGTATGTTTTGGAAGGATTGGAGGAAAATTCTTAGGGATTGATGCTAGAGGGATTGTTAAGGGATTTGGATGGGAAGGTTGGAGGAAGATATGGATTTGGAGGATAACTATGGGAAGATATGAAAAGATGGGGAGATCAAAGGAATATAGATGTGATAAGGTCTCCAAGGAATATGTCACCAAGGAATAAGATGCCCCTACTTAGGATAGTTCATGTAATCAAAGGCACTAGGAGGGGGTATGATAGGATGGAAGATAAGATAATAAGAAGACAAGGAAGCTAGATGGAGGCTTAGGAATAGTAGGTGGATAAGGGGAATGGATGGAAGGAAATAGATGGAAGATAAGCTGATAGGGAGGATGGTTGGATAGAGGATAGGTGTGCCTAAAAGCATGTATACTAGTGGTCTTTGTTTTCGTATCAAGATCTGAAGGAGGATGGAGGAGGTGAGAGACAAATGGGATGGAGTAGATGCTAGATAGGATGTGCTAGAAGAAAAATTGCCACCAGTTGTGGAGTGGAGTTGGATGGAGGGATTACGCATGATGCCTATTTGCTAGGTTTTCATCATGGTACTTGTCCAGGGTGCTTGAATTGCCAAGTTTTCACCATTGGATGAATGCTTTTCTCTGTCTTTTATTATTATTATTTTTTATTTTTTTCTTGATTTTTCCAATTTTTATGGATTTTCAGATTTTGTTGTTGACTTTTTTTTTTCTGATATGTCGCTAATATTCTAATTTGTTGTTGACTTTCTCTGACTTTCTAATTTGTCGCTAACCTTTCTAATTTTTTTGGATGTTGGTACAACCTTATTAGGATTGGTGGATTATGCAAACGTATGCATGAGATTGGTGAGATGGGGGATATGCATGGGATGAGAGAGATGGTGGTAAAAAGAGTTTAGATTAAATGATGGAAAGTGATTAGTATAGGAGGATGTTGTCAAGACCAACATTGGCACATGTTGTGAGATGGGTGGATGAAGTGGATGGGGTGTGGAAGGTATATGTGGATATGATGAAGGAGTTATGATAGGGGATCTTGGGACATGAGGACCCAGGATAGATTTAGGAGATGGAGAAGAGGAATGAGTGGCTGATGGATTATCAATTTTGGATGCCATTGTGGATATTTCTTTTAGAAGTGTTGCATCTTTTTACTTCGGGATCCACATAGTTTTTACTTTTTCTTTGATGGGTCTTTGTGGCCATTGGGATGCATTGGATTTCTTGATTAGATTTTTCTTTGCTTGGGCATGTCTTTCAGAGTGGACATGGAAATCCTTATATTTTTGTGGATAGTTGCTTTTATGCATTTTTTAGTTGGCATCCAAATTGCGAGGAGCATTGGAAAGAATATGCAGAGGTGGACGGGATGGATGAGATGTGGATTGAGAGATGGAAGGAGATTGGAAGATAGCAGATGTGGGGTTGTGCCTTTGTTGATCCTGACGAGGAATGTATGGGATGGGGCCTTTGTGGTGGATGAAGGATTTACTAGGATAAGATGGGGGATGATATTTTGGAACGTAAGGCCCCAAAATGGATTTGGTTTGTGGAGGGCATGTAATGGTAGATTTTGGGACATAGGGACTCAAAATGGATTTGGAAGATAAAGGAGGAATGTGATAGGTTGTTTTGGGTTATAATGATGGAGGAGGAGGAATGGAGTTGTAGGCTTTGGAGGGATGATGGGAAGATGTAGTGGTGCTTTTGGAAGGATGTTTGAATTTGGATTTAGTTGTACCAACTTTTCTAGAGGAAGTGACTTCTTTAGATATGTGACCAATACCATATGATTTTGGATGTTTCTTGTCCTGTATGGGCTCTAGATTTCCTTGTTCATGAGCACCTAGGCCTTTACCTTGATAATTCCATTTCTTGAGCATTTTATCCAAGCAAGGATACTTCTGACTTGGGGAATAAGATAAACTTCTAGTATTAGGTGTCGTGGTGGAAGATATGAAACTTATTTCTTCTACTTCAAGTGGGTTGCCATTGACAAATGTAAGTGGACCAAGGGGATAGAGTAATGGTGGTGGGATAGCTGTTAGAGGATCATGATGTGGAAGGGATGAGATGATATGATCTTGATGGGAATTTGGGGATGGCAATGGATCTTGAGATGGAGGAGTGGATGGGAGCAATGGATCATGTAATGGAGGAAGTGGGATGGTAGGATCTTGAGTTGGAGGAAATTGGATTATAAGCTCTTGGATTGGAAGAATTGGGATGATGGGATCTTGGATTGGGGGTGATGGAAGCAATAGAATAGGCAATAGAGGGAGTGAAGGGATTGGATCTTGACTTAGTTCAATGGATGATTCAACATGCTTGTGGACATGATCTTTACTGGATTAGATGGGTGTGTGTAGAGTGATGGGGGATGTATGGATGAACTCTTCAGATCAGATGGATGAAAGGATGGAAGATTTTCCAATTGTGATGGTAGGAAGAAGGGAGAACTCTTCAAATGGTATGGATAAAAGGGTAGGAGATTCTACAATTGTGATGGCAGGAAGAGGGGTGAAATCATGAGGTTCATTGGATGTGGCTTGGATAATGTTGGGAGGAGGAGAAGTGGATGGGGACTTGGTGGAATCAATGCATGGGAATGACTCAGTGATGTCAGGAGATGGAAGAGGATCAACAAGTGGGGTATATGGAAGAAGGATAGTTGATGGGAGAGGTGGATGGGCCTCATCAATGATGGATTCATATGAAGGATTGAGATGACATGACTCTTCAGCTTTAGGAGATAAATTTTTTGCTAGCTTCCTTGTGAAACTCCTTGGAGACTTCTGTGATGGAGGTTGAGGTGGAGGATTGGAGTGTGTAGAAGATGGATAGCAAGGATAGTCCACACATGTGGGTGGGGTAGTGGATTGTGAGCTTGGTTGAGGGGATGATTGTGCAGGAAAGGAGGTGGAGAATGGCATGACTAGATAGTTCACATAAGTGGGCATGGAGGAAGCTTTTGAACTAGATTGACTAACTGGTGAGGTGGGGGTGATGGATCGAGGCATGGGATATGACGTGGATGGAGGGATGCATATTTCTTCTAGAAGAGGATTTGCGGTAATGTAGGTAGGAATGGAAGATGGTAGATTGAGATAGGATGGAGGAGATGGAGGAGAAAGGTAGGATAGATTGGATGGTGGATTAGCAATAGTATGGGGATTATGGTGTTGGATTGGAAGACTAGGAACTTGATTTTGAAAATGGGTTGGAGGATAAGGAGATGGAGGATTTGGATTAGGATGTGGGGGATAAGTGGGTACAATATAGGAAGAAGGTGTGGATAATGGATTTCCCTTGTCAAGGGTATGATAAGGAGTACTAGTGTATATGTATGGAGAACTGGTGGGGTAGTTTGGAGGGATGATTAGATTTTTGAGGGATTTTTGGAGCAAGCTTGCTAAGGTTTTCAAAGTATTCATCATGATCAACAAGACTATCATCATCATTGGAATAGGATAAACTGGGAGAAAAGGTGGGACAACTGAACTCTTCATAAAGGAATTGGGACATGATGATTTGCAGATGAGTTGGATGGGGATGAAGGATGAGGATGGAAGGAAAAAGCTAAAGCTCATATTAGGATGGTCAATAAGCTTAGATTGAGATTTGGATCAAGCTCAGGATAGGAGGAAAGACTGACTCTAAAGAAGATAGAAAGGGGATGAGGGATGACCAAGATGACCTTGCTAGCCTAGGATATGGGGAGGAAAGGAGGTCAATACTAGATGGAAAGGATGTGGGATGACGTGAAGACCATGATTACGAGACTAGGATGATAGGATTTTGGAGGCTTGGGTGACTTCTAGACTAGAGGATTAGACTGACATGGAAAATGATTTGTTTGTAGAAATTTTCAATTGTGTATGTTCAATAGATGTTTTCACTAGTTTTGTAACTTCGATAACATGCACAAGCAATTTCTACCTACAAGACAGGCTAGTATCACAACCTTTGCCCACATCTTGGTATCCCAAAAGAGGAATACAAATGGTGAGTAATCTTTAGGTGACTCGGGAAACCACTTGGGCCGGTCCTTACACAAAGATTATGATACTTTTAGGAATAGATCGAGTAGGCTTCTGATTAATGGCTTCTAGTAAGATCTATGGCGTCCCCCCAATTAGTTTGTACGCGCGTGACTCACTTAAGAGCCTAATTGACCATGTCAAAATCATAGGGATATTCACCTACCTCAGGCTACCATTAACACACCTCGCCTAAGCTTGTGGGGATAAGGTGAGAGTTTGCTTAGCACCTTATTTATATACCAGTCGGGTAATTAATGGTTTGAGGTCATTCTCTAAAGAAGAAGTGCTTCTCTCTAGACAGACCTCACTAGAAGTGTTGTCAATTGAACTTGATCTTTCTCTTCACCCAAGATCCATGAAGGCAAGGGGAGAGGATATGGATACAAGTGGATTGCTTCCACGTTGCTTACTTTAACAAGGTTTATGCAAAAAATGAAAAGCTCTAAGGAAGTGTTGAAAAATACTCCTTCAAACACGCCAAGAAGTATTCATTCTAAATTGAACCTAGTTTAGACTAAGTGTTTTCTATTCTAGAACATCAAACACTCATGTTTAGCATGCAAGGTTCTTTTTGAAAGGTAAATGACAATGCTTGGAAAAATAGAGATTACTTTGCAAAAACTAGAAAAGTGTTTACTTCCTTTAGCATTCAAGATTGAGTTTGCTTGATTTTAGAATCCAAAATGAAATTGTTTAATTGCTTTGTTCGTTCTGATTATGCACTCAAGATTTGATTGTTTAGAGCCCAATTTGATTAGAAAAAACAACTAAGTGATGAAAAAAAGTTACTTCAAAATTTATGCCCCCTTGCAGAAGGCATAACTTTCTGCTCACAGCTCAAAATGATGTGTCGTTTACACTGTTGGAAAGATAATCCAATTATCTAGAAGCAAATTTCAATAGTATAAGACTGTTGGAAGCAATCATAGCCCAGAAATGCTTCGAAGACCTCTAAAAATGCAATTTACTAAAACATCTAAAAATGTAGGTTTTTTTTTTTTAATTATTTTTCTTAGGCATTCGAGATTGAGTTTTTATTGATTTTAAGCACCAAAAGCAATGTGTGATGTTCTCCTTGTTCAATTTTAACCTTTCTTTATTTTAAACCCAAATCGAAATGATGAAGTGTTGTTTGAGCATACACTGTTCTTTTTAATGCACCAAAACAAGATGAGTAAATTATGTTTTAAAAAATTTAACCAGTGTTCCCGCAAAGGCCATACAAGTGTTCCCGCGGACTGTCAAACAAAAATCAAAATGATAGAATAATAAAAGTAGATAAAGTTTGATACCTACAGATGCATTCTTGCAGTCAAATAGCATTTTTGCAAGTCAAATGTCAATCCCGTGTTGCGGGAATGAAGGTAGAAACCTCAAAAAATGACAGGGTCATACGGCTTACAAAAGGTTAATAGTCAATCCTGCCAAGTCAAACAATGTTCTCGTAACAGTCAAATAGTGATCTCGCATTGAGGGAATGGAGGAAGAAAAATAAAAACAATAGTAAATGTCGTACGGCTTACAAAAAGTACACAGGTAATCCCACTTGGTCAATGCGCATTCCCACAAAAAGGGTATAGTCAGTCACTGGTAAAGTCGGGACAAAGAGCAGAAAAAGACAAAAAAATTGAAGTTTTCATTGTGGGAATGCGTTCTCGCAAGACGTACAAGCATTCCCGCGGCTAAATTAGCGTTCCCGCGTCTGTACAAGCATTCCCGCTAAACTAAGGATTTTTCAGATGTTGATGCTATGTAAAATCCAAAGGTGGGAATGTATGTGCAAATGCCTCCTTTTTGGCCCTGAACCTATAAAATACCAAAAAAACCCTTGCAACACACTCAAACAACAAAAAACCTTACTATTTGGGTTAGTTTTGCAAAGAAAAATGAGAAAGATGAAGAGAAATGACCCTTGAAGTAGGTCCCACCGGACATGCCAAAATGTAATACCTAAAATGTAATGTCTAAGAATACCAAACTAAGCTAGCATTCAACAAAACAAAGCAAGTAGAACCTTTAAGATTAGACCTACAAAGTGAAAGAAAAATACTCAAAAGCAATGTAAAACCTTCAAGCAAACCTCCAAGATGTAGAGGATTTGTCCAAAGATTGGATGTGTGCTCATAAACTATGCTTCAAGCTTCAAGAGAGAAATGGGCATAATAACTTAGCTTCAATGGTGGATGAAAATGGAGGAAGAGGCTCAATATAAAGGAAAATGGGAGATGAATGGACGATCAAGATGCAAACTTGAGAAAGGGTGGAGATGCATCCAAGAGAGAGCACATGGATTGTGCTTTCTCAAATGCATAGCATTGTGACAAGTGTCACAATGGGGGAGGATGAAGGAGAGGCCAAATCCATGAAGAATGTGACCTCTTTGGAAGGTGTGAAGGGGGACAAGTGTGTAAGAGATATGTAAGAGGCTTTATGATTTGGCATTGGAGGATGTGGTGATGTTGACATAAGGGTTGACTTGTGATGGATTAGCATTTCTTAATCTTGGATTATGATTGTGCAAATGGTTAAGGGGTAATTAGGCTTGGTTTAGAGGGTAAGTGGAGGATTAGGAAGATGTGATGGGAGGAGAGAGAATGAGTGGAGGGTTAGATCAGCTAAGCATGGGTTTTTAGCTAATTAAATAGGATTTAGAATTAAATATTTTATTTAATTTCAAGTGGGAGGAAAAAGGGGTTTATGAATTAATTTATTTAGATAAATTTATCTATTTAAATTAATAGAGGAATAGGGATTTAATTAATTATCAGACTATAGGTTTGTCATTTAGATAATTAATTGGACTATAGTTAATTAATTAAATTAATTAACTAGGGGATGACATAAATTAATTAAATAATAATATTTAATTAATAAAATACCTAGGAGAAGACTAAATAAAATTACTAAATGATGTGATCAAATTTAGGTGTCTACAGTATCTAGCCACTCTGTTATGTGACAATATGGTCTCCATATCACATCTATGCCTGGTAAATGGTCTAGACGTACCCTCTAATAGAGGATATCTCTGTGATGCCAAAAATCTCCTAGTGGATAAGCAAAGGCTCTCGGTGTGCCTACATCTACCATCATAGGAACACTCTATGGTCGTGTACATGTGAAATGCTCAAACAACCAAATCTGTGATAGTGTGCATACCGTGAGACTCTCTCATTGGTATCTCACCAACTGACATAACTCATGGTATAGATGGGCTAGCATGTTGCGGCCCCATGAGAAGATAGTCCTATCACTCTCCATCATGTGTACAAGATGGGTAAAAGGTGCTGAAAATATTGTACCCTTTGTGTTGGGTACTACAACCAAAGAAAGTATACACAGCATAACCCTTTGTAGCAAGGTGTCAGACGTGCCAGTATGGCTGATAGGGTGATATGGTCTACTTGGGTTTACATCTTTGGAACCCATCCTAGGCAATACTCTACATCTGCATGGATATTCTCAGGACCCTATTGTACTCTTAGTCTGACAGGCTCACCTTGAACTAGAAGTTGTAGGATCTTGTACATATCCTCTAGTGTTACCGTGATCTCTCTTGAGGGAAGATGAAAGGAACATGTGTCCTCATCCTACCTCTCTATAAGAGATGATATCATGGCTTGATGGAATCTCATCTATGGTAGGACTATTACTGAGTATAGTCCTACATCTCTCAATAGTTGTATCACATTCCCACTTAGCTCGGACAGTTTCTCTTTGATTATCAGTAGTGGCCCTCCAAAGGGGTGCTCTTGGAGATGAACCAAGCCCTATAAGCATAGAACGACATCATATCAGAACTATAGAATCACAAAATTGTAAATCCAACTTGACTAGGTCAAGGTTGACCTCAGTTAGGTTGAGCTTGACCTTCCTGGTTCAAGGTCAACCTTCCTAGGTTGAGGTCGACCTCACTCTAGAATAGGTGTAGACCTTCCCAGTTTATGTCGACCTTAAAGGGTCAAGGTTGACATAATTGGTTCAGGGTCAACCTTTAGGGGTCAGGGTCAATCTTGCCTATAAAAACAAGAATTTGAGATTACAGATATGAACAACAGCAAACTTACCTAGGGAAGTAGCTTTCATGTGGCCAGGCATTGTCTCAGGAGCTCCATTTGTGTCGCTTGAAGTTCCTCTCTACTCAGTATCCTATTTTCTCTCCTAAACTCTGTAAATGGTAAGAATGAGTATGTATGTACTCTTTTCCCTTATTTATATATCAAAATTAGGGTTTTTGTTAGGGTTTATTTATGTTAAATTTGAATTTCCCTTCATATGCTTTTAGATAGACATTCACTCTTTTCATCATAACTTGAGTTATGTAGCTCCATTTTTAGTGTCATCTGCAGCGTTGAAAGTGTGATTCAGATACCTAACTCCTTGAATCAGTTTAGGAAGGTTAGGAATCCTTCTAAATAGTTTAGGAAAAGGCATTTTTCAACAAATTACATATCCAGTGTATAGGGCTATCCTTATCACCATATTTCACGCTTCAAAAGTAGAAAGCCGAAATAGGGGGCATAAGGGACTCTATGCACTTCTCAATTTAATTTTAGTAAGTTTTAGGTGATTTATGGATTTTCATTAACCTTGTGTGCTCCAAGTTGCGGGTACTAATGATTTTTTGCAGGATCTCTACATTGAGGACTTGGTTATATCCTTTTTATTTATTATGATGTTTTCTTACTTTAGCTTGCATATTTACGTAGTTTCTTATTTAAACTAAAGTGGGGGCTAAATGTATCATCTTAAAATGGAAGAAATTCCATCTTGGTAGGTTTAGCACCCTCATTTAGTTCATTTCTATGATAGATTTGCATTTAGGATGCATCTGCGCTTGATTCTTCATTTCTAGGTGAAATTAGGGTTAGGATCTTGAGGATTCTCCTTGATTTCCTTCTTTGTGGCTCTATTTTATAGGTATGACCTATGTACTATCCCTCTTAGCCTTCATCATATTACTTCTAGGCCTCTGTGCCCTTTTCCAACATTCTGTTCTATTTTCCCATCATTCTAGGTCTCTGGCCGACCCAAAAACCTCACTAAAACTCTGAGTGGACTTGCCTAAAACCTCAGGTCAGGGTCAAGGTCAACCTTGACCTTTGTCAAGTTTTGGTTCCCACTTTCAAATTTGGATCATAGAGGGGCCATAAATTAAATATGGGCCTTTAGGTCTGAATGCAAAAGGTTTTTTATTCAAAATTCATTTATTGTATTTCCTCCTTAGTTGGCTATTGTGATTGGACCATAATTCAATGTGAAATTTGAATTAGGGGCCCTTACATTGCCCAAAAAACCTTGCCTTGAAATCTGTATATAAGCACTCTCTTTTGCCTTCATTTCAACAAGTGAGAAGTCACAACAAGCAACAAGCAAGAAGTGATGAGGAGATGATGATGCAAGATTGCAAGAGGATGATATAGGAGAACAAGATATAATGATGCCTTGATACAAGTAAGCCATTGTGAATATTCATTTGGAGAAATAAAGGTTCCTTCTTCCTTGATCTACCATTTTCAACATTCAAGCATTCTAAAGATACAATCATGGGGTAGCAACTATGGATTGTGGGTTTGGTAGGAGTACTTTAGCCTTGGGGGATTGGTATGCTTTCTTTATCATATTCAAATCTATGCATTTCTCTCTCATTTCAATTCATGCTAGGGTTTCAAACTAGAGGATTAGATCTTGGCATTGCACATTCAAATCTCTTCCTACAAGCAACACACACACACACATATTCTATTACATCAGGCTATTCATGGAGGTGGAAATCACCAAAATGGGGGTTTGACTAAGGCAAAACCCTATATAGCCACCCCAAAACATCATTTTCAAATATCTATAGTCATTGTTTGGGGAGTTGTAGAGTAGATCTGGGTACTCTTTTCGGAAAACTCCCATGATCTACGAACAAAATTTTCATCAGAGAAGTGCAGGTCAAGGTCAACATAAAGGGGTCAAGGTTGACCTGTATTTAGGTCAAGGTCAATCTGGCTCAGAAAAGGAAAAGATTTATGGGTTCTCTCTGTCTCTGTGTTTCTGTTCCAAATCCATTCGTAGAATTTCCAAAAACTCAATACAGACATCAGAAAATAGGTATTTCTAGATCTACTATGTTATGAGGTATGTATTTCATGTTTTCTGATTTCATTATTCTTTGCAAGAATTTCTAGATTTATAATCTTTATCATTAGAATTTCATGTTTGTGTTAAATATTGGTTTAGGGTCTCTATTATGTGCAAACCCCCATTGTTCTAAACCCTATCCATATTTTCCACCAAACAATAAACAAGATAAATTTTTAATTCACTTCAAGATCCACTATTGCATCAATATTTCATTCTTTTGATTACATAGTACCCAAATATTTTTCAGATTCAAACATAGACTTCAAATCATAGATCTACCTCAACTATTAGACTATTTATTCAAGAATATTGCTTTGATAGAAATTTTTGAACACTTCTAGATGCTAAGAGGGGGGTGAATCAATTTGTATTAAAACATAACTTTTATTAACCATTAATTCTCATTAACACATGTGAAAAATTAAATAACTAAACTAGAAAGAGACACACAAGGACGCAGATTTTTGTGCAAAATTCAATGTGGAAAAAACCCACAATGAGAATCATACTCACTACACGAAAACTATTTACAATATTTTAGTCTAAAGATAAGGAAGATCATTTCTCTTTATTTGGAATAGTAGTCTAAGGTTCACAACCTTAGGTAAAGATGCAAGTCTGTTATAGTTCATAGTTATACACATCTAAAACTAACTTCATTACTGCTCATCTGTATTTTCATACTTACACCATATACAACCACATTCACAACTTACATCAACCTCTGAAAGATATCTACCTCTATATATCATATGCATCACAAAATAACATCGATTAGATCAACTTAATTAGATGTAGCATGTAAAGCTTTAATTATCAGCCCCAAATTTATTATTCAATGCATGTAGAAGGTTAACATGAGGTGTGAATAATCACAACATGTAGACACACCTTCCATTGAATCCTACATCAATGCCTTCAACTCCACATGCTACTACATGGACCAAAATAACTCAAGTCATCCCCAAAAGATAGAACTATTAATACACATCAACTAAACATACCCAAAATGTAGTGCAGAATTCCACAACATATGTGGATCCTCAACATAGAATCACTTGAAACCAACATACAAATATCAAATAGATGCAACACTAGAACAATTAAAGGCAGAGGAATGCAAAGCATTTCTACAAATTGATACATTGTCTCTACAAGGCTAAAACTTGGAACATTACTAACTTAGCTATGAACCAAATGGAAACATGAAACCTAGGATCTAATATCATTTTATATCCACCAACATCATACTCCAACCCCAATTTTATATGATTCAATATGCTAAGATGCAAACCAAAATACTAAGTCTAATAGACTATTCACTAGACTAGTCACAGTTATCCAATTTCTTATTACAGGTACCTAAATAATTTTCCAACACTCTATAATAGACCTGAGACATCTAGATATACTATATACAATCATCTCCAATAGTTTTTACATGTGGTTACTTTTTTCAATGAGTTTTCATTTGAGCATGAATTTTCCCTATTCTTTTCTAGAAGGTTTGGTTGGGCTAGATAACAATGTCAATAAATTTGGGTTACAAGATCATATCTATATTTGAATATATTGACATTTTAAAAAATTGCAAAAAAATAATCAAATTCAATTATTTAGGGAGACTCCAAAATAGCCTAAAAATGTGGGTAAATGGTGTGGTAGTTTACTAGGTGATGGGGCACATCACAGACTTTCTAGTGTTTCAAATAATTTGTCAATTAGACACTCACTTCAAAAGTTATGGCCTCCCAAAATAGGAAATGTAGAAACATGTTGAGCATATTAATGAGTTAAAAGAGAGTCATACACGTCGGTGTGTGTATTGACACATCATAGAGAATCTTTGATTGAAGATAATATGGGCACCACTTAATAAGTAGTTTTTAGCCCATGGTTTTGTAATACCCTTTGACGGTTTCATTTTTGTATCTCCTATACAATAGGTCTTGAGATGGAGGGTGTGTATAATATTATTATAGCTATTTATTTAAACCTCTAGATCTTTTGTTGGTGATAATTTTGAGAAAAGCTTTCTCTACAAGTATATTGTAATATGTTGTTGATTTATGAATAATATATTGGGCAGCTTTTGGAGTGTTGTATTTTTCTCCCAAAATGGTTTTCCCCATGTAAATCATTTTGTTGTGGTATGCATATTATTTATTTTATTTTGTAACTATTATAAAGATCTAAGAAATTTTTTATAATACCCTCTCCTTAAGATTAGTGTAGGAAGTTGTTATGCTACTTATCTTCCTTACAAGTGGTATCATAGTTTGATCACCTTTGGTTTTAGTTGTAGGTTGTTGGGTTTTTTTAACTAATCCATATTTGAATGAGATCTTGTGTAGAAGGTACTTTGTGGTCTTGTTGTGGGAATTTTCAGATAGCTGGTTTGTTAGGGAGAATAGAGGTGAAAAAGATTTCTAAAAATAATTTTGAAATGTGGAATAAGGAGATCAAGGATCTGGTAATAGATCAATATATGTGGGATTTTGTTGATGAGAAGGTCTTGAGACCTACAAATTTAGATGCAGTTTCTATATATGTTTTTATAAACTATAAAACTAAGGGTCTAATTAGGTTGTTCCTTGTAAACTTTTTTTTAGTCAATATCCATGAAGATTCATTCATAAAGAATCTATTGAAGAAGCTTGGTGAGATGTATCAAGACAAATATTTAGTAAATAAGGTTTTTTTATGGAGATGAATGAGGAGGAGAAATATCAGATCTTTCTTTGTCCTTTACTTGATTTGTTGGATTCTCTTGTTATGACCATTGATGGTACTTTTTTTTATTTTTAGGATTGAAGATGTGGTGTGTTCTTTTCTTTTAGAATAGATGAGGAGAAAGGTATCCATTAGTGCCAAGGAAGTCCTATTTGTTTGTGGAAGACCTAAGGAAAAAGTAAAAAAGAATGAGAAGTGTAATAAATCCAAATCTAAAGGAAGATTCAAAACTCCCAAAAATTCTAAAGTTATTTGTTGGAATTGTGGAAAGCCTAAAATATTCGTAAGGAATGAAAAGAAGAAAAGAAGAAGAAAAAGAAAAAGAAGAAATTTCATTCTACTTATGAATCTGAGAAAGAGGGGGTGATGTTTTTATTTCATATTTGGCCACTCATGCATGAGATGATGCATGATTAATTAACTCAGGTACATCTTTCATATGACCTCTAATAATGATTGGTTCGTTTAATATGAAGAATTTGATGGAGATAAAGTGTACTTGGGTGACAGTTCTCATTTGAATATTATTGGTTATGGTAAAGTTAAAATTAGGTTTCCTAATGGTAGAATAAGAAAGATTAATAGTGTGTTGCATCTCTTGTTGGAATTAAGGAACACTGAGAAGAGGGGTAAATCATTGTTCTGAATCTTTAACTTTATTATTTTTTTCTTTCAACCACTTAACACATATAATCAAAATAAAGATGCAAGAACATAACACAAACAACTACAACACCATAACACAAATATTTTTTGTACGTGGAAACCCGATTAAGGGAAAAACCATTGTGGGGATGAGCCCACAAGATAAGAATACTTTGCAAAAGTATTACAGTGGGGAATACACATGCATTCATGCACACTACCTAGAGCTCACTGATGAAAAGAGAAAGGCTCAATGCCTATAAATCAATTACAATGTCACAGTAGTTTTTGAACTGAGGAAAACCATCTTCAAAATGCCAAAATATAGTTCTAGTTAAGTACATTACACAATTTTCATACACTTCATCTCTAACTCCTTTGTTAAACTATTTTTCTCTAATTCAAAGCATAAATTTTTATTACATGCACGTGAAATTGTGCATAATTGATACACACACCTTCTACACACACCAAAATAACCAAAGACATCAATCTTATTCTGATATTGGAAATGGTTATCAAGGGTAGATCTCCACTTCTCGTATACATTAGAATACAAAACCCACCCTTAGGCCAAATATGATTATCACAACCCAAAAGGATGAAGGGGTGCTAATGCACGATCCAACAAAAGGGGTGATTTTGTGAATTTCCTGTACGGACATAAATGTATGCATATGAAATTTAAAGTATGAGAAGCACTTATGAAGTGATAAAAGAGATGATAACCAGCAAGATATAATATCATATCTAATGTACCAAAGGAAATTTGAAAGGAATATAAGAAGAACAAACTCACCTTGAGGGCTAGGAGACAAAAAGTAAAGTTCAGATGTGGAATTGACTATCGAAAACATGTTAGAATCGAGAATAATTTTGGATCTATAAATCTAAGACCTACAACTCTTGCCTGTGAATTTTGTAGACCCTCCAGATGATGTCAACCCAAGTTGACTTCATTTCTTTCATAAGAGTGGATTTCTTAATTATGGATGTCAAAATGAGGAGCTTTCATATCCTTTTATACGCATTTTAGGGTCCAGAATTGATAGGTCGACCACAATTAAGATCAAAAAATGAAACACCCCTGCATTGGGCCCAAAAATCATTAAAAATTAACCCTTGAGGACAAGGTTGACTTGGGTCGACCTTGTCTAGGACTAGGTAGAATTCTACCTAGTCTCAAAGAGGCAGATTTTAAAATGGTCTTCGAGATTCAGGAACTGTGAAGAGTTTTGAGGAGAGAGGAAAAAAGGAGTAGAAAATCAAGAATAAACACATTTGGATCCTGGAAATCTCTAAAATGGGGCCTAATAGGTCCTAGATCTTCCAAATAAATGGGTGCTAACTTTTTAGGATAGTACATTTAGCCCCCACTTTAGTGAGAGTATGAGACAAACTCATGCTCACAGTAAAGAAGATCAAATGCATAAGATGAGCTTATCAAGATCAAAGAGACAAGGAAACATCAAGCCCCCAAGTGACTTAATTCCTCATTAAATCTAAAACTAAGATGATATATATATATATATATATATATATATATATATATATATATATATATATATATATATATATATATATATATATATATATATATATATATATATATATATATATATATATATTATGTGTGTGAGCATTAGCTCAACAAGATTATGTGTCTTACTATGAACCACACAAAGAAGGAACCAAAAATATGGTATTGAAATTTATAGCAGGTTTACGTGCCATACTATTTAATCCATCAAGGATCTATCCTTAATGAAACTATATCCAATTGAGAATTCGACAAGGTAATGACATGTCCTAAGGGAAGGTAAGATTCCTTAGGGGTTAGCAAGGAAAGGGGAGATTTTTTCTTAAGGAAATGGTATCCATAAGGGATCTAAAAGAGTGATCTATCCTAAGGGAATGTAATCTTCCTTATGGATTGAAAAGCAAAGGAGGATCTAGCCTTAAGGAAAGTGTATAGATTAAGGGATCCAAATGAAAAGTATCATTGAAATAGTGTGTATGTCTGTGTGCAAAATGTGAGTGGAGTATATCCCCCATGTTAAAGCTATTGCAAATGCCTTAATGGGAGCAATGGCTTTAACAAATTGTACATGCATCCACAAAGAACATTTCCACTATGAAATGCTCCAAAGAAAGGACAAATAAAGGAAAATGAGCACATGACAAAATAGAGCATAAAAGGGATCTACCAACTCTAGGGTTAGTATGATCATATGATAATATGTGAAATATTATGTCAAAATGAAATGTCATCATCCTCCAAAGGAAGTAGAACTACAAAACAATGGAAGAAAATCATGTAAGAGTTATGAATAAGAGCCTTTTTGGATAGGCATCATGGATATCAAAAAGAATACGTATCTATCATTTTGCATCATCCCAATTAGACAACATGGAGGCATATTTACAAACAGTGGCATAGGTACAACATAACATTTAATGATGTATAGAAGAAGAGAGATACAAATAGATGAATGCTTACAACATGGCAATTTCTTTATCACCTTTCCTAAACAAAGAAACAAGGATCATTTAAAGAAATCTAAACAAAATATATAACAAAAAAGGACATTACAAGGGAAGCACATTATGACAGGAAAATCCATAGAATCCACTACACATGAGGAACCAGTCAAGTGTATCAATTACCCCTATCTCGGTTGATAGTGTTTAGGGAAGGTGGGAAAATTGCAAGAGGATCAACATTAAGTATAGTAGATGGAACAATAGCTAGTCCCAAACAAGGACCATGTTGTGAAGATAGGCCACTGTGTTCATTACTAGGAATGATAGATAACTCTTGCAAAAGTATAGTTGGTAAATCATGATCAATATTAGTAGTATCATACATTTCATCACAATCACTAGCATGAATATAATTGTGAGTATCATGAACATCATCATCAAGAGTATCTTCATCACCAAGATTACTTTTAATAGAATCTAAGATACAAATAGCATTGTCATGTTTGTTCATTTTTACTTGGTTTAAATTCACTTCCTCCATAGGCTCAAGCATGTGTTGGTCAAAGGGAAGAGAAGTGTGAGGAGGTGTATGAGGTGAAGCAATATTTTAAGAAGCATGTTGATGGGCTCTAGAATGATGTTTTCAACGATGATCATGAGCATGATGGTTACATTTGGTCTCGCAATAAATGTGGTTTAGAATAGGATTAATTAACATCAGGTCCTTTTCTTCTTTAGAAGGAATAACTAAAGGAACCACACTAGGTTGATAGATGACAAGAAGAGGATGAATATAAGAAATAGTAGGTGGAATAGAAGCATATAAAGGAGGTATAGGTAGTGTATGAAGAAGTCCAAGTCTAGGATCATCCTTAGGTTTGCTAGGTTCACAAATATTTTTAATCTTGTAGGATTGGTATGATCCAAAGATATATTCAAGACAAGTTTGAGTTGGTTGAGGCATGAAAGGACAAAAGAAATCAAGTTCCAACAAGTCTCGAGGCATGGAAGGCTGGTAAAGACTATGGTTAACAATCATGACCTCTCTATTATGAGAAAATTTAATGAATTTATAAATAGGAGAAGCCATGGCTTTGATGGAGGTAATCCAAGGAAGACCAAGTTTAACTTGAAATTGATCAGAAGTGGGAATGACAATGAAAATAGTTTCTAAAGTCTTACCACCAACTTCCACGAGAAATGAAATGGAACCATGGGAAGGATAAAGGAAACCATTGCAAGTTTAAATCAAGACATCTTATTTATCATAAAAATATTTTTGCATTTTTTTACTAAAAATACGATCTTCAATCATCACATTCACCATGCAAGTGGGATCAACAAGGGTACCACATGAAGGAATGCCATTAATCCTAGTGACAATGTAGAGAGGATCATTGAGTGTTTTAAAATGTAATACTAAGGAGGAGGTTGACATTTAGTTTTAGCATGCTCAACTTGATTAAAAAAATGGTTGGCTTCAGTAACTTTCTCATCATAGTCAATGCACAGGGAAGAAGAAGGTTGATCAATAATATTGGTTGAATGAGATGGAAAAGGATTTATGTAGATTTGAAAATTTTGATTAGGAGGTGGAACTGATTTGTTTCCATTGTTTATATTAGTTTTTATAGATATAGCATTAGAATCAATAAGGTCTTGGATAACATTTTTCAATTGAAAACACTTTTTAGTATCATGATCGGGTTGACGATGGTATTAACATAAAACTTTGGGATCAAAGTATTTGGACTTAGGTTTGGATAGGTCAATTGTTTTGATAGGAGGAAGTGTTAATAGATTTGAATTCATTAACTTCATCACCACATTATGAAAAGATTCAAAAATATGAGTATAGGTACGAGAAGGTCTAAAAATAGATGAAAAATGAGCCACACCTTTGGATGTTGTTGCCACTTGTTCATCAACAGTCTTGGATGAATTGTTGATTTTGATGTAGTTTTTTGGTTTGTAAAATTTGTTGAAATTGGATGTGGAATCACTCTTATCAATAGAAACATGATTCATTGTAGTGTTTCTCTCAAATTGACTCACTTGAAGTTGATAATGATGAATCACTCTACAAACTTGTGAAAAGGGAGAGAACTCGGAAAGAAGAATCTTATCTCTAATGTCTTTTTGTAAATTAGTACTAAAAATGTGTTTTATATCAACATCAAGCACAAGATAAGAAATATGAGCATGCAAATGCTTAAATATGCCAATGAAATCCTTAATTTTTTCTTTAACACCTTAGTTACAATGCATTAAATTAGTCAAAGAAATTTTAGGACCAATTTTGTTTTGAAATTGTTGAATAAAATCATTAGCAAGCTTGTGGAAGGAATCAATGGAATAAGGAGGCAAAGAACAATATGATTGCAAGGATTTATCTCAAAAGGTTCTAGTAAACAACTTCCATGAACCTATGGTCATGAGATAAATTACTACACAAGGTTTGGAAAGTTTTGACATGAGTCACAGGATCACCCTTACCATTATAAGTGTCAAGATGAGGAATCTCAATACCTTGTGGGATAACAATTCAGATAGAAGACAAAGGAATAGCAATGTCACAAGTAGGAATGTTGAACTTTGATTGAGTCATAAAAGAGATTTGTTGTTGTAAAGAAGAAATAGTTTAAGCTAAGCTATTGATAGTGGAATCAGTAGAAATAATGGGAGAAAGAGAAACATGAAATGTGTTAGGAGTACTGTTAGAAATGGAAGGAGTGTTTAAAAATGAAAAAGGAACACTATGATAAGTAGGCATAGATGAAGGCAATAAAATACATGGCATGCTTAAAGGAATAGAAAGAATAATAGGATTAGGAAGACTCACATGTGTAGGATTGGAAGTTTGAATTGAAGTTTTTATGAGAGGTGGAGAATAAGCAGAGATACTAGGAATATAAGTAGAGATAGATAAAGAGGTTTCAACATTTGTAGTAGGTGGAATAAATCCTAAATCTTGAGCGCATTCCATAAGAGGTTTACCATTGGTGTCAATGAGATGAGAAATGCTACACAAGAGGTTAAGACCATGTTCATCATGGTGAATAAGTTTCCTTAAGCCTTCTACAATGGAAATAACGTGAGGATTATGGTTTTCTTGAGCTATCCGTTGTTCAAACTTTTCAAAGTCGTGAGTAAGTTTTGGACTTAGGAAGGAGGAAAAATTAATGTTTCATCTTCATCATGGGAATAATGAGAAGATATTTTCTTCATGATAAGATTTATATCATTATAATGCATGTTGGTCTCATCAAGATTCCTTGGAAAGAAGGGAGGTTCAAGAGAAAAGGAACCCATAAGTCTATGACTTATTCTAAATGAAATGTTATAGGTTGGACTCAAAGTGATGAAGCTTGTACAAGGTAATTAAAGAATAGAGAGATGAAAAGAAATTTGAAAGAAATGTGCAAATAAAGCAAATTTAACTACCAAATTTAAGCATATAATTATGAAATAGGAAAGAAAGGATCTAAATGCATACAATGTAGCACATATGTGAAATGCATACAAAGTAGATCTAAATATGTAATTGCAATGTAAAGGAGATCTAAAACCAAGATCAAAAGAGGAAATTTCATAATTTGGGCTCACCAAAATATGATATAAAGGTGAACCTACAAGCATACAAAGGGAATCTAACACCAAGATCAAAAGAGGAAATGTCATAAGTCAAGTTCACCAAAATGTGATATGGGAAATGGTCATCAAGGGTAGATCCCCACTTCCCATATAAATTAGAATAAAAAAACCATCCTTAGGCCAAATCTGATTAGCACAACCCAAAAGGGTGAAGGGGTGCTAATGCATGATCTAGCAAAAGCGATGATTTTGTGGATTTCTTGTACAAACATAAATGTATGTATATGAAATGTAAAAGTATGACAAACACTTATGCAATGATAAAAGAGATGATAAACAACAAGATAGAATATCATATATAATGTACCAAATTAAATTCCAAAGTAAAATATGAAGAACAAATTCACCTTGAGGGCTAGGAGAGGACAAGTGAACTTCAGATCTGGAACTGACTGTTAAAAACTTGTCACAATCAGGAATAATTTTAGATTTGTAACTTTGAGACTTATAACTCCTACCTATGAAATTTACAAACCCTTGGGATGATGTCGACTCAAGTTGACGTAGTCCCAAAAAGTCAACTTAGTCCTGGAAGGGTAAAAATTGATGAATTTTGTAAAGGATCAATCCCTAGTTCTAGAACTCTAAAAATATAGATCTATAAATTTGCCACCTGTTCCTACACACAAGAAAGAAAAAAAGGAAATTATTGTTTAAAAGGGCTTTCCTTGGTCAAGCCCCTATATAGGAATTAACCTTGAAAGGAAATAAGAAATGCATATAAAACAAGATAAATATATGTATTCACCTTGCTTTTAAAACCCTCGTGGATGGATGTTAGGATCTGATAAACCCATGAATATGTTTGTATGTTTGAGATGTGTTGTAGAATCAAGGATGTCCTTATGAATACAGTTGATCTACACTTGACAAATCCTAGATCTTGAATGAATGTATGCTTGGTCACTTCAATAAAGAGGAAGAAGGGTGGATGTGGATCTTCTTGCTTGCTTATGAATTCCTCTACTTGGCCATCATGGAAGAGAGAAACTTGCATCAAATGAGAGAATATTTCCTTTGAATAGATCTTGAAATGGAATAAGACTTGGAGATCTTGAATTGGGATGCTTGCCTTCAACCTTCAATCCAAAAGAGCTTGATTCCACTTGAAATCACCAAAAGTTGCTTGCACGTAGACTTGATTTCTTGAATAAGAGTGGATTTCAAAGTAATGGATGTCAAAATGAGTAGCTTTCATCTCCTTTAATACTCATTTTGGGGTCCAAAATTGATAGACCGACCACAATTAAGATCAAAAAATGAAACACCCCCACATTGGACCTAGAGCCCATTAAAAATTAACCCCCAAGGACATGGTCAACTTGGTTCAATCTTGTCCAAGATTAGGTCGAATTCGACCTAGTCCCAAAGATGAAAATTTTTAAATGGTCTTCAAGATTCAAGAAGTGTGAAGATTTTTGAGGAGGGAGGAAAAAAGGAGTAGAAAATCAAGCATAAACACATTTGGATCTTGGAGATCACTTAAATGGTGCTTAATAGGTCCTAAAGATTCCATGAATAAATAGTTGCTAACTTTTTAGGAAGGTACACTTATATATTCACAATAATAATTCTGATCAGCTACACGTCAACTCAAGAATACTTAGAAAAGTATTCAAATGTGTATAAGATGTCAACAAAACTTGAATACAAATTCTAATTTAGAACAAAATAATTGATTGTAGGTTACCACATATGTTAGCCAAACTTCTTGGATCACAAACATAATCACCAAAACTACTCCATCAAATCTGTGTAAGGATCAACTACACAAGTCAGTTGTTCTGCACTATAAAAACAAAAAATTAATACATAGATGCTTCTAACTTGCACACCAATTATAATCGAACACAAAAAATCTATAATTGGGTAGTATAGTCATCCATAAACCTTCCCTTATATCTACAACACAAAATGTTAATCTAAAAATAAGTACCGACCAAAATATTGAACACTTCCATATGCTTTGTTCGCATCTTGCCAAACTAGAACAGATCTTCAATCTAACTTTTGGTATGTTCAAATAATATAATGTGGATGGGTAAACTAACTTGCTTTTCCATAAATGACAATACCAAATAACCTATGCAATGTCTCTTGCCAACAATATCCCCCTTCGGAATTGATGGAAAAACTTGGTGAAAAATGACTAACTGTTGAAATTAGTACCACATATGTATACACTTCAAAAATAAAAAATTTGCAACTCCCCCTGAGATGAATACAACCCTACACTCCCATGTTAGATTTTTCATTTCCTTATACTACCTCTTTAACATCAATGGAAAAGTCATGGATCCACATACAAATATCTTATAAACAAACTACATATGTACAAAAAGACTCCTCTAACTGACATGAACTTAAATATATCTATAAAAATGTTCTTCATTAACTTCAAATCATTGTCCCAACCTTTCTTAAGATACTATAAAATTTAAATGTGATTATTGAAGATATATGCTTTCATTTTTTCTATTCAAAGGTCTAAGGGATCAATGGTGACCATGGCATCTTTGGCCTCATTTAAAGCAATGAACATTTTTTCCAAATTTGGAGCAATTAGACTCCAAATTTCACCAACTCTACCAATAATATTATCCCTTTCATGCATCAAACTATTGATTTTGTCAAGCAAAGATATTACTTGGTCTTCTTGACTAGTTGCAAAAATAGTTAAGGTATCAAAGGACTGAGAAATATATGCTAACTGCTTCTCATTCTCCTTTATCTTCTTCTTAATATCCTCAACAAATTTAGAAAATGATAAACAAGATTTATATATATTGCCACCTTTAGATAAGGCATTTTGAATACTCTTTACACAAGTATCCAAAAATATCATATCATTGGCAATCATTTCCTTCAACGTACCGAATATATTAGAATCAAATTTAATTTGAACCTTTATCTCATCTAAACTCTCTAAAGACTCAAAGTGAGTACTTATAGAATTTATAATCTCTTCAGCTATCTGGAGGGGGAATTAGATGTGTCCTTGACAAATGTAGGCATTATCTTTTCTAGGACATCAGATGCAAGACCCAGCAGCTCATTGTCCTTCATGTGAAATCTAAGGATCTCCTCTCTTGCCTTGTCTTGTACAAATTATGCAAGTTTCAATTTATGTATATGAGAAAGAGTGGCCAAAATAATAGCCCCTTGAGTAATTTCATGATCATCCAATTCCAGGCTATCTTTCTCTAGCAACTCTTTCACTTCCCCTACATTGTCTCTTGCTTCAATTTTTATCTTAGGCTCCTTCTCCTCAATCACCTTCTCTACTTCTTCTTTTCCTTTATTCATCTCTCCTTCAATTTCACCTTCCTAAGAAATAGAAACAATGACTTCAACTTGTTCAACTTCCAAAATAGATGTATCATTTCCACCTTGGGCTTCTGCTATGACAAAATAAAAAAAATTCTCTTCCAAGATTGACTTCAAAATCTTCTCTATCTCTTTTACAACTTCATATGTTTGTCCAATCATTAGCTTATTTATTCTTGATTTGATCCTAAAAAATTTCTTGGTCTTTTTGAGTATTTGATTCATTTCTTCTAGGACATAGACTGGTCAACACTTGCTCTTTCAATCTTTCATCCTCAGCCTTAGCGTTTACTCTTCTCATTTTCAAATGATGATATAAACTTTTTGGAATCTTAATAATTTCAACAAGATCCCTATGGAATGTATTCAAATATTTAATATTGGCTTCTTCAAGTACTCTTTGTTGATGTTAGCGGTGAGAGTTGCCTCCTAATTTGAAATTAATTATAAGTCTTTGGAAGTTGACTCAAGTGGTGTGTTGGTTCACCTAATTAATATATATTTTATTTTTATTAATGTCAAATCTTAAAGTCACCTCACTTTGAAAGAGACTGGCCCTTCAATGAAAAGCTACATCTAAGGATATATATTCAAATCAATTTCCTCCTTATTGATATTGTTATAGATTTTGATCCAGTGTAATTTACAACTTCTAAAAGATCAAATATTCAAATGCTCAACTTATTGCACAAGGTTAAAAATGAGCACATAAACAACAAGGTATCTGAGCAAGTTCTCCTTCCAGTCTATGAGGTTTTGAAGTTCACATTTGTGAAAAATTTGGAAGTCTATGTTGGAGATAAATTTCAAGCTTCTGGTAGTTTGGATCTGTTAATCAAAGAATGAATGATATTTTATTCAGAATAAAATAGAGGTTTTATCAAGAAAGAGTGGTATAATATTAGTGGAATTTGTATGTTTGGTCTATGATATATTTTCATGATTTTTACTAATGCGGTGAATGCCAAATAAAGGATTTATTTATTGAAGAGTTTTGAAGTTTATTTTGTCATAATATAATATCTTTATCTTAGTGGTTGGTCTTATTTCCTGAGAAGTTATTTTATATCATTTGGAGGATATATTATACTATGATCATTTTAATATTTGAAGGCTTCATATATTGGAGTTCATGGATCCCAATTAAGTGGAGGATTAAGATTTTTTGGCTGGTTCAAAAGTATCGTAGGAAGAAGTTAATTGAAAGGAAATATTCAATTTATCAAGCTCAGTACTTTGCTCCATCGAAACTATATCATAGTGGTTGGGTGATTAATATTTATGGAATAATCCTTGGTATGATTTATTTAGTTAAGAAAATATTAACATTATCATGGAAAATATTAACATTTAATATTTTGATAAATATTTTTAATGGCCTTCTAACTTTCTATGGTTTGGTTTTTCCATGAGAAGACAATATAGGCCGTATTAAATATTTATATATATCAAACATTAAAAAATCACAAGGTGACTTGGTAGGTATATAAATAAATATAACCCCCCTTTGTGCACAGGAAGATATTATAAGTCTGATGATTTGCACTTGAGCTATAGTTGGCGAGTAAGGTTCTTAAATGAATATTGTTGAGCGTATGGATTATGTTTTCCCATGTAAAGTTTGAAAATGAAATATTGTAATGTTTCAATAATGTTTGGGGAAATATTGTGAATGTTTGGTCATTGTTGTTCATCACCATGAGGCACTCTTTGGCAGCGTGAACTCAATCTCCTAAAAATTTTGTGGTAGTTCGTGGATACTTCAAAAGGCAATATATTAAGGTTTTGATAAAATATTGGCAATATATTTAAGCTAGAGACTTCATTGATGAATATTGATTGAGATAAATATCTCCATCACGAGGTGATATAAGATTATCAGCTATACATTACAACCTGGAAAATAAATATAAAAATAAAAGAAAATAAGGTTTATACTTTTGGGATTCTATTTATTGTGAATAATATCTCATGATGTGAACCTATTTCTTGATGCAAGTGAAAGGTAATATTGCCATCACTCTTCATTAGCAGAACAACTCCAGTTTGGTTTCATCATAAGTTTCATATTAGGAGTCATGTGTGATTGAGACATAATTTTGGGTACTGTTCTATCTTTCTTTCGAGATATGGGTGCTCACTTTGCAGTAGTTCTAAGAATATCTAAGTGACTTTATGATTTAACAAATAGATTTCCCTTCTTTATGTTAGCTCTTAGCCATGGTATATTTGGAAGATTTTAGGCCACATCTTGGACTATTCCACATATATTCTAAAGACGTCCAATTCTACAATTCCCTTTAATGATTAGTGAAGACTAAGAAATTTAGTTGGAAGGTCTTTTGGACCCATATATTGTTCCTTAAAAACTCATTACATTAACTTCAGAAAACTTACATATAGAGAGTTGTTTCTCTTGGTTGAGTACCTATACACAAGTGCGTGGAGTTTCATTCTTTGCATTTTACTATGAAATCTTGTGCCTATAGTTTGATCTGAATATATGGGTTAAAATACAAAAATTAAAGTGTTTGGAAGAGGCCTCTATCTGTATATAGAGAGGATTATCAATTCAGAAAAAATATTCCTATATCCATGGAGTGAATGGCAGATACATTTACATGAGGATTTTGTATTCTTTGCACTAGTACAAAAACAACAATATATGAGTAAATAAACTACTAAAAATTATAGATAAATGACTAAACTTAGTCACGTGACCATTAGTAGTTTATTTCTGGACATTTATCTTGCGACCAAATTTATGACTAAACTATTTTAGTCATTGATTTGGTCATTATTTTGGTCATTGATTTAGTCATTCTAGTGATTTATTTAGTCATTAATTTAGTCATATATTTAGTCATTAATTTAGTCATATATTTAGTCATTAATTTAGTCATATATTTAGTCATTAATTTAGTCATTAGTTTAGTCATATATTTAGTCCTTAATTTAGTCATATTAGGGCATGATGGAATCGAACCACCATCCTCTTGCTCGTAAAGCAAGTGCTCTCCCATTGAGCTAGTACCCTTTAAATTGTGGCATGATGCAAAATGTAAATAATTTTGTGTTACAACATTTTAAAGGCTTCTCTAAGGTATGGTGATCATATGAAGGCCATAACAAAATGAAAAGATTGGGTATTTGGATAAAACCATTGGGAAGATTTTTTTCTGGCCTTTTGTAATGGATTTCACTTTGCAAAAAATATATGCTCTAAAGTTTATTTTGATTTGTCCAACTGAAAATATGTTTTTTGTAATTTTTATCCCACTGATTGTAGCTTGATTTTTGTTGTTTTATCTATTGAAACTATGGCACTTTTTAATGGTTGAGCATTGGATTTTCTTATGTATAGAAACAACAAAAAATCTATTAAGTATGAGCTAGTGTCTCTACCTTAACTAAGAAACAAGAAAAGTGGAAAAATGGTGATTAAGAAAGTAAGCAATAATGTCAATCTTTAAGAATGGCTACATGTATGTAACTTTTAACAAGATAAAAAATACAATAAACTGGTCAAAGTATAAAAATTCCATATCATCTATATATTATTCTATCCATAAGGTAGTCTCAGACAGAGAAAGTCAAATCATTATTAGAACTAAATTGATTATAGTGTTTTGAAAGGAAATATTCTTGTCCAAATTTTTAGAATGAAATTCAAGCCATAATAACAAATTTTCATACAAGTGCATTAAATGTCTACCTCTCCTCATCCTTAACTGGTAAGATAGTTGTTATCTAGGATAGTACCATATCTTTTGATTGATGAAGAGGATTTGAAAAGAGGAGATAACAATAGGACCTAATTAGGAAAGGTTGAGTTATGTGATACTTCAATGGGTACTTGATTAGTTGGCACATTGACAAGGTAATGAGTTTTTTATCTATGTAAGAAGAAATAATGGAAATGTAGGCTTAACCGAGCAAAAGTGAAGAAATCTAGTTTAAGTCAAGTGATGTTTGTGTAGACCGAGCGCTAGTCTATGCTGAGTAAATCTAGTGTTGACCGAACATCAGTAATTATTGAGTGACAGGAAATTACCGAGCAAAGACAGTGTTTTCTAAGGAAGATAGTTTGTAGAGATGACTAAGACACGCAATTATGACCGAGGAGATGAACACAGTATTGACCGAGTGTTAGTAATTTACATTTGAAGAAAGAATTGAGAATCCCAGCTGACATAGTTGAATTCTTGGGATATGTAAAACATGTTGACATTATTAATGAATTTTATGGAGCATTTAATGCATGGTAAATCATTTTCTTATGGATTCAAAGAGAAGTTTGGAGATGTATCTAGAAGGAAAAAATGAAGAACATAATGATGGAAGGATTTGATGAATCTGATCTAAACCTAAGATCTACAAAGGAGATTAAGCGGTAAAAGATTGATCTACCTGATTGAAGAGGTATAAAGGAAAACCTAATTGTGAGGTTATAGAGTATGAAGAAGAGGTTGATGTTATTGACTGATAAGTCTAAGTAGAAGGCTGGAGGTGAAATTGTGAAAGAGCTTAATAGAGTTGTGATTGCTTGAAGTGAATTTCGAGCAGATCAGAGATGGAGATGGAAATGGAGATCAGTTAGTAAATTAACATATATGTGCAAAGTGGATCTATATTTTCAAAGTGAGTTGTATGTTTTTCAGATCAGAAACGACTGTTAATTTCTAACAATTTTATCAGTCTAAATCCTTTAATCAAGGTTGACCTAATAGTCATTGTATAAATCCTTTAATCAAGATGGCATTCTAATGGAATGTTCTTAAGTCCTCTAACAAGGCCACTTTTGATAGAGTGTTTTAAATCCTTTAACAGGGTCACACCTAACAATGTGTATGTAAACCTTTAACAGGGTTGGCTTTTCACAAAGCTCACTTCAAAAGAGTGAAAATCAGTAGCATGTTACAAAGTGGTTTTTTCCAAATTGGGTTTCCACTATAAATCCTGGTGTTATACTTGTGTGAATGATTTTTATGTGGATATTGTATCAAAATAAGCTTTATCAAAATAATTAACAAGTAGATTATATACATACCTTATACACATCACTTAATGTCAAAAACCCAGATCCCCTATGTTGAAAAGAATCAGTAAATTGTTAATAAAGAGACACTTCTTATATCATAAGCATCACCAAATACATAGCCTCCAAAATAATTAAAAGATGATACATCTTTCTAAAAGGCAAATTAAGTTACAAAATAAAGCACAAATTAACTTTTTAATATACTGAACACTAACACCTTTCTTAAGCTAAGTTACACTTTTTAAGGTTGACATATTTTCCTTGAATATGATCTTAAATAGAAGCAACCTAAAATAATTAGTTCCTATGATTATATTAACATTTATTAATACTGACTTGGATAATGAAATATGGTTTTAAAAATGTGACATGAATTAATCATCTAAAATTTTGTTTAAGAAAAAGTTGATTATGAAAGTTCATAAATGAACAATCATTTACAATAAACTGAACTGAGTGAGATAGTTCCACTCATGAATGGAAATTAGCCATAAATATATCAATCAACTCAAGTTTCATCTTGATGAAATATATGGTTAAAACATTTTTCAAAAGATAAGATCTATATAAATAATTCTTTATAGATAGATAGATGAGAACACGAGTATAGAAAATAGACAATCAAGGGAACGGATCTAAGCTTTTGCTAAATAACCCCAAGTACAAGAAAATATATTGTTGTTTATGATGAACTACAACTGATTGAATACCTAAATGACTTGAAGATCTGATCACCAAGTACTAGATTGATATGTAAGATAATTGAATCAGTCATTATGTTGTCATTGATGTCAACTAGTTTTGACAGTACTTATCATGTTGGTTGCAAACATCTAAACATTTGTAAAGTGGAGAGAAAAGATGAAGAATTGAGATATCTACATAGAGGGAGATGGATATGATAGATGAGGATAAGGAATATCTTGGGTGACTTATTGATGAGTCTATGACTTCATACTGTTGACTTGATTATGTTGCATTAATCTTTGATGAAGAAGGAAGCAAAATGTACAAAGCAATGTGGTCGGTAAATGAAGCACTTCAGTATACATTGAGCCAGTGTAGTGTATACCGAGCGATAGTATTAATTGAGCTTGTGTTTGCCAACGCATTTCTTTGTTAACCGAGTATGGATGAAAGTATTAAATGCTTAAGTTTAGCTGACAGAAATTGATGAGCTGGAAATTGTTATGATTTTGAGATTAAGGATAAAGTCTTTTATGAGATCCATAGCTAAAAAAATTCCAAGAAGATCTAAAAGATGGAATTGAAATGAGTTACTGACACAACCACCGAGGAAGGTTTAAGCAACAAAATCAATGAAGGAGAATAAGCAACAAAATTTGATGGATGATAATAAAATAGTTTACTTGTCTATATAAGAGATATGAGTTTCATTATTAAAACTATGTCAAAAGAAAGAAGACTGCAGAGATTTTGCATGAACACAGTTTCATGTATGCCTGATCAGACTGATTGAAGGAAAACCGGACTGCAGAACAGTACCGAGCGTCAAAGAGCTATTACCGAGGGACAGTAAGTTAATGAATGTTGAAGAAGTGAATTGATATATTGATCAGAGGATTTGTATGGACTTAGAATAGATCTGAACATCTACAAGTTGAGTTGTATTATAATTAGATTAACTACTATTTCAGTTTAACCATTGATACAAAAAATCTCTTAACCAAATGGACTTAACCATCTTATGTTATGCCCCTATGTCATTCAATGAATGTACATTGTTATCCTATTAACCCCATAGTGAATGTTGGTTGAATGATAACTATCATTCTTATATCCTCTAACAAGGTCACACCTAACAGTGTGTTTGTAACCTTTAACAAGGTTGGCTCTTCACCGAACTCACTTCAAAAGAGTGAAAATTATTTTGGGTTACCGGTCCCAGGTGGTTTTTCCCTTAATAGGGCTTCCATATTAAATCATTGTGTTATGTGTTTCTATGATGATTGCTTCATTTTCATACTTTACATACTGCATATTTGATTTGGTCAGTAATCACAGTAAGCTAATAGACTGGTAATCGGTAAATGCACAGACAGTATAATAGTTTTTGTTATCTAGCTGCAGAATTTGTTGAGATTGCATCTTTGCATTTTGGACTGTAGGATAACTGAGCTAACTGATTCACCCCCCCCCCCCTCTCAATTATTCTAACAATTGGTATTAGAGCACTGGTTTCTTGGAACAGAGTTTTAAGGGCTTCAACAAAAAGATTGCAAGATGTATAAGAGGGAAGTGTCGAAGCTTAACAAGGACAACTTTATTATATGACAAAGTTGGATGAAACTTCACATATCTAGAATTGGTGATTCTGCTATTACCCTACTTGAGAATGGCTACTTAGCACCGTCTACAGGATATTTGACTCTTTATCAACTGAAAGACAAACATGAACATAATATTACTATGATAGAGATTGTTGTTGCTCTATCTGATGCTGAATTTGAAGATATTAAGAATTGCACTACTGCAAATGAAATGTGGGATAAACTTTCTCAAGTTTATGGTGGTGATGAAAATGTGAAAAGAGCCATAGCTGAAAGCCTAAGAGGTAGATTTGATGATATGAAAATGAAGGAAGGAGAAAACATAGTACAATATACAAATTGAATAAAGGAGGTAGTCAATGCTATCAGAGGATCTAGTGGTGTCATTGATGAAGACACAGTGGTAAGTAAAATTCTAAGAACCTTATTGCCTGCTTATGCAATTAGAATATCTACAATACATGAAATGAGGTCTGCTCCTGGTAGCACTCTTACTCTTGATAGTTTGATTGGTAAGCTAAAAACTTTTGAGCTAAACAATTTTGATAATAGTGTTGTACCATCTGTTGAGTCTGCTTTTATGTCTTCTCTGAAGATCGGTAAATCTAGCAATAGACATAATGACAGTGATAGTAATACTAATGATGAGCTTCATGAACTTGAAGCTCTTATGGCCTAGGGACTACTTAAAGTTAAAGGTAAATATAAGGGTAAATTACCTTTAGCATGTTTTAACTGCAAAGAAGTTGGCCATATTGTTTCTAGATGCCTGAATAGGAGAGAATAAGATAGAAATAAAGATCGATCTGGTGAAGGAATCTATGGAAGGAGAAACAATAGAAGTTACCAACACTACAACAGAGACAACCAAGATTACAGAGATAAGGGCAAAAAGGTATGTTACTTTGCTGAAGAGAATGATATTGATACTGACACAGATGATGATGTTGAAGTTGTATTTGTTGCAATGAAGGATGATTCTGAGGAAGAAGAAAGGTATGTAGAGATAGCACTCATTTCTAAAGTTAGTAAAAATGACACATGGATAATTGATAGTGGTTTTACACATCACATGACTGGTGATGAAGAAAATTTTGATCATCTTGAGCACTATAATGGAGGATTAGTAAGAATGGGCAATGATACACCTTGTATGGTTAAAGGAAAAGGATCTTTATTGATAAATGATAAAATCAAATGTGATAATGCTTATTGGGTAAAAGGACTAAATTACAATTTGCTAAGTGTGGCACAGCTTAACAACTCAGGTCACCGAGTAACTTTTGAAAGTAAAAAGGTAAAGATATTTGATGAAAGTGGAAAGCTTGTCAGAATAGGAGGACAATAAAAAGGTAACTTATTTTATCTTGATAATGCTGAGACTTCTTGTTTGATGGTAAAAATTAAGGATGCATGGTTATGGCATAAAATTTTATGTCATGTAAATTTTGATAACATGATTAAGATCAATAGAAAGAAAGAGGTTAGAGGTCTACCCAACCTAACATGGCCTGATCATGTTATGTGTCATGAATGTCAAAAAGGGAAAATGACAAAATTTAGTTTTAAGAGTAAAGACTATTCAACAAAAATAATCATGGACTTAGTTCACACTGACCTATGTGGTCCCATGAGAACTCAGAGCTACTATGGAGATAGATATTTTATTCTATTTATTGATGACTACACTAGATTGATGACTGTCATGTTTTTAAAAGAGAAATCTGAGGCATTTAAGATGTTTAAATGGTACAAAGAAAAAGTAGAGAAAGAAAATGGGAAAGAACTGAAATGCTTGAGATTTGACAGAGGTGGTGAGTTTATTTCTGATGAATTCACTAACTATTGTAATGAGCATGGTATAAAAAGATAGGTTTCTGCCCCTGAAACACCGCAACAGAATGGGATTACTGAGAGGAGAAATAGATAAATTGTTGATTGTCCGAGGACACTAATGATAGAAAGGAATTTTGTACAAGTATATTGGAGAGAGGTAGTTATCATAGTTGCATATGTTCTGAACCAAGTACAATTGAAGAAAGACACAAACAAAACACCCTACAAGTTATGGTTTGGTTACAAACTGAGTGTAAGTTACTTCAGAATTTTTGGTAGCAAATGTTTTATTCTAAAAGATGATAGGAACGGGAAATTTGACTCTAAAGGGGATGAGGGAATGTTTCTTAGATATTCTACTAAAAGCAAAGCTTACAAGTGTCTGAATAAAGTTACTAATAAGATGATTGAAAGTTCTAATGTCAGAGTTGATGAATTTGCTGATAAAAATGATGAAGAAAGCACTAAGGAGCTAGAAGACTATGGTAGATTCACTTATATTAAGCATCTAGAGAACCTATTGAAGCCACAAGCTGAGTCAACCAAGCATCAGGAAGATAACACTGAGGAACAACAAAGGGAAATTAAGGATCAGGAAGAGGCAACTGAGAAAGGAAATGAACCTGAACAGGATGAACAAAAAAGGAGAGATCAAGTACTGGCAAGATTTTTCAAAAGACATCATCCTAAAAACCAAATAATTGGAGATAAGCAAGCTGGAATGTAGAGTAGAAGTAAGTTGAGATAGAATACATGCTTAGTTTGTGAGTTTGAACTGAAGAATGTTAAGGTTGCACTTGAGAATGATGAATGGATAAATGCTATGAATGAAGAGATAGAACAAATTGAGAAAAACAAGACATGGACTTTAGTACCTAGATCGAAAGATAAGAATGTTATCAATACTAAATGGATTTTCACAAATAAGCTGAATGAGAATGGAGAGGTTACAAGGAACAAAGCTAGACTTGTTTGCAAGGGATATGCACAGGAAGAAGGTATTGATTATGGTGAAACTTTTGTAGCTGTTGCTAGACTAGAAGGAGTTTGCATGTTACTTGCATATGCTACACATAAGAACTTTAAGGTATATCAAATTGATGTTAAGTCTACTTTTCTGAATGGAATACTAGAAGAGGAGGTCTACATAGAACAACCAGAAGGGTTTGTTGATCCAAATTAGAAAGACATGGTATGTAGAATACACAAAGCTTTATATGGTTTAAAGCAAGCGCCTAGAGCCTGGTATGAAAGGTTGCATACTTATCTTTTAAGTATTGGTTTTGTAAGAACTAGTGAAAACAACAATTAGTACATGAAAGGAGGATCTGATGATACTATTTTGATTGTTGAAATATTTGTGGATGATATAATATTTGGAGGAAAAGATCATATATGTAAATCATTTGCTGATGATATGAGAAAAGAATTTGGAATGTCTATGTTTGGAGAGATTAAATTCTTTCTAGGCTTGCAAGTTATTCAATAGAATGATGGAATTTTCATCACACAATCCAAGTACATAAAGGAAGTATTAAGAACATTTGGCATGGAAGATGCTAAACCAGTTAGAATACTGATGGTCACAGGCTGCAAATTGACTAAAGATGATGAATCTACAAAGGTAAACCAGACATTGTACCGATCTATGATTGGTAAATTGATGTATTTAGTACATAGTAGGCTAGATATTGCACATGCAGTGGGGACTGTTGCTAGATTTTTTGCCAATCCAAAGGATTCACATATGGTTGAAGTAAAAATAATCCTGAGATACCTTAAGAAAATAGAGGACTATGGATTATGGTATCCTAAGGAGGGAAAATTTGAACTAAGAGTGCATACCGATGCTGACTGGGCTGGAAATGTAGATGACAAAAAAAGTACAACTGAAGGAGCATTTTTCTTTGGTGAGAGACTTGTTACTTGGATAAGTAAGAAACAGCCTTGCATTTCTCAATCAATAGCCAAAGCAGAGTATGTTGTTGCTGCTACAAATTGTTCAAACATTTCTTATATCAAATAAGTGTTGGAAGGGATAAATGAGGTAATCAATGAGCCGGTGATTATATGTTGTGACAACACTAGTGCAATAAATATATCTAAGAATCCTGTAATGCATTCAAAGACAAAGCATATTTCTATTTAGTATCACTACTTAAGAGAACAAGTACAAGAGAAGTGAGTCAAATTAGAATATGTTACATCAAAGGAGAAACTTGCTGATATTTTTACCAAGCCTCTACCGAAGGACACTTTTGAATACTTGAGGACTAGACTTGGGGTCCGTCCCCTATCTACCGGTCACTAATATGATCTGGAGGTTGCATTAGCCTAATCTTATTAAAAGATCATTCATGTTGATGCAACATAGCTCACACTTTGTATAATGTCTAAAGTTGTGAAAGATTTGAGGAACAATTGGCATATCAATATACCGAGATACATTGTATGCACCAAACAATAGTGAGTTACTTCACTATTACAGAGCTATATGTTTTATGTTTTTCTTTGGCATTGTTGTCAAAGGGAAAGATAAATAATATGATGAGAAAAGAGATCATTGGGATATTTATCTAAGGGAGAGATAATCTAAGAAAGTCAAGGAGAGTTTTTTTTTTAAGATTTGTTACAGAAGAACAGAAGGAATTTGAGAGCTGAAAAGATCAAAGCTACAGAAGACGGTCTACACTTGTAATGTTGTTATGTAACGTAGTGATTGAACATATTAAATATCAAGCTAGGGAGAGATTACCGAGCTACAACATTTACTTACATAGTTGTAGAATACATGTTTGGTATGCGCATGGCATATTTCATATTGCTTGTGTTGCCATCAATGCCAAAGGGAGAGATTGATGAACTAAAACTGATTGAATACCTGAATGACTTGAAGATTAGTGATTAGAGATCATCGAGTACTAGATTGATATGTAAGATAATTGAATTAGTCATTATGTTGTCATTGATGTCAACTAGTTTTGACAGTACTTATCATGTTGGTTGCAAACATCTAAAATCTGTAAAGTGGAGAGAAAAGATGAAGAATTGAGATATCTACATAGATGGAGATGGATATGATAAATGAGGATAAGGAATACCTTGGGTAACTTACTAATGAGTCTATGACTTCATACTGTTGACTTGATTATGTTGCATTAATCTTTGATGAAGAAGGAAGAAAAATGTACAAAGCAGTGTGGTTGGTAAATGAAGCACTTCAGTATACATTGAGCTAGTGTAGTGTATACTGAGAGACAGTATTAACTGAGCTTGTGTTCACCAATGCATTTCTTTGTTAACCGAGTATGGATGAAAGTATTAAATGCTTAATTTTAGCCGACATAAATTGATGAGCTGGAAATTGTTATGATTTTGAGATTAAGGATAAAGTTTGTTATGAGATCCACGACTGAAAAAATTTAGAGAAGATCTAAAGGATGGAATTGAAACGAGTTACTAACACAACCATTGAGGAAGGTTTAAGTGGCAAAATCAATGAAGGAGAATAAGTGGAAAAATCTAATGGATGATAATAAAATGATTTACTTGTCTATATAAGAGATATGAGTTTCATTATTGAAACTATGCCAGAAGAAAGAAGACTACAGAGATTTTGTGTGAACACAGTTTCATGTATGCTTGATCAGACTGGTTGAAAGAACCAAATTGTAGAACAGTACCAAGCGTCAGAGAGCTATTACCGAGGGACAGTAAGTTAATGAATGTTGAAGAAGTGAATTGATATATTGATCAGAGGATTTGTATGGGCTTAGAATAGATCTGAACATCTACAAGTTGAGTTGTATTGTAATTAGATCAACTACTATTTTAGTTTAACCATTGATACATAAAATCTCTTAACCAAGTGGACTTAACCATCTTATGTTATGCTCCTATGTCATTTAATGAATGTACATTGTTATCCTATCGACCCCATAGTGAATGCTAGTTGAATGATAATTGTTAGTCTTAAATCCTCTAACAAGGTCACACCTAACAGTGTGTTTGTAACCTTTAACAGGGTTGGCTCTTCACCGAGCTCACTTCAAAAGAGTGAAAATTATTTTGGGTTACCGGTCCCAAGTGGTTTTTCCCTTAATAGGGTTTCTACATTAAATCATTGTGTTATGTGTTTCTATGATGATTTCTTCATTTTCATACTTTACATACTGCATATTTGATTTGGTCGGTAATCATAGTAAGCTAATAGACTGGTAATCGGTAAATGCACATATAGTATAATAGTTTTTGTTACTGAGCTACAGAATTTGTTGAGATTGTTTAAAGTTTTACATCTTTGCATTTGGGACTGTAGGATAACTGAACTAACTGATTCACCCCCCCTCTCAGTTATTTTAATAGTTTACTTACTGATTTCTTTGTGTACAAAAATGGAAGATAGTAGAAAAATATATTTGAAGAGTTCAAATTCCTAATATCAAGAACCAAAGAATTTAATAACTGTACACTAAACTCAAATTATGGTACCATCGTTGAGCCAAACTCAGAAAAAATAGTTTTATAAGTTCTTCAAATACATATATATTCTATAGGTCTAGATAAAATGACATATGGTATCATGATTATCATCTTCTAAAACCAAATCAACATCCCTGGCTATGGCATGTTGAAAATTTTGTGTACTGATTGATAGTTCACTATAACTACGAGTTCAAATTTTAATACACATGTAGAAAATCATGGTAGAGTGGAGAGGCAAAAATCCCTAGTTTGCTTGCAAAGATGAAGTAATAGAACATTCGTTGAAAAAAAATAGCATTTTTTTACCATGAACAACAAGATTTCCTTGTGTGAATGCCAAATCATATGATGAACATCATATTGCAAGAGAAAATGCCAAAACTATTACAAAAAAACACTAAAGGGAAAGAAAAGAGCAACATTTTCTAGTTATGAATAATAGATTTCATAGAAAGGGGCAAATTGCAAAAGAAAGAAAAGGTTTCTCTACAATAAAAATAACAGATATAAGGAAAGAAGTTGTGGTTTTTAATGAAAGAGACACAAAACAATGATAGAGTAGATCTTCATCCAAAGGGTAGAAGATTGTTTGCATTTTGGGTATTCATGCTTGTCAAAGATATATTTAATGATTTTAATCATAAGAGAGAGATATTCACTATAGAAGATTAGATATATACACTATTTAAGAGTTTTACAAGGTTACATTGGATGTAGCATTAAAACCCTCTGCATTAGGAAACGATACCTATCATGCATAAGGGGAAAAAGTAAGAGCATGATTAGAACATAACAAAAAAGATGAATGATAGTGAATATCATGAAACTTGTTAGAGTGGTGGTCATGAATATACAGTGAAAAGAATCAATAAAGAGAGAAAATAAGCATTTATCATGATAATCATATCACAAATTGTTATTATATGAAAAAAATTGGACCTTACAAGTGTGAAGAGTAAATATTCATAATGATGTGGCATCAAAAAAATAATAGCATGGTTGTCTAAAACAATGAGATGAAGTGTCAAATATGAACATGTAAGGTTAATAACAGTGCTATAAGAGCATGCTACAACCAAAAATAGAGATACTCAAGTAAAAATGCATATGTAATCAATTAAAGGTACAAAATACAAATACAAGGAATAATGGAAATAATAGTTCCCAATATTTAAATGCAATGTTTTTTGTGAAATATGGATCATTAATGCATTAAAATAGTGATAAAATGCCAAGAAATAGTGAATTGTGAAGATGAAAGGTGCAGATCTAATATCAATGACAATTATTTCTCCCATATGCATGCCAAATATAGTGATTTAAGTTGGAAATGATAGGTTTGAAGTAGACCAACACCCCTTGAACAACATAAAGATAGTGGTGTGAAGAATATAGAAAAACTATGAATGAATATGTCAAAACATCAAAAGGAAAGTGAGAACAAATATATAATATATAAATAATAGTGATCAAAAGGTCAAAAACACAGTTAAAACATTATTATAAGGCCAAAGAAACAATGACAATGAATGCTGAAGGAATTATATTCCATGATGTGTAAGAGCAGTGACACTCACTGATTGCATATTGATCACATGATGAAATGACAATGTTACAATAAGAAATGATAACAAATGTTCAACATGACAAGTAATAATGTGACAACCAACAATGGTTTAGAAAGGGATAATAGTGATTAGTAGTGATAGATTTGGATAGGATGTAGTTTCTATTTCAAATTAGTTTCATTTCTTTCTTAACTAGATGCAGTTGTTTAGAAGATGATCAAGGTCATTAATTATGATTTGTCTATGGCTTCTTAGGTTCAAATTTTGATGACTCGCATGTTTCAAATGTTCCTTGACCAGTGTAACCAAGATCGGCAGGGTCTTTGTTTCTTCTTTGTCTCTTCAATTATTCATCAATATTTTCATGCTTTCATTGTATTGTTTCAGTTTTTCATTTGCTTCTTTCTCAGATTTCAATTCATTCTTCATTTTCTCATTCTCTTCTCTGAGTCTTTCATTTTTACTTATAACTTGCAGATTTTCTTCAATGGTATCCTACATTTGGCTTCTATACAAAGTATATTCCTATCTTAATCTATAGAGTTCTTCATCTCTTACCTTTAGAGCATCCTCAACAACTTTCTTAGCATTTTCAATTGTTCTCTTTCCTTTAAGATCTTCACACATCCTGAAAGATTGACTTTCAAGCTCTCTTTTCATATTTTTCACTTCTTCGTTATGTCCTTTGTTATTATCCATCAGATCTACAATTGCTTCTTTAGAATCTTCAGACATACTACCTTTAGATAGTTTCTCAATGTAATCTTGACTCTCATTCAACTATTTAGTAAGTTTTCTTCTTATAGCAAGTGACTTCTTTAGTTTCTCCTTCAGCTCATTGATCATCTTGTGTGCACTCTCAAGTTGTGTCTCATGCCTGTAATTCTCCATAGTTGTAGATCTTTTCCTCAAGTTGTTAGACTTATCGCCAAGAGGAAAAACACTCTGATACGAATTGTTAGAATTCTTAGGCACTGAGAGCGGGGATGAATCATGGCAAATAGATTATAGACTAATTCAATCACTGGTCTAAATAACTTCAATAATAACTTCCAAACCACAAAGCATATAACTAAAGTAAACAAATAAAAGTAAACAATATCAAACATCCACAAAATCAGCACACATGACACAATGATTTTTGTGTGTAAACCCTTGGTTAGAGGGAAAAACCACAGCGGGAATGACACCCACAAGCCCACTACTACGGTAAATGAGCTTTCCCTTTTAGGAGCTTACAATTACCCTTTATGAGGGTTCACCCTGTTACCTAAGTGATTAGTACATTGTTAGAAGTACAATTAGATCTGCTAAGATCTACCTTGTAAGAGGATTTCAAGACTATGTTAAGAGCTCACCCGATTAAGGGATTTACAATGAGAGAACCTATTAATGTTCATCATGTTAAGGGATTTGCTTGCTATAACTACTAGGGAACAATAAGTGAGTGATCTGGATGTAGCAATGATTTCCTCTCAGATCCAATCTTTTCTCTGCACTATGTATCTACTCATAACTATATCTCTATAAGATCTCTGATTGCAACCCTAATTGAGATTAAAACTTTCTTCACAACCTTCACATCAACCATAACAATATAAAAACAACAACAAAAACCTTTACAATATGAGCAGTACCACTTATATACATTCCTATCATCAACTACATGAAATCCAAATAATTTCTCACCCAATAATCACATGCCAAAATGATAAAATTGATGTTAAACACATTTTCCTATGACCACATCAGATTAGAATAAGATTTGCATGAAATATTTTCAAATTAGTCAAACACATTTTGACTTCTCTAATGCACCACCCTAAATCTTCCTTATAAGATAGCATCAATTCTGAGAAAGCCAACTCGTCAATTTTATAACCCTTATTACACATCATTATAACACTGAATATCATCACAACTGCTATACCACTTACCAATTTGGAATCTTCCAACTGATGCTCAAGAACACAAGTGTTGTTACCTGTCTGAAAGACTGTGTCAACAAAATCTCTCTTATCGATCAACCAAATAAGTTATGGTCGGAACTACACTGTAGTCTAACCATGTTGATATTGTAGTTGTGACCACACCTCATAATTCTCCATCTATCATGACCTCTACCAAATTTTTGACCTCACTAACTACCAATTTTTTTGACTTAGCCAATTTCTTGCATCGTCGATCTCATATCCTTCACACTGATTGCATCCTGCACTTCACCATTGTGATACATGAATGGACTGACTTAGTTTCCATTAATGAAAACCAAACCAATGACTTCCTATGACTACAACCAATATACC